>CM061147.1:3595425-3935425 GCA_030710495.1 Labroides dimidiatus
CAGAAAATTCACCACTCTGATCTCAATATGTTTTAAAAATATGAAGGATGCATCAGCGCCTCCTTTTGTCTTGGCTGACTGGAAATAATTCAATTTGGATCCTCACTCAACTCTCAGTGACTTCACTGAAGTCTGCTGGATCTGCTGGAGTTACTTTAAGTTATGCAAGAGGAACCTAGCTTATACTAGCCACTTTACTTCACTATGGGTTAATGATCCTGATGTTTTTCATGCTAAATAGAGATCATTATTTAAACCTAATATGACAACAACTGTAACTATAACTAATTCAACTGATTCAAGATAATCCTGAGGTCTGCTTGAAAAGATACATTTAAGTCAGTTTGGTCTGTCCACTCAATTTTTGCTTCATCTGTGTTACAGCTCACAGCTACAACAGAGGATTATGGCCACATTAAGGATAAAGAAATGAGATTTTGATTTAGAAAAGATGAAGATAAATACCTAAAGTTACGATGATAAAGTCATAAATTAAAGGTAAATGTAATATAACCAGGAAGAAGTCACATTTTACAAGTTTTGGTTGATAATGGTTAAGCTGGTTTAGGGAGGTGGATCATCTTATGAAGTAACGTTCAACAGTTTAGCACAAAAAGTGGTTACAGGAGCTATTAACTGACTCTTTGGTGCAACAGATTGGTGTGGTGTTATTTTAAGTAGTTAAGCACACCTGTGACACACGCGTGTGTATTCACATGCACGGTCAACAACTGGCTCCTTGAAAACTGTGTAACAGTCGCTCCTACTGAGACAAGTTTACATAAAAGTAAATGTACACACTCGATTGTTTGACCAAGCTGAGCCTCTCGGTGGGATGATGATGTTAGAAAAAGGAAAACATAATCTGTGATAACGCACCTGATGAAATATTTTAAATGCTGACTGACAGTGATAGTGGATTATTCTCATCTGTTCAATGTGCAGACAACGTCACTTAACATTCACCAGTTAAACACATGCAAAATTCAGAGAAAAAAACACACAACTGATGTTATCCTGTTCATAAACACACTCAGAAAAATCAGCAGACCATCCAGGAGTGTTCAAACTGGATCCATAAGATCATTATACTCTCAGATATCTGAGCCAGAAATCAGTCAGATCTACAGCTCTAAACTGGAAGTGACCTCTTATTTCAGCAAAGGGATGAATGGAGAGTAGTTGCCTGGAACTCCTGTAATTTGGAGCTTAATGGAGGAAAGTTGTTAGGAGTCATTTTGGAAAGTGTTTGTTAGTGTGTGTGTGGGCATCTAGTAGACAAGTAAAACATAAATAAAATATAATCACCAAAAAGCCCCAAGTTTGACTCCTGATATCACTAAGGGCCTGTGTCCATTAGCTGCATGTCTTGCAGTGGCAGTGCCTGTTTACTGCACTCAGTGTCCTCATCCTCAGTTGTTTTTATTCACACAGCATGCTGAGTCCAAAAGAGAACAACTTTGAGGAATGGATCGAAATCAAGAAACATGTAAGATCAGCTTTGTCAAAAACAATGGCAAAGGATAAAGAACTATCAGTAGTTTTTGAGGTACAGCATTCAGGTCTGGAGCTCCTGATAACACTGAGACACGATTGGTCCTCTGTGTTCATTGTTAAATGAAATCTGAAGTGCTGTGTGACATCTATCATGACCTAGTAATGTTAAGCATCAGTGAGAAACGCTCTTAAATTGAGGTTGTGAGTGCTGCAAGGAGGGGGACAGTTTAGCTGGTCTCAGAGCAGGCGCCTCATGCACAGAGGCTTTATTCCTCATTGCTGGAGAATCACTTCCTGACCCTTACATGATTTGATGCATGTAACCCCCATTTAACAGTCAGGCTCTCCTATCAAAGAAAAAGGCAAAAACCCTCCAAACATCATCTTAAATACTGGTTAATGGAGACAGGCCCTTAAATGTAAAACCAAAACAAAACAAGAAGACTTTTTCTAACGTACGTCAGAATCAAAGATCAAAATACAGCTGATCAATCCTGTGTCAATCCTCTGATTTGACTAATGGTTTGACTAGTGGGTGATTTGACTCTGCAGACAAAATACACTGACAGTCAATAAAAACGCATCAGTCATAGGATGTCTAAATAATTTTACTACTAGCCCAAGTTTGTCCAAATGAATAGCTGTTAATTGTGTAACAAAATATCATTCAATAAATGCAATCAATTTTAGAACTAAATTTTATCCAAAAACTGTCACAATCCATGTCCACTAATAACACCCATCAATGATGAATATCCAGATCTCAATACTGGGTGTTTCCACCAGCAGCAGCGATACAGGCAGTGCATCTCCGCCTCATACTGGACACCAGCCGGCGGATTCTGTGTTGAGGCATGTTTTGCCACTCCTCCTGAACTGCCTGGATTAACTGATCCTGGTTCTGTGGTTGTGGAACACGTGCTGCAATCTGGCGCTTCATGAGATCCCACACATGTTCAATTGGGTTCAGATCCGGCCAAGAATAAGCAGGCCAAGGCATGACATCAACATTCTCACCTTCCAGATATTCAATGGTGGCACGTGCAGTGTGTAGACGTGCATTATCCTGCTGTAACATCGTAAGGCGTCGATGTGCTCTCAGGAATGGAACAACGTGTGGTCTGAGAATGGTGTCCACATAACGCCAAGCAGTGAGATTGCCGTCGATGACAATAAGTGGCATTTTGTGGTTACCACAGATGCCACCCCACACCATTACACTGGGTCCTCTCCAACGATTCCTTGGTTGAATGCAGCAGGCAGCATAACTTTCCCCATGTCGTCTCCAAACATGTTCACGATCCAAGCAAAATCTGCTCTAGTCAGTGAATAGCACACAGGTCCAGTTGATCTGAGTCCATCACTCGTGCTGACGGCACCACTGTAGACGTGCCCGGCTATGTGCTGGTGTCAGATCAGGACCTTGGACGGGCCTGCGTGCTTGCAGACCAAACTCATGCAGACGACGGCGCACAGTGGGGCTGCTGATACGGGGATTACGAAGACCAGGTGTTTCACATGCTGTCTGACTTGCAGTCCGGAATCTGTCACGTAAATGCTCCATCTGAATCTGTCTATCCTGACATCTTGATGTGACCCGGGGCCTTCCTGGTCGTGCCTATGTTGTCCAGAGGCTGTGGCATGATAACGCTGGATGAGCCGTACTATTGTCGACTGATGACAATCCAATCTTTGTGCCACAGCTCTCTGGGACAAGCCACCCTCAATCATTCCCAGGGCACGGTGACGTTCATCTCGTGTCAAACGTGGCATTATCAAATTTATTCCACACTTCCACAACCGTATTTGGTGTTGGCTTTATATAGGCTACATTTTGTAATCTTGAGACCCATCCTTTTTTTTTAAACCGGCACCAATTCTGTACCCTGGTATGATTTCTTAAATGCCAATCCCAAAATCACTGAAGCATAAATTTTGCTTCTCTTTAAGGTGAGACTCTTGTGGATTGGCCTTGTGAGTAACTCTGAACCCATACAACAATAGAAAAATGCCAGCAGCTAAAAATTGTACACACAAAATAAGTGATGCGTTTTTATTGACTGTCAGTGTAGATACCAAACTACTTTTATGAGGAAAAACCAGAACAGGAGTTTTAAAAAATGCATCTGTAGTTTCAGAGTGGTACCTGTAGACCCACAGCTGTCCTTTCAACCTGAAGATGTAGTAAATAAAAGGTTGTTGAACTCATTTTCTGTTCTGTTTCTGTTTGTGCTCCCTCTCCTCGTGCTGGCTCATGCTGTGTTTTTTTTATTAGTGCCTCATAACCTTCAGACAACGACATGTTCCCTGATGTGTGTGTAGGTTTTTCCAATCTGTGGGGTCCAAATCAGCCCAGATCAGAAACCCCTGGAAATGTTGTCCCTTGTGTGTGTGTGTGTGTGTGTGTGTGTGTGTGTGTGTGTGTGTGTGTGTGTGTGTGTGTGTGTGTGTGTGAATAGCCCAGGTAAAGGTTGCTCCTGCCTCATCCTGTGTTTCAGGTCGTATTGATCACCTAATTCAGATAAAGGATTCTCCGAGTGCCAGAGGCAGAGACGAGTTGGTCGCTCCATGTAAGATAGAAACAAACGGCCGCTGCAGGCTCTTGGTGTCAGGCTGTGAATTGCTCAAACATCAACCTGCCTGTTTGCTGCTCCTCTCCATCATCTCTGCTCTCTGTGCTTTAACATCCTAACATCTCATTTCTGCCTGTGCTTTGAACCCAGGAAACACACCAATCTCATGAGAAAGGGGGGGGGGGGGGGGTGACCCTGCACTGAATAAGTCTATTACACAAACAGATACATCAAAATGAATTAATAAGCTATAACCCTGAGGATCAGGCTGCCACTGTTCATGGCTCATTTTCCCTCCAAACTTTGATGTGTATACAGCAGAAATCCTTTGAATGTCATCCACAGAAAAAAAGATCATTTTGTCACTTCTGCACACAAACAGACCTGGAACAACGACAGCTGACTTCACACTAAAACAGAGGGGGAACAGAGAGGGTCAAAGAGAGGGTAACAGAGGGGGGGCAGAGGGGGAGCAGACAGGGTCACAGAGATGGTCACAGAGGGGGAGCAGACAAGGTCACAGAGATGGTCACAGAGGGGGAGCAGACAAAGTCACAGAGATGGTCACAGTGAAGGAGCAGACAGGGTCACAGAAGGGGAGCAGACAGGGTCACAGAGGGGGAGCAGACAGGGTCACAGAGGGGGAGCAGACAAGGTCACAGAGGGGGAGCAGACAGGGTCACAGAAGGGGAGCAGACAGGGTCACAGAGGGGGAGCAGACAAGGTCACAGAGGGGGAGCAGACAGGGTCACAGAGGGGGAGCAGACAGGGTCACAGAAGGGGAGCAGACAGGGTCACAGAGGGGGAGCAGACGAGGTCACAGAGGGGGGTCACAGAAGGGGAGCAGACAGGGTCACAGAAGGGGAGCAGACAGGGTCACAGAGGGGGAGCAGACAGGGTCACAGAGGGGGAGCAGACAGTGTCACAGAGGAGGAGCAGACAGGGTCACAGAGGGGGAGCAGACAGGGTCACAGACAGGGTCAAGGAGGGGTTACAGAGGAGAAGACAGGGGCTCTGAGGGGTCACAGAGAGGGTCATATAGAGGTTCACAGGCAGGGTCATAGAGGGGTCACAGAGAGAGTAACAGAGGGGGAAAAGAAGGGGTCACAGACAGGGTCAAGGAGGGGGTCAGCAAGGGTCACAGTGGGCTCACAGATAGAGTCACAGAGGGGGAACAGACGCGGACAACAGAGGGGAGCAGAGAGGGTCACAGAGGCGTCACAGAGGGGTTACAGAGAGTGTAACAGAGGGGGAACAGAGAGAGTCACAGAAAGGTTTACATGTCTGTTCCAAAGTAAATATCACACATCCTGTCAATAATATCCACCTTACTAACCTGTGTCCTCCTGCAGCTCAGCTTTCCTTTGTTCATTATTTTTGTTTTGTATGTTTGTTGTGTTTTCAGTGTTCATATCTGAATTATCATACCTTTAATACAAAGTCTGATTTCTAAAGAAGGAGCATAAAACAGATTTTAAGAAAAAAAAACAACATTGAACAGGTCAACCATGTCATATTTTACCATGTAGACTTAAAGATAAAAGCATGTAACATGTCACATGAAGAGTGACATTCACAGAGTATTTTAAGAGTACATGATTGTCCTCCTGACGTCACTGTGGTTCAGGAGTTTAATTGGTTTAATTGCATGTTTAATTTGAACACCTGCACAGAGTGCAAAGGGTAGCAGCTCAGGCCTCACTGTATGTATTCCTATAATGATTTATATAATTTATATAATGGTTAACATAACGAGGAGGCCTGAGCGTGAGTGAAAACACTTAACATATCAGCTCCACAGACGTCAGGAGCTCTCAGAGAGTCAAGATGTCTACTTTAAAGATTTTACATACATTAAAAGAAGAGGTGATTGGACATGCAGAGGCACAGACAACACCTGAACAAATAAACCTCAGTTACTTTCATATCATTCCCAGTTTTTCTCCTGTGTGGTTTTAAAAGTAGAACCACAGAGCAATGTGTTTTAGAAAATCAGCCGTTGGTCATCTGTGATTTCATAATCTTTTATCGGTAAACTAATAAGATGTTTAACTCAGGTTTTTAATGTGGGGGAGGATCTATTTGCAAAATAAATGAAAATATAGGTAACAGGAGGATCAGGCATTCCCTCTGGAGAAACAAACATTTAAAAATAACTCCTGATAATTTTCCAAGAGGGAAGAATTTACCTCCTGTTGACATTTCACCATGACTTAAAAAGACTTTTTTTTCCCCCATGGTGATTCCCTGCAAATAAGGACTGCTAGGGAGCTTAAGTGAGCCAATAGGCTCTGTCCTTATTGGACACCTGAAAATTTTGATTTTTTTTTTTTTTTTTTTTTTGCCAGCCTGATGCAAATGTAAATTTTTATGACTTGCCATTTATGTTAAAGGCACCCAAATAAATAATCATTCCTTTGACAGAATAACAATTCTTAAACTGCAATAGAATTCTAAAAAGTGTTAAAAGTATGGAGTCCTTCACAATTCACCACTCTGTCATACTACATGAGGCTGGTGTTGGGGATGTAACATCATTTAAAGGTAGAGCACAGATAGAGAAAACACTCAACCCTCTCCTGTCTGAGGTTACATCAGAGAATAAATCTCAAGAGTTTGTGTTTAAGTGCTAAAAAACTGCAGTTCCTTAAGTTATTTTGGTGTTATTTTGATTCTTTTCTCAATTGGTTTGTTATTCAAATACCGTCCATTGAGCTCTACATAATTTTTTTTTGTTTCTTTTATGTTTGTTTCTGTGTGACTTTGGCTAACAGAGCTTTTTGCCTGGTGAACAAAGACCCATATTTCTTGCTTACATTTTGGACTGTTTGCTAGGATAAGGTAAATAACATGTTTGTATATATATTCCTGTTTGAATCATTTTTAATTCACATGCACCAAATGACGAGACCCTTTGAGTGACTCTGAAACTCAGCGTGAGCTGTCAGTGAACTCACCCCCATTGCTTAGAGCATCACTTTGCTTTTCCATCCCCCTGTTTTCTTTTCTTCATCATTACTATTTAAGTTGGTTGTTTGTACAAGCTACAGCTCATCCTGTCTGAAATCTGTGTGTTTTTTTTTTCTTTATTCCTGCAATTCCATGAGCCAAGCCCTGCAGCCGGTCCCAACACGTTTGGAAATTCAACCAAACAGTTTCAAACAAAACACCATGCTGAAATAAAGAACATTGTCCTTTAGGTACAGGTGTGCCCTGTATGTCTGTACGTCCTGTCAGAATGAACTACTGTAGGAGTTTACTGGTGATGAAATGAAGGCTCAGGTGACCTGGGCCAGTTTGTGTGACTGTGTGTATCTGATCACTCCTCATTGTTCAGATGGAATAGATGGACACAGGACTCTTGGAGACAAAGCTGGTCTGGCTGGAAAGAGGGACATGGGCCAGGATGAGGACTTCAGAACAGGTCTGTCCATTCAGCAGGTTCACGTATGCTGTGATCGAATCTTTGCACCTTTATTTTTTTTTAGTAACAAGCTTTGCTCCTCGCTGCTTCAAGTTCCCAGTGCACCCTAAGGCTATCTCCTTTTCTTTCTATCAGGCACTGTTGTGATAACTTTAAAGAAGAATCCTTATGTTACCTCCTTAAAATAATCTGGGCTGTCAAACTATTCTTTAAAAAAAATCTTGAGTAACGGCCTATTTTTAAACATTTAAACATTATATTTAATGGCATCTTCAAAATCCAATTGTTCTGTATTGAAAGCAGTTTTAGGTCAACTTAAAAGGCACTGACAGGACTTTATATGTGACTTTGAAATAGTCTCACTTTTGAATAGTTTTCTGTTTGTAGTATAAAACTTAAAATGAGATTATCTGAGTCTAAATCAGTAGTTTCTAAATGTTTTTCTCAGTATGTGGTTGGAATAGACTGAATCCATGTAGACAGAAAGTCCCTTTGATGACACTACGATGGCTGTCAAAGTTTAGCAGTGAGAAAAGAAACTTGTCCCTTTTCTTGAATAAAATAAAAAAACAATTTCTGTGATTAATTTAGTAGTGATGGTGGAGACTGGAGCTGGACTGTGGGACAGAAAAAGGAGAGAAGAGAAGAAGAAAGATAAACAGGAGAGAGATAAAGCACAGGCTAATAAAAGGGGTTAATCTGTTTGTGATAATGTTCGTTCCAGCCCACATGCAGCAGTTATAACTGTTGCATGTGGGCTGGCAAACAAATACACCAGTGCAAAACAAATACACACCTTGGCAAGAATGACATCTTTACAATGTTGGGTGCTGGTGGGATGAAGAACAGATGGTCCTCTCACAACCTTTAACTAGCACAGGGGTCGGCAACCCAAAATGTTCAAAGAGCCATATTGGCCCAAAAAAACAAAAAAAAAAACCTGTCTGGAGCCTCAAAAAATGAAAAGCCTTATATAAGCCTAATATGAAGGCAACATAGGCTGTCAGTATATTAGCTATATAAGCCTACTATTAAAATGACTAAGTAGGCTACAAATACAAAATGAGCATTCATGATTAAATGTTTATTTTCCCAGCAGCACATCCTGGAGAGAATGACGCACCACGTGACGACTCTGCTGTACGATATTTGGTGCTTCAAGTTTAACTTCCATTACAATATTAATGTTTGATGTTTTGTTGCATTGATTAAATTATAGAAATACAAGTGTTGCGCCCTGAGGTATCATTGGGTTGAGCACGGTGGAATAGCAGAATAGCAGAATATCATCGGTGAATGGTTTCCCACGCTTTATTATCTCCCGGGCTGCTACAAAACTTGCAGCAGTCGTAGAGTTTAGAGATTCAATCCACTTCTTCAAACTATTTTTGCGGTCCTCTAATTTTTCCTCAAGTACTGCAATTGCACTTTTTCTCTCAGTCCCAACTGGGTGCTCGGCTGCAGATTTAGCATGTTTTACCTGGAAATGTGGCTCCAAATTGCTCTTCTTGTTATTTGACAACTTCTCATTGCAAATCAAACATGCAGGCAGTCCTTCAGCACTGGCAATGAAAGCAAACGATTCTGTCCATTCTTCTTTAAATCCTCTGTTCTCAACAGCAATCGTTCTCTTTTTCCCTTCCCATGGCCCGTGACACACCCTCGTTTGTTTACAACAGCCACCTGCACTGTGTCGCAGGCTATGACGTAATTCTGCTATTTGGCGCATTTCTGAAATTCAGTATTTATTACATTAATTTTTACAGCATAAGGACATTTGTGTCAGCTTTCCCCCCTAAAGAAACTATATTAAAACAACAACAACAACAAAAAAAATCATTCTTTTTCCATTTTCACACATTTTTGAAAAAGCTCCAGGGAGCCACAAGGGGAGTGCTGAAGAGCCGCATGTGGCTCCGGAGCCGCGGGTTTCCAACCCCTGAACTAGATAAACTCTTGGTTGAAGAAATGAATGAAGTTAGCATCCACATATTGATCAGTGCTGTGGTTAATATTTTTGATTTAGTGTGATCCTCAGGTCTGGGGTGATTCTCTCTCCTAAACAGGGCTCTACTGGCTGCACCTGCATGTTGAGCTTGTAGTTGGTAGCTCAGACTCAGAATACAGAAATATTTTACCTCAGACACAAAACGCAGATTTCTTCGACCTGTCAGCTGAGCATGTTGTTCATTTCCATCACAGCTACGATATACTTAAAGATACAAAACAGCATGTGGTACTGACAGCCCTGTTGTTTTTGAACATGTACAACTTCAAAGTGTTCAACAGAATGCAGATAATGTGTTTAACAGACTGTACTCTGGTGCTGTGCCCCCTACAGGTGCTCTAAGAATAGCAGATGGAGATGTCATCCACACTGTCATCGACTTTTTGTCATACCTCAAGCTTAAAGGTAGGTCCATGATGTCTTCAATAAATAAACTTCAGAAAAATTTGTATTTGATGTTTAAAAGGAATATGAGCTCTTTAGTATTATTGTTTGTATTACTCTAAATAAAACAGACCAATGGTACTGCATGTTTGTTGTTGGTAGTTGGCTCTCGTCAGAGACAGTTTTCTCTGTGTTTGTGGGTTTTCAGAGATGGGGGCGTTGGACACCCTGCCGTCCTCTGTGACATCAGAAGAACTGGCCAATCCCTAATCTTTTCTGAGTCCGTTTCTGCAGTGGACTCCCTCCACCCCTCATGTCACATCCTGTTGCTCCTCTCTGAAGCTGAATTAGTCATGCCACCAAGCACATGATTTTATAACAGAGATCATTTGTTCCCTCGACTCTAATAAAACTGACATCAGATCTTTCTGCTCCTGTGAATAAACCTTAAACCCCACTGAAGGTCAGAGAGTGTCTGCTGACTGAAGGTGGAGCTGTGAACTGAAAACCTAAAATAAATATTGTGTGAGTTCAGAGAACGGAGTAAATAAATCTATGGCACTGGACTCTGTGGACAACCTGAGTTTATTTCATTTGCATCAATCACGATCACACATTTATCACCCGGATGCTCCTCTCCTGGTCGACTTCACAGGCAGAGTTCAGAGATGAACTGGATATATTATAAAGGAAAGCACTCACATAAGCAGACATTTCACATCCTCTCTGCTGCTTCAAACAGCTTCAAAACATGAAAGTGGTTTTACATGAACTAGGGGGTCTGCGATCTGTTTGAACTGTTACATGTTTGAATCGTGCTTTGGTTCACAGCAGAGTCAGAGAGTGAAGACAGGTACTGCATTGATTGTCAAAGTCAGTGCGGTCAGTTTAGTGCATATTCATTCACAGATACTTCATCAGTCTCTGAATCCATACACGCTCATCTGAAACTGGTACATACTACTGGGAACAACAGGCTACTTTTCACAGGTCAGATGTGGTGAGCAGTTTTCCCACATTTCTCCCTGGGATTAATAAAGTATTTCTGATTCTGATTCAGTTAGCGATAATCAAGACTTTGTATTCTATAAACTCCAGATTTCACATTTTTATGTCACTGTGGTAACAACAAGCACATTTTTCTGCCATTGAATAAAAATAAACCCACAAAACACCAAAAGAAAAAGAAAATAAAGACACTGTTTGGCTGCTTTAAGTATAACGCACAAAAAAAAAAACCCTGACCTATCTTCTCATACCTCAACCCAGAATATTGTGACTGATTTTTGGCAATATAGAAAAAAATAGGTAAAGGCAGCTGAGAGTAGTTTTTGTCAGAGCTTAAAGGAACTTGACATTTTTTGACTGTTATCATCAGCTGCATCAAGGAAGCTTACAAATCTTTACCTACAGCAGGAGAGAAAAATGACTGTTTATGGTTTCATGATAAGACAGTCAGTAGAAAATGCTCTGAATGTGCTGGCTTCACTTTCAAGGAGCTGTTTTGTCGTCCATGTCTTATTTATCCCATGATCAGGACCTGCAGCTTCAGACCGACTGAGTTCACCATGGCACGTCTTCTCCGCAGTAGTCCTTAAACCCTCCATGGTCTTCTTCTGACAGATCAGAGAGGACAGAGAGCAGAGCGGGGACACTCTGCTCTACTGACAGATCAGCCTGAAAACACACACACACACACACACACACACACACACACACACACACACACACACACACACACACACACACACACAGTACATGT
Source organism: Labroides dimidiatus (assembly GCA_030710495.1). NCBI lineage: Eukaryota > Metazoa > Chordata > Actinopteri > Labriformes > Labridae > Labroides > Labroides dimidiatus. The sequence continues at coordinate 3,607,074 of CM061147.1, forward strand.
TATCTCCAGGACTGTGTGGTAAGTGAAATGAGAATGAAACTGAGGCTCAGTCAGTCTGACCTGCAACTTCTCTTTGATTTATCTGAATTAACATGTACGTGTTACTATCAGGACACCCTGACATCACTGTCTAATGACTGAAGCTCCGTTAGCATGAATCAAACTCATTCTAACCCAACAGGATTTCTCACCTGGAAACAAAACCTTCTGATGCAGGAGTGTTGAGAGAAAGACATGACAGGATGTCCTGATACTTGGGTTAGATGACATGCGTCACTGTACAGTTTAAAACCAAGGTAGAGAAGAACGACATCAGCACCAAGCAGAATACTCTTTAAACAGCAGCACCAGGATGTTTCAATTTAACTCCTACTGTTGCGTTCACAGGAAGGACATTTTGAAGGGCCTCTCTCTCCCTGATCACCTGCAGAGTAAGAGGTGATCTTATAGGATTGAAAAATGTAACTCTGGGTTAATATACGACTGGGTCTGCAGGAGCATCTCATTATATTATGTCCTATTTATGACCTCAGACAGAGACTCATGGTAAAGGAGTCCTGAAAGTATTATGAGTACACATGAATTCACTTTTCAGAAGCTTGACTTGGAAAACACAGATTATGAAAAAAGTTGTTGAGATGCACCTCTATGGGTACAAAATTCATGTTTCATGTTGACATCTGCAGGGAGTGGCAGTGAGGAGTTGCCAGGGGATTGTACTCAGCTTGTCATGTGAATAAATACACATAGTCTTATGTGAGTGTGCTGCAAATACAAAGAAAAAGATCATGCATGAGATACAGATCCCGAGTCCAAGTCAAGTCTCAAGGCACACTCATGGGATCATAGAGCAGATGATCTCTCACATAGTCACCTCTGTGAGAAATAAACACAAAAACAGCCTGGAGTCCCTGTTTTCAGACCGCTGTCCTCTGACTTTAAAAAGAAATAAAATAATCATAGAGTGAAGTAAGGAAATGAAGGAATACTCACAAGAGGCCCTCCCATGTCAGTCTTGACCCAGCCAGGGTGTAGAGACATGCACAGGATTCCATGTGACCCCAGATCGACAGCCAGACACCTGGTCACCATGTTCAGAGCGGCCTGTCAGGATCAGGGACAACAAAAAGGAAGTTAGCGTCTTGAGCTGCTGTTTTTAGGTGAAGCACACAGCTCTCTCTACTTGGTATCCTCTAACCTTTGAGGTGCGGTAGGCATAGCTCCTGAAGTCAGCACCTTCACCCCAGTTGTCTTTGATGGAGCCGCGGATGGAGGAGATGTTAATGACAGCCGCTCTGTGAATCCCCATCCCTGAAGACCGAGCTGCAGCTGTCTGCAGCAGAGGCAGGAAGGCCTATACAACAAGAAGACAAGTCATCAGGACTCCATCAGGCAACAGAAGCCAGGAATAGAGCAATGAGAGCATGTATATCACATCCAGACAGGGTCAGAACTACAGCCAACAGATCTGAATCCATCAGAGGAATTAAATCTATGGAGTCAGATCAGTCTCAAAATCCACAAATACACACAGAAGGATTCACTAATGTATTTCTGACTCACACACAAATATATATCGTAATACACAAATGTAAAAAAAATCCACAAATAAAAAAAATTGACAAACATATTCCTGATTCATGTACAAATGTTTATTGTTTTATATATATTTAATAGACATTCATAAATATACGGTACATTTACGAGCTGCTTTTCATTTGTGAACCTCGCTGCATTCGTGTGTGGATTTTTGAGACTCCCCTGACCAGGGCTTTGAACCGGTTCGCGGAACGAAAACGAAAACCGGAAACTTTTGCTATTTTGCCAGGAACGGAAACGAAACCAGAAACTTTTGAATTTTTAATGTTCCGGAGCAGAACCGGAACGTTAAAATAATAGAAACCGGTTAAAACCGGTTCTTTTTTCGTTCTTGAATTGTCTGTCATGTTGGTCATGTAGCCCAAACTCATTCACCTCCTGTCATTCTCTCATGCCCTGCAGAGTGAAGCAGCGCGTCAGTGCCTCACTCTGCAGCGCACAGCCAGCCGTGAGTCCAAGAAGACGTCAACATCTGAACGTCTTCAGTCAAATAATCTGCATTAAAAACTTCTGGATATTTAGACCAAATTTACTTATTTTAAAACTTAAAAGCTGCGGTGCTAAAGATCAGTTCTTATTGAGTGCTGCCCTGATATTCAACCATCATTAATATTGGGTGTTTTTTTTTATGAGCGCACGCGAGTGAGTTTGTGAAGCAACAATAAGTAAAGCGCTGTGATCTCACTTTAACTATAAAGTCTTCAAAAAGGAAACGTAGTTCACCTTGTGTTTTTCTGCTGACATCACCATAATGAGCTCACTGTTAGCTCTATAAAGACAATGAACTGGTTCTTCACCGCAGTCTGCAGCAAAGCTTTTCATCCTTTTCTCCACACCTGGATCTCTGGAGTTCTGTCCACACAGAACAGCTGCTGGACCAAAGCTCTGACTCTCCATACATGTCTAATAATCAACATTTAGGAGCAACAAAACAGAGAAACCAACGCTGCTTTACAACAGTTTCATTTAGATGTTATCAAATATGATCCTGAGCTCTGAGGCAGCGCGTCAGTGCCAACCTGCTGCACACACAGAGAGAGAGAGAGAGAGAGAGAGAGAGAGCAGGTCATGTTTTTGTGTTGTACGTCGCTTTGGAGAAAAACGTCTGCTAAATGAAATTGTTGAATTGTAGAATTGTAGGCTCCATGTTTTTAGACCTCTTGGGTTATGGAGCTGTTATCTTTGAGCAGAAAATGATCAGAAAAAGCTGCGGAGACCGTCTTAGAAAATATTATCATACAAACTTAGAGAGAAGCCGATCTGGACTGGATTAGTATCAGAGGATCTCTGTGTCTGAAATACGGTCGCTGATTTGTCCTGGATTTTTTGTTTTATAAATAACGGACACGGTTGAATCTCAGGGGATTAAAAACACTGATGTCCTCCTCAAGTACTACAAATTATCAGAGGTCCTCAGGTTAAACTTATCCCGTACAAATAGGGCTTCTGTTTATCACGGTAAATTGTTAAGTGATAGAGCTTGAAAAGCAGAGGGCTATAATATGTGATGCAGCTCATATAATGCACAGGCCAACTGACTGTAGTGTTTGTTGCTGGTAATAAGTAACAGCCTGCTGGCTGACGTGGAACGATATTAACCGGTTCAGGAACGAAATTTTTTTGTTCTAACCGGTTCGAGAACGTTAATTTTGGGGTGGAACCCAAAACCGAAAACGTTAAAATACCGTTTCTGTTCGGAACGAACCGATTAGGAAAAAATTCTGGTTCAAAGCCCTGCCCCTGACGCACTTAGATTCACAAATGCATTTTTTTTCAACAGGGGAATGTCTGTAGCCAATCAGATGTCTCTCCCCAGTTCAGCCAATCACAGTAGCGTAGATTAGAGACTGTGTTTTAATGCGACTGCTTTAGCGTTCTATTGCGTACACAGGAATACTAATAACAGCATGGATATCAGGGGGAAACCACAACTTAAATCTGATCATAAGCTGTAAATATTTTAAAACACATTTCAAAGTGTTCTACTGGAGATTATTCAATAACTTCATATGAATGCTGTACAAAAACAACAAAGTATAGTAACATTCGGATCAGGCGTGAGCTTCAATGATAACATAAACTGTATAAAGTCAAAGTCAATCATCAGACTTAAACAGCCTAATAATATCTTCATATCACCACAGCATACAGATGTGAGAAACATTTCTACGAGGTGTATTCATTTTTTAAAGCTTGACTTTAGTCCATTTGGAATGAAGGGGTGACAGAGGTGTGGCTCCCAGGCACCAGATGATCCACGCGTTTAGCTGCTCAGTTAGCTAAGAAATGTAAGTTAGCTCCAGACTTCATGGTCCATGCTCCTGAACCTAACCTCTAAGTGCGTCAGAAGAGTCTCAAAAATCCACACACAAATGCAGCGAGGTTCACAAATGAAAAGCAGTTTGTAAATGCACCGTATATTTATGAATGTCTATTTAATATATATAAAAAAACATTTGTGTGTGAATCAGAAATACAGAGCAGAAGATTTTCTCTCATGTAGTTTCATTAATTAATACACTTCAGTAAGTTTTATCTGAGCTCAGCCTGAGTAACAGACAGACATTTGAGTTTCCTGCTGACAACCACAGGCAGCGAACACAGTGAACTGACCATCTCCGTAGTCAAAAGCCCATTTTACAGTTTAACCCTGGGCAGGTGAGTTATAAGGCAGGTAAATGTTCATGTCAGGCTGCAGTGATTGAAGTCCTCAGGGTGGTGCCACCCACCTTTGTGACAAAGAGAGGAGCAACAGTGTTGATCTGGAAGCTCGTCATCATGGCCTCAGGTGTGACAGTGTGCAGGTCTGCTGTGATCCCAACAGCAGCATTATTGATAAGACAGCTGAGTCCATCATTCCCCACAATTGACTGGACCTCCTGCAGGGCCGAGCTCACACTCTGCTGACTGTCAACATCTGCAGGAATCACAGGAAGCTTCCTTTAAATTGGGCGATCATCCCATGTTTTACAGTGTTTGTATTCATATTCTGATATCCACAAAACAGGTGGTGATATGTATTGTCTGTGTGATTACTGTAAGGGTGAGGCACAGAAAGAAATCAGATTACACTGATCAAACTCTGTCATCTTATTTCTTATTTCTTTCCTATTGCTGAGATAATAAACAGAGATGCTCACCGTTCATCAATGCACAAAACACATAACAAGAAGAGAGGGAGCAATACAACCTGTACACAGGTGACACTTTCATAGAGCGTAAGCATACTGGGTTTAATAAGAGAAATACCTTATAGATTACCCCAGACTCACCTAACGTCACAATATAAACACCTGGGTAGGTTTTGGAGAGCTCTTGTAGATCCTGAGGTAAGAAGAAAACCAAGTTTACATGATTTCATCTGTATATCATTAAACTACTGATAACAATCCCAACTCAAGTGTTATTTGCTCTTTGAGGCCAATGTCAGTACAGGTTTCAGACAGTCTGGAAACCACTTGTCAGTCATTCAGCAGCTTGTATAAACGAACTTCTGAAATGGAATTAAAAGAGTTTTTTTGTGTGTGCACCAAAGTCAGTCAACAAAATGACATAGAAAGCCTCTTTTTAAGAAAAGAAAAGCAAAGAAAAGAAAAGAAAAGAAGAGAAAAGAAAAGAAAAGAAAAGAAAAGAAAAGAAAAGGAAAAACCCTCATAACTTTTAAAACTTCTTACCATAGTTTAAATTAAAACAGCACCTGCCTTTCAGGTGGTTTCGGGACCGGTGAACAACGTGGTGGTTTGTTACAGTTGGGAGCAAAATTATTCAACCCCCCACACACCCTAGGTATATTTGGCTTGGTCAGAGCATTACAATTCCCTGATCACACAAACCTGGAAGCATATGAATATTGTTAATTTATTGCAACCTAAGTCTCCTAACATCTCTTCAGATCTCATGACTTAAAACAGCTTAAAAGTAATATGTTTTGCCTGAAACCCCAACACACCAGGGGGGTTGAATAATTTTGCTCCCAACTGTATGTAAGCCTCTGTGAAAAGGACCTTGTAAAAAAGCTTTTTCTAACGAAATAAAAAGAAAATGGAAGTTTGATGGAGATGATCTTAACGTAAAGTAACATACTTTACATACAAATATAAACTATATATCCCTTTTGCACCATTTCTGTTCTGCGATGTGCTGCCAACTTCAACACACTGCACTTTTAAGTGAACTTCAAACAGGCAAAAACAAGGAGTTGAGCCCAGACTCTGGAACTCCCTCCTCCTTCACACAAGACAGTCAGACTCAAGCAGCAACCTCCAGTCTAAAAATATGAGGCAATGTGGAAGTGCTAAAGTCTGCTGTTCCTCAAGTGTCCACTTGAGGCTGGCTCTGGAAGTACTGGAAGTCACAAACACACCAAGCCAAAAAAAAGCCGTTTTCACGGCCAAAATAAGCACATTTACAGCCTAGTACAAAGAATGTCTCCCATCTGAATCACTAATTTCACTAACAGCACGCACTGTACGGGGGGTGAATTTTTTTCTAATTTGGCAGTTTCCACAATATTAAGCTCGCCAGTGCGTCCAATCAGAGGCACAGCTCAGATCACATGACTGTGGAGCGTCCTATGGTTGTTACTGTGGAGACTCACAGCACGCCTCATTTCCAATATGGCCGCACCGGCCATTTGGCTTCAAAAGTAGGTTTCAGGAACAGACGGGTGACGTCAACTACGTCCATTAATCATACAGTCTATGGTCAGACTCCATCACATCATTCAAATCCCAAATTAGAACTCACCAGTTCAAACATTCCCTCTATCTGGACACTGTTCACTTGTTTTAATGTTGATGTTCTGTTTCAAAGATGTTTTTTATTATGCTTTTATTTTCTGTAAGGTGACCTTGGATGACCTGACAGACGCCTCCAAATAATATGTATTTTTATTATCATTACTATGATGGTCAAATAATATGATGACACCATGTACGCATCACCCTAAATATTGTGTTCTGTAATTCACTGAGGAACAGACTCAGACACTGCAGAAATGCTAGGAGTCCAAAGGCCTGCCTTGGCATGTGTCTCAGTTGACCAACTTAAGAGTAGGTATTCTAAATAGGGTGACATGCTTCCCCTCGCCGTCTTGTTAGTCAAACATATCAACCACTGTGGATAGAATCTGTAAACACAGCTGTTTAAGACACAAACACAATACCTCACTCTGTCTGACACCTATCCCCAGCACCATTTACAACACATTGAAATTAACTGTATAGAGACTGAAATATGAAGCTGATGTACAACTGAAGTTGTGGTTAACATGACCCTTCCCCAGCTTTTTAGGAACGTTGCAGGCATCAAATTCACAATGAGAGAACCCCCCCCCCCAAAAAATAAATAAATAAATAAATAAATAAATAAATAAATAAATAAATAAATAAATAAATAAAGTTCATCAGTTTAAAGGATAAGCATCTTGTCTTTGCAGTGTGTTCAATTTAATATGGGTTGAACAAGATATACAAATCATTGTTTTCTGTTTCTATTTTCGTTACACAAAGTGGCCCAACTTCATTGGAACTGGGGTTTTATAGAAGCTGTATGTATTTCACTGAATTCCCCATTACCAATGATCTATATTGGAACTTAAATGTTAACCAAACTAAAACACTGATTATTTTTGACTTTAGGATATATATCAAGGCATTTCAACAAAATATTCTTTCTAAGACAGTATAAACTAGGCCCAACAGTTCTAGAAACATATCACAGGTTAACTTCCCCAGTTTTACGTGAGGTCTCATTAGTGCTAAATGCCAGGCACACGCACGGTTACACTAAACAACAATGAGATATAACAGTTAGCATTAAATGTGGACGTATGCATGAAATAAATAGAACAAGAGTGTGCCTGTATGAAAGCAGCACTTTTAAGTTTTATGCTTCGTCATATATTGAGCCTGTGATGGTGCACAGCTGTTAAAACAGTCACTTCATGTAAGCATATATTATTACCGGAGAGCCAGTCGGGTTGCGGGCTGACGCTATTATTTTATCCGGTCTGCTGCTGCTCTTAGCCAGCTCCTTCACCATGTGCAGCCCGATGCCTCTGCTGGAGCCCGTTATCAGCACGGAGTTACATTTACTCCAGGTCGCACTCATGTTGCGGTTCTATCTTTAACGAAGACACAGAGAGTGTCTGGGTTGTGCAGCAGCAGTAAGCTGAATACTTTCATCATGTTATGTCAGTGTGGGTGTGCTACATTCACGGAAGCTCGTAAACCCAAAGTCTTAATTTGGGAGCAGCGGCAGGTTCCCTCCAAAAGTAGTTGTGAAAATAGTCAAAGCAGATATACGATTTCTGTATTTACTATTTACTTTTTACATATATTTCAAAAGGGTTTAATCTGATTCAAACACTTATCGCTAACGATTTTATACCAGTTGGCAACACATTCACTGAAATGTAAAGTTATTACGTGAAAAAAAACATGATGAGTTAAAGCAAAATAATTACTCAAAGCACCTTATATTAACAATCACACCCACGGCCCTAACTTATGTTGCACTGTATAGTATGAAACTTTGCAGGGGTTAAATATCCTGATTACGACGCATCTGTTGGGACGTGAAGATAACCGTCTATTTGTTACTATTAGCAACAGCACTTACAGTTAATCCACATTGATAAGATCCCTTCATTGCGGTCTTACGTTAAGTTGTCTGTGAGACACTCTACTGTTAAGAATATTTTACATAAATAGATAAGCTCCGCATTAGTAAAACAAAAAACGCATGTTTCATTAGGTTTACATTGATCCCAACGGCTAACTTCAAGAGCGAGCAAACGAGAGCTAACATAAGTACGTATGGATTTATTTTATTAGTTGTTAGAAGCTGTGTAAATTGGTTTATGTTTGTTTTTTTTTTCAGTTACAAAACTATTATAGCAGCTGGATGATATATGCTGGACTAAATAGCCAATGTTAAGGCTTTGTTAATGCTAGTAATAAGATGCTATTAGCGGCTGGAGGGACGGTGAATTTAACGCACATCAGCGCATGCGCAGAGTCACGACAGGGTAACTACCTTTTTCTCATGAAATCTGAAACAGTGGCGTTGAATGAATTAATGAATAACAACATGATCCTCATATTCTGATAGTTCGTGAAAGTATGACATAAAGCAAATACTGAATAGGGAGGATAATTAAATCCTTAGATGCACGAGTGAGTGAACCATACACTCTTCCATAAACGGGCCAAAAATGACCCATTTGAGAATATATGCGTTTCTATGGCTTTTATGCACCTTTTTAATTTCGGTTTTAACTTTATAGCAGATTTTGAAAATTGAAAAAGAGTATTACTCAGAACAGCAATGAAAGTTGTCACCATCCGTTTTATGTCGCGGTGTTAGTGTTTGTCTCTCTTTGCTGTCTTCTTGCAGGTAAGTGTCCATGTTTGCTCTGGCTTTTGATGTGATTGACCCTGTTTTGCTTTCTTCTCTCCTCACTTTATGCACGTGTGACAAACCACCTGTTTCTGACTGTGATCACTGAATACAGGTAAATTGCACTTCCAAAACCTATAACTTGGGCTGATCTGGCACCTCTTCCTCTGCAGGTGGTCCTGTCTACTTCTTTGTTCTGTATTTACAAAAAAGTTTTTAAGGAAAAGCTGGAATATGAAATTATAACAACTTTTCATCACAGTTATTACCAGAAAACGACCTCACAGGGTCATTTTGACCCACTTAATATAAGATGTTGATGGCCTGTTAGCATTTGATATCTTAACTCTTCTGAGCTCCTTTCACTTATTATCAGACTATTTGGCTCAGCTGAGGAACATTATCCATTTTTTCCAGCTCCCAAACTGCTTCACATTGTCAGTGATGGACAAAATACACAACATGTTTTCTTGAGTTACAAGAGAAGATCTACCTAGTCAAATGTTACTCTAATAAAAGTAAGCTCTTCTTTATTAAATTACTGGGGTACTTTCACATTGCATGAGTGCAGCTGGGAATACATGGGTGTATTCTCTGCAACTTTAGGTGCATTTAAAAGTCATTATTTATGCTTTTTGTTTGCTTGTTTATTTTTAATCACATGCTACGTAATAGATCTACAGCTCCAAAATAACAGGAACAATAAAAGGAAAAACAAACCACAGAATAAAAACAGCAGCTCACTTCCTCTGAGCACAGACAGCTTATTTTCAAATGTAGAATCAAACTAATATTTAACTGCAGACCTCGGCCATCTTTGGAGTACAGATTTTAGAAAAAAAAAAAAAAAATTAGCTGACTTCAGGGAAAAATAGAGAGGATTGAGAACATTCAGAGAAATGTAGAGGAATCAGAAGTACAGTGTTTACCCAAAGTAGTCATAGTGAATAATTCTCATTGAAGAGCATGGATGTTAAATAACAAGGACCTGAGAAAAATAATCCAGTAAAAACACTTTGGGACTCCACCCTTTCATATGAATTGAATGGTATAGTATTTAAAAAGACAAATCTCAACTCAATTAATGTGCCATTTGTCTTAATTTGAAAGAGGGGCTTGCTTTCAAGCTAGCACAGTGACAATCAAGAGGACCATGAGCAGAATTTTTTATATATTTTTTTATTTTTTTAGAAAATGTGATCTAAGTTGTTGAAACCCTAGTTTATTATTGATTAGACAAATAAGAGCAAACTGACAGCCTAAGAACTGTGGAGGATAAAAATCACATTTGAGTCAGTTTTAAGCTAGATTTGAAGCAGTGTGTGTGGTATATTCCATTTACTGAATAATTTATCAGACATCAAACCCTGTAACGACTGATGAAGTGCGATAAAATGTAGCTTTATAGACAGTCTGAATACCTGATTTATGTATTTAAGATGTCTGTGTGTATATATGATGCATGATGTCAGACTTGTCTGTTTACAGCAGCAGGATGAACAGTCATAGGACACAGCTGAACCCAGAGCAGAGGGAATGGGAACATGCTAGAAATGATAACTCTTCATCCATCGGGACAGATGCTCATGTCCACACTGACCCTGTCGAGGCCCCTATGTGGGGAGGGCCCCCCTCAGCTGCCAGCCTACCTGGAGAAGCATTCTGTCCTCAGCAGCAGGGTATCAACACAGCAATGATGGATCCTCTCAGCTTCAGGTAAATTGTTCCTTCATTCCTTTATACAGTGAATTTTATCTTCAGAGGAGGACAGTTATCAGAAATAAGACTGCAGTATATATATTTATATATATATATATATATATATATATATATATATATATATATATATATATATATATATATATATATATATATATATATATATATAATTTATTTAACATGTGGTTATTGCTGTTGTGTATCAGCTACCATGGTCCATACCAGTGCTCTCAGTGTCTGACTGATTCAGACTACCTCCAGGCCAGCCAGCATCATCTCCTCACTGGGTGAGTTATCTGTCACGAACACCAGGTCAGATGTGTTCTGAGAAAATACAAACCTCACACCTCATACTTTTGCCCCACCTGATGGTTGTTTTGAGAATGACAAATGGACAAAGATGGCTGCAAGCATCTAAACCTGCTTCACTGTAAGACCATGTGCTAAACATGCTGTGTTCAGTTTGTACCTGGTCTGAGTTCATACAGACCAGACAGAGAAATCATGATTCAAGAATAGTCAAGTGATTTTAGAAGCTCTTTTTTCCTTAGACCTGGTCCTGGATCATCAGACAGCAGTTATGGTCACTTGGTTTCTGCTCCATGCTTTTCTTATGATCCTGTTCTCTACAGCAACATGATCCCAGTAAGTATTTACAAACCCATTAATGGATCATATGGAAAGCAAACATTGTCTGCATGCTGTGTATGTGTGTGAGTGTGCCCTGTGTGTTTTTAGGGGGACGCTCCTTCCCCTGCTGCCTGTCTCTTTATGCCACCAACAGTTGACCAGCAGCAGTTTCTGAAGGGACAAAGTGAATTTACCTCTGGCTACAAACATCCAGTAAGTTTTAATACTCAGAGGTCTGTTTCCTCTTAAAACAGTCCCACTGATCATAGCCACTTCATCTCAGTGTGCAACTGTTTTCATGTAGAACTGAACTTTTGTGTTTCTTTAATCACACATGTTTTTATTGTTTCCCATCTTCCCAAAGAAGGAACAACTCGATGGTGTTCAAGATTTAAATAAAAGTTTGAACACTTAGATACCAGAATGACTCTGACAGACATCTGTGAGGCTACAGAGGCTACAGATGAGATGCTGCTGACTCACAGTCATTATCTGTCTGTAAAGCTTTTTCATCTTGAAAAGTAGTTGGCTAAAAATATTTTACAAATATAAAAGCTCTACCTGAGTATCAGAGGTGAAATCTTAGACTCATGTTAGCTGGAACAAACTGGTGTGGAGCTGAACTGAAAAATGGAAACAAATAGTTTAAGCTGTGTTAGTTACTGTAGAGACTGAATGGAGAGCCCTGCTCTGTCATCTAGTTTGATCATTCTCATGGTAGTTATTCTCAGGAGACACTGCAGACATTTTTGATGCACAGGACTTGATGGTTAGGTGGAGAGCTTTCCTGAGATTGGTTAAAGATGTCAACATTCAGGCATCTGACCTAGAGGGGAGACATAGAGTGGAGACAGTGAACACACACACACACACACACACACACACACACACACACACACACACACACACACACACGCTTACTCACATATGTACTCTTACTGACTCATTAGACTGTTGACAGAGGGTTTCACATAATGACTGCTGTTAGTCTGTTATCTCTGTGTAAATAACTATTACAGAGAGTCATCAAAGAGCAGTGCAGACAGTGTCAGGCTAAAGTAACAAAGAAGTAAAAAAGAAGTAACCCCCCCCCCCTTTTTTTTTTGCTCTTAGTTAATATTGATTAATATCCAGTGACTGGGTTAAAACTGCTGTCTGAACCAACTCAGTCCCTGTTCTGTTCTGTTCCACAGAAGATATGAAAACTGCAAAGTCTAACCTTTGAATATCTGAACACCAGGAACTGTTTGATGTGTTTTTTACAGCACCTCTCCCTCTCTGTACAGATGCTGTATAATGTGTGTGAAAGTGGACTGGAGGGGCACTTTAACCCCTATGAGACAGGACCCATGTTCCATCCCCTCAAACCTGCACCACTCAACACAACGGATGTCTCCACTCATTGCAGACATGGTGATCAATTTACATCCAGTAGGTCACATGATCTCTTTATTCTTTTAACGAGGATTAAAGTCTGTCACACCAGAAACAGACCCTCATTCCAGGTCTCCTGAGACCTTTACACAGAAATCAACAGAGAATATGTGCTCACACACCTCTCACATCAGCACAGGTCAGGTTCAATATTAATGACAGCTGTCAAACTTCTTAAGCACTGAATGATGATGATGATGATGATGATGATGATGATGATGATGATGATGATGATGATGATGATGGTTATAAATGTGGCAGAAAGATGATGATGTTGTTTTGAACATTCTAGTGCACCACACTGTCTTTCTGTAACACCAGCTGCTGGCTGTCCGATGCATCATGTGATATGAAACAGCTCACCGTTCACAGCTGCTTATTAACCATCTGAGCTTATTATTAAGAAAAAAAAGTGTGACATTGTTTCTGTAACAAAAAGCTCCTCTATCACACAACAAGCTGAATGCACTATAGCTTATACCGTATTGGTCCGGATATAAGATGGTGTTTTTTGCATTGAAATAAGACTGAAAAAGTGGGGGTCGTCTTACATTCGGGGTTTAGACATTATACCCATTCACAACGCTAGATGGCGCCAGATATCTTTAAAGCGAATGCTGAACTTAACTCCCCAGGCCAAAGCGAACCCCTGTCATGAAGAAGAAAAATAAAAATAACAGTAAGAAAGAAAAGAGAAGAAAATAAGAGAAGAGATAACAGAAAATGGAGAAACGTAGCGAAAATCTGGAGAAAAGTGGGTCGAAGATCGGCCAGGTTAACCGGCAGCTGAGGAGAAGTTATGATGCAAACTTCAAGATGATGGTGATAAATGAGGCAGAGTCTTCAAACAATTGCAAAGCGGCTGTGAAATATGGTGTCACAGAGTGTAATGTACGGAGATGGAGAGCTCAAAAAGATCGCCTAAAAAGAGGGGTCGTCTTATAATCAGGGTCGTCTTATATTCGGGCCAATACGGTAATTATTATTATGAAAAAATTAACAATAACACTCATAACACAACCACTGATACTACTACTAATAATGATAATAATGAAATAATAATAATAATGAAATGTCATTCCCTTGGTGAACACCAGCTGTATAAAAGAAAAAGCTAAAGAAGTTTTCAGCTGGTCATAAAACAGGTTAACATTGTCTCTGTATGAAGCCCAAAGCAAACCAGACCATTGGCTCAGACTCTGGTTGTTTCTTAATTTATAGTTTTAAATGATAATTTTCAAAACAAATTACGCAATGAGTGACACAAAGTAATGAAAGGGGAAGCAAAGTAATGACTCATACTCCTGAAAATGTTCCTGTTTTAGTTCACCAAAAAGTTCTTCTTTGAAAAAAAAAAAGTGCTGCCAATTTCTCCTTTTAATCAGATCAGTGAGGAAACAGGCACGAGATGAACTAATTCAGCTGAACCTGACAAACTTTGAGTGAGGAGGACTGTAAATACTTCACCAGGGATAGTTTTATTGTTCAGCAGTTATAATGACCACATACAGTGAAGTTAGTTTATCATTTGAGAGCTGAGAAGGGAACATGCATTTTTTTACTGTTTTGATATCAACTGATTGGACAATAAAAATCATCACCTGCATCAACTCAATTTATGACCCAGTTATGTTTTTCAGATCTGAACATGTTGGGGACTCCGGACCAGGTATGACATCATTCTTTTTTTTGGTGTTGTTGTTTCTTTGTTTATTTTTCGTATCGATTTACCATCAGCCCAAAACATCCATAAATACTTACATGTTTTATTTGATTATCACAGACTCTCCTGTATGAAAAGGCAGCTCTGATCCCGTATGAGCACAGAGATCAGGCCTCCAGTGTGAAGCCTGAGGCCCCTCAAAATAGGGAAGACAAACTGAGAGTGTCTCGCATAACACACATTCACACACAACTTCCTGATATTGTTTTCTTTGAAGTCTGTGTAAAGCAGAAATTAATGTGTGTTCTGAGTTTGTCACACCACAGAAACATGTGTCACTGACCACTGAGACAAATTTGAAAGATTAAAAAATTGCTAAGTTTATAAAATTAGGTCTGAAAATCATGGAACAATAAGCTCTTCTCTCTGCTGTGGAATGCTGGGGGCGTGTCAGTTAGAGGTGCTTAGCCACGCCCACACGCAGGAGTGGAGCTGCCTCTGTGTACTGTACAAGGATGTTACCTACAGTAACAATGGAAGCTAGCTCTAGCAGCATGATGGGACGGAGCCAGCCCTACCTGTTTGATCCATCAGAGGCAGAAACTGACTCTGAGTCAGACACTGATGGAGCTCAGCCTCGTTCCTCACAGTCTCCATCAGAATGATCATTTATTTCTCCATTCATCACATTTAGCAACATGGATTACTGACTAGTAACGTTAGAGCCTAGACAAATACAGTTAGACTATCAATCCACCTGTTTCTTCAGAAGACTATGGCTGTTTGTATGACAGATATCTACTTCTGCAGGTGGTTATTGGTTTCTGGTTGCCTTGCAACTATATGGCTGACCACCGCTGCCAATAGGGGGCGGGGTCATGCTAATGATGGCTCTGTGATGTAATGCAGCTATGATTTCTGACCCGCCCATTAAATCCTGAACACAGTAATTTAAAACACAGTATGTGAAGCCGAGCTCCACAGTTAAATCCTAAATGGTTGAATGACTTTGACATGTTTTCATCTGTGACCGGTTTAATGTGTTTGGAAGAACATGGATGATTTAGCTTTACACAGACTTTAACTAAAACTCCAAATGCAAGTCAGTGAGTTTTTCTCTCTTCTGCTGCAGAGCTTCTAGAAACAGGAGACGCTGTCACTGCACCAAATCTCAGTGCCTCAAACTGTGAGTCCATCAGTCACTTATTACTTCATGTTATTTTGACACAGCCCTTAGCCTCAGCATCATTCTGAGAGGTCAGTTATTCAGGTTTTCAGTCCTGTTGAAGCAACCAAAGAGCAAAAGTTTTCATTCCTGAATGAAGGTTTTGTGCCTGTTAAATGAAATGACAGCAGCACTACTGATAGATGCACATTGTTAAAGTGTTAGTGATTAACCACTGCAGCA
This sequence comes from Labroides dimidiatus, assembly GCA_030710495.1. NCBI lineage: Eukaryota > Metazoa > Chordata > Actinopteri > Labriformes > Labridae > Labroides > Labroides dimidiatus. The sequence goes on from CM061147.1 coordinate 3,622,928, forward strand.
GAGGACACATTTAGATCAACATTAAGGGGCCGTCCACATGAAGACGGGTTTAGGTGTATCCACAAAAGTTTGTTATCGTCTGCATGTTTCATCCAAATGGAGCCAGCGTTTTGGCCGCCTGAATTCAATCATATTTCAAACCAGGTTCAGAGTGGATGAATTTGAAACCGTGCATCAGTTTGGTTCCATGTTGACAAACTATCCGGTATTTTCTGAACTGATGACACAATGCCCCAGCCTCTCACTTACTTCTTTTATTCACTGCTGTCTTTGCACAAGCCAAATGTTCATGCTCCGTGTCTCATTCTCTGTTTTTGGTGGACTTTGTGGCAGCGTCACAGCACCACCTACAGCCCTGGCATATATACTACAGGGGTTTCAGTTGGTTTCAGCGTTTTCATCTGGATGCCCATATTTCTTATGAGGGTTCCATGTTTACAGCAAACTTTTTTGATACAAGAAAGAATGAAACTGTTTTCAGCTTCGTGTGGATGTAGTCTCAGAACTTCTGTTGTTTCATACCCCAGGAGAGTGAAACTTATCTAGTACACAGGGCTGATCTGAGCTGATATTTGAGGCTCCGGAGCTCACAGTGTTATACACGCCTCATATTTTGCTGCTTGAGATGTTTGGAAAAAAAAAAAAGAGATGCTCACAGCCTGTTTAGGAGAAGAATGTACATCCATTCAGATTTGTCACTAAGAAAGTCGAACCACTACTGCTCCTGTTGGTGGCTGAAAGATCAAGATGTAGTTTTGATGTCTTTTGTTTTAACAGTAATCCAGACTGGACTGCATCAAGCATCTGAACAAACATGAAAACAGCCTGTCTTAAGACATTTGTTTATGGAGCCAGGTCAGTCTCAAAATTCACAAATACATACAGAAGGATTCACAAATGATTTTCTGATTCGCAAATGTATTTTGGAAGTGTTAAAAGTTGCTGTTCATTGAGAATCCACTAGAGGTTGGCAACAGAAGGACCAGAAGTCACAAACACACCAAAATACTTTTGTGAATCTTGTTTTTTTATTTGTGGATTTTTTTTTACATTTATTTAGAAGGATATATATTTGTGTGTTAATCAAAAGTACATTAGTGAATCCCTCTGTGTGCATTTGTGAATTTTGAAACTGATCTGGCTGTTAAGGTATGGAAACCAGTTGTAAAGGTTGGACCCAAGAGCAGGCGGAGACAGAGGAGCAGTTTAAGTGATTTTATTTTTCACACGGTGAAGGTGAAGGTGAGTGGTCCAAAACCAAGAGGATGCATGATCCATGAGAGCTCTGAGAGTGTGGCAGTGTGGCTGTGTGGCAGTGTGGCTGTGTGGCTGTGCTGGTGCGCAGGAGGCTCATGGAGGCACTGGAGAACAAAGAGAGACATGAGTAATTAGTGGAGAGAAGAACCAACATTTAAACCTGAAACTTGCGAACACAAAAGTGTAGGCGAGTCAGCCGAAATACCACTAGTAGCAGCAAGAATACTCAAGCACTGGACTCCTGGCTTAGCAGGGCTTAAGAGCTGCCTCCTGACAAGCCTGATGGAGGACAGGTGTGCAGGTGTGGCAGCCGCTGGTGCAGGGGAGAGAGAGGGACAGAGCACAGCCCAAAGCCTGTGGGGGAGAACAGGGAAGGGCTCCACACCAGGGGGAACACAGAATCCTCACACTGTCTTCATATTTGTTTCGCTATGAATCATTTACATGTGTAACTGAAGGAAGGATGAATTTCATGTTTCATTTCAACAGACTCTAAATATTTACCGTTTTCGTCTAATGCTGGGCTTACACCAAACGATTTTCACAGTCTCAGACTAAAAACTGAAAATCTTTAGTAAATCTCGGAGTTTTACCGGAGTCACAGCGCGCTCCCGTTTTCTCGATCGTTTAGTGTGAGATGGTAATCTGCGCTGTTTCACATGAGTCTTTTCCTAGTCTTGAGTTTGCGACAATATCAAACACGTTTGATATTATCGCAAGTCGCAGTGACGTAACACAATCAACAACCAATAGATGAGCGCTGACAAAAGCAGAAACAGGAAACCCGGCAGTCATGAAAAATAACAACGGAGGAACGACGGAGAAAGTGGACCGTGGAAAAAGAGGAGCGAATGGTGGAGTTATGGGCAGAGCATCCCTGCCTGTTCGACATCAACTCTCAAACATACCACGACAGAGTGGAAAAGGAAAAGGGTTACTACTAGGAGCATGATGGGTGTAGTGTTGGTGCATATAATGAACAGGCAGTAGTAGGAATAACTGCTGTTTTAATCCGGCAACTCCAACACTTAACTTGCAGTCACGATGCAGCAACATGAATCAGTCAGTCTGCGTCTTCCTCTACACTCAATCTGAGTTACAACAAGTCTCACTTTTAGGAAGCGCCATCTAGTGACACAAAGCAGCAACTATACAAAACTGAACACAACAATGGGGAAAAAATTGCATGGTGGGAAAAAAACACTAAAAGAATCTAGTTGTAGTCTTGTAATTAGTGACCCTGCAAGATCCACAGTCTTTGTAAAATCTCAATCTGAGACTAAAAACTCATGACACTTGTCTTTAGATGTGAGCAGGTGTGAGCTGATAGTCTTCCCGGAGTCTTTTTCAAATCTTTTCAAAGTCTTCTGGTGTAAGCCCAGCATTAGTAGTGAAACAGAAGGTGTGCACACTGGGGCTGGGAGTTGTAGGCTCACTCATCTGATGTAACATAATCTCTGATATAACAGGACTACAATCTCTGATAACTGATAAACTGAAAAACAGCACGATAGTGGAGGGTACTGTCCATGTTTGTCATTCAGTGGTATCTGTTGTTGTTGTTGTGTTTGTCTTTTCCAGATACTGTGAGTGTTTTGCCAATGGACTGATATGCAACAACTGTGAATGTTCGAACTGCTTCAACAACTCCGACCACGAGCTGCTACGTCAGAAGGCCATTAAGGTGTGGGATACTGGTGGGGAAAATGTTCACATCCAGCTGTTAACTTGATGAGGGTTATTTGGTGTGTTTTGATATCTGATCTGATCCTTTCTGATAACCAGAGCTCATCAAACTGTCAAACAAAGAGGAATGTAAGCATGTAAAAATGTTAGCCTGTAACTGTTGTTTCCTCTGGTTGAGGATGTTCCTTTGCCTCTTGTCTTGACGTTGATAAAGCAGGAGCTGAGAGTTAATGTTAAACATGAGAGTGACCTGTGTCAGTGGCACAAAGGATCTCCATCTTAGTGGGGGCTGATGTGTGACTGCTGTGTGAGCTGCCTGTTGATCAGTGTGTAACAGCTGATCAACTGTTTGAGACTGCAGCAGACGGTGAGTCATGGAGAGAGGTGCTCGCTGCATCGATCATGTGTAATTGGAGCTTCAGTCGGGGTGACGGGTGTCACTCTGTTAGCAGATCAGATCTGTCAACACTGTGACAGGGACACACTCACCACACTCATTCTCTGCTGTGGGTCACAAAAACACATCTTTGTTTCATGTAACTCCTGAGGACCCTGTTTAGACTCCAGTCTACCTCACTGACTCTTAACCAGAACCACCACATGACAAACACATGTCCCACAAACTTCCATCAGTTCTTCCATGAGGACCAGCCTCATGGGTAAACAGGAACATGATGGTTTGATCCTCACATAATAAATTCATTTTTGTGATTCTTTCAAAGATGGAGCTGTTGGAAATACAAACAGAACAAAAGAAACAAACAAAAAACAGGAAGAAAAAATCTAAAAATGTGCTGTGACCCTCCTGACCCTCAACACCTGTAGACCCCTGAAGGTGTGTGTGACCCTCAGAGACCTAGACCCCCATAGACCTCTGATAGTGTGCTGTGACTCTTTGAGATCCAGCCTCCTGTAGACCTCTGTCTTATGAGACCTGGACTCCTGTAGACCTTTAAAGGTGTACTCTGACCCTCTTGGACCTGGACTCCTGTAGACCTTTAAAGGTGTACTCTGACCCTCTTGGACCTGGACTCCTGTAGACCTTTAAAGGTGCACTGTGACCCTCTGAGACCTGGACTCCTTCAGACCTTTAAAGGTGTAGTGTGACCCTCTGAGACCTGGACTCCTTCAGACCTTTAAAGGTGCAGTGTGACCCTCTGAGACCTGGACTCCTTCAGACCTTTAAAGGTGTAGTGTGACCCTCTGAGACCTGGACTCCTTCAGACCTTTAAAGGTGTAGTGTGACCCTCAGAGACCTGGACTCCTTCAGACCTTTAAAGGTGTAGTGTGACCCTCAGAGACCTGGACTCCTTCAGACCTTTAAAGGTGTAGTGTGACCCTCTTGGACCTGGACTCCTGTAGACCTTTAAAGGTGTACTCTGACCCTCTTGGACCTGGACTCCTGTAGACCTTTAAAGGTGCACTGTGACCCTCTGAGACCTGGACTCCTTCAGACCTTTAAAGGTGCAGTGTGACCCTCTGAGACCTGGACTCCTTCAGACCTTTAAAGGTGTAGTGTGACCCTCTGAGACCTGGACTCCTTCAGACCTTTAAAGGTGTAGTGTGACCCTCAGAGACCTGGACTCCTTCAGACCTTTAAAGGTGTAGTGTGACCCTCAGAGACCTGGACTCCTTCAGACCTTTAAAGGTGTAGTGTGACCCTCTTAGACCTGGACTCCTGTAGACCTTTAAAGGTGTAGTGTGACCCTCTGAGACCTGGACTCCTTCAGACCTTTAAAGGTGTAGTGTGACCCTCAGAGACCTGGACTCCTTCAGACCTTTAAAGGTGTAGTGTGACCCTCAGAGACCTGGACTCCTTCAGACCTTTAAAGGTGTAGTGTGACCCTCAGAGACCTGGACTCCTTCAGACCTTTAAAGGTGTAGTGTGACCCTCTGAGACCTGGACTCCTTCAGACCTTTAAATGTGTAGTGTGACCCTCTGAGACCTGGACTCCTTCAGACCTTTAAAGGTGTAGTGTGACCCTCTTAGACCTGGACTCCTTCAGACCTTTAAAGGTGTAGTGTGACCCTCTTAGACCTGGACTCCTTCAGACCTTTAAAGGTGTAGTGTGACCCTCTTAGACCTGGACTCCCTCAGACCTTTAAAGGTGTAGTGTGACCCTCTTAGACCTGGCCTCCTGCACTCTGAACAGTAGTGAGTAAAATGATGATTCATGAGTCCTGGTTCATGGCAGTGAATATTATTATTGTCTCCTGGTTGGAAGGACTCTTTTTTGATGCTGCTGACTTCTTCTTGACGTTCACTCAGAACTTCTTCCTCTCTCTGATCATTTCTGGGTTCTTCATGCTGTGATCAGTGCTTGTGTTGTTGTTCTGTAGTTACGTTCAGGTCGAAAACCTGGTGCCTTCAAAACCAAGATAGCTGGATGGCGGTCAGTAAAGGTCAGAGGTTGGCACCAAAAAGGCTGCAGCTGCAAACGCTCGGGCTGCCTGAAGAACTACTGCGAGTGTTATGAGGTAGCACACACACTCACACACTCACACACACAAATCAAACCCACCTGAACAGATGACTTAGAAATACTTAATGAACCATCTGCAGATAGAGAGTGTGTAGAGCATGGCTTTAGAATTATTAGTTAATGCTTAGAGATACCTGCCCTGAGGCCTGGACTACAAAGCTGGATTAACAGATCCAGGATCTCTCTCTGTTACCTGGGTTAACCAGATATTCTCAGTCCTGATAAATGGTACCATGAAGCTGGATATCAACTCGCTCAGGTAATCCAGGGTTTTCCAGTCTGGATCAGAGCGCGCTCACATTAAAAGGGTGGAGTCTGTAGCGTCTGACCAATCAGAGTTTGCTGTCAGCAAACTGTGACTCTGTTAATGTGTAAATTCATGAGATGAAACAGGATTCATTCATGGGACAGTATAAACAGACAGCACTCTGATCACTCACTTTGACTTTATTACAGCTCAGACGTTTGGAGCACAGCTCTTCATCAGTCTACAAACTTTGCTTTAGATTTTACATTCACTTCATTTCAGGCTCCGCCCCCCTGTGTGAGCGCATTTTGTGTTGGAATATTACATGAAATTAACATTAATTCTTCAACTCCCACGTAGTTGTTTGTTCCATAAATTCCTGTTTCTACAGTTCTTCCATGTGTGACCATTATTATTAACATCATTATTTAAGATGCAAACAGTGGAGCTGAACAGACTTGAGGAACAAGTTCAAAAAGCTCCTTCAAAGCGGTCAGTGACAAGGCTTTATTTCTTCACTCTGTCTCTGATGTTTGGATGAAATCAACTGAATTGATTTATTTATGGATCCATCAGCTGACAAATGAAGTTCAGTCCATTTGATGAAAATCTGAATCTCTTGTACAGGACGTCATCGTGGACATCTAAAGGATCACATCTCTCCCTAAAAACTCTCTCCCCTAAGCGCTCTGTGCACCAACATCAACAGGATCTTCTAAAAACGGGCCGGCTATTTTCTGAGAGAGCTGATTGGTCAGGAGGTGTTGTTTTTCTACTCGTTGATCTCTTATCCAGATCTTAACCTGCTCCAGAGCAGGTTAGCCGTTCAGCATACGTTACCGTGGTGATCACGTTGATCCAGGGTTAACCCAGAAGTTACCTAGCTAAGAGAATATCCAGCTTCGTAGTACAGGCCTCAGAAGTATTTTATGAGATGTATGTAAACAGAGGGAGCAGCAGAGGACTAATCATCTTTGTAAGAGCATTATTTATACCAGGCAGCATAGAGGAACACTTTTAATAACTTCACTTTTCTCCTATTCGATTTCTGCTACTGATAATATGACCTGACATTTAGTCCAGTTTTTGTGTGTGTGTGTGTGTGTGTGTGTGTGTGTGTGTGTGTGTGTGTGTGTGTGTGTGTGTGTGTGTGACTATGCAGGCCAATGTCATGTGTACCTCCAGCTGTAAGTGTGCCGGCTGTAAAAACTTTGACAAACGGTCAGAAAAAGGGATGCTTAAGATGGCCATCAGTGACAGGAACAGGTGAGTCAGTTTCACACTCAGACATGCACACACCCACACACACACATACACACACACACACAGATATACTGTAGGTCAACCTGTTAGTCACTCACTGCTGGAGACAGACTCTAGTGGACACTCAGGGAACTGCAGTTTTTCACACTATTGCTTCAGTTGGCAGCTCTGGGGTTGGTTGAGTATTTAGCAGGAAACTTCTAAAAGTTGGTAGTGAAGGAGAAGCCATCAAATTGTGTGTGTGTGTGTGTGTGTGTGTGTGTGTGTGTGTGTGTGTGTGTGTGTGTGTGTGTGTGTGTGTGTGCGCGCGCACTCAGAAGCTTGTCTCTTACCACTGCTATGCTGACGACACTCAGCTTTTCATGTCTTTTCCACCCAATGACGCAACTGTCTCAGCTCGGATATCAGCGTGTCTGGCTGATATCTCCAATTGGATGAAGGAACGCCACCTTCAACTAAATCTGTCCAAAACTGAGCTCATTGTCCTTCCAGCCTGTCCCTCTGCCCAACCACACATCAGCGTCATGCTTGAAACAAATCAACTTGTGCCCACAAACTCTGCCAGAAATCTGGGTGTCATGATGACCAGCTGACCTTTAAGGTTCATGTGGCCTCGATTGCTCGGTCCTGTCGATATGCCCTCTATAACATCAGGAGGATCAGACCCTACCTGACACAACAGGCCACACAGCTCCTGGTACAGGCTCTTGTGATTTCACGCATTGACTACTGCAACTCACTGCTAGCGGGCCTCCCTGTGTCTACTTTCAAACCTCTGCAGATGATCCAGAATGCAGCAGCACGTCTGGTCTTTAACCTGCCCAAAACAGCACACGTCACCCAGCTGTTAATCTCCCTTCACTGGCTCCCAGTGGCAGCTCGAATTAAATTCAAAGCTCTTCTTCTGGCTCACAAAACAGTGACAAAATCGGCTCCTTCCTACCTTGAGTCCCTCATCCAGGTCTACACTCCTTCCCGCCCGCTACGCTCTGCCTGTGAGAGACGCCTGGTGCTCCCAGCCCAGCATGGCTCTAAATCACTAGCCAGACTCTTCTCCTCTGTTGTACCGAAATGGTGGAATGAATTACCCAACTCATTAAGATCCGCAGAGTCCCCTTCTACTTTTAAGAGAGGTCTGAAGACTCACTTGTTCAGGGAACACTTTGGCACTTAATCTGACCCTTCTCCTCTTTGTCCTCAGTGGTCAGATCAGAAAGTCTCGGACTGAGCTCTTAACAAACGAAAGCACTGAATATTGATTTCTCCTGAATGTTGAATTCTAGTTATGGACGATATTTAGATAGAACACAAAAAAAAAAAAAAAAAAAAAAAAAAAAAAAAAAAAAAGGGGGGGGGGGGGGTGTTTAGTGGGCACTTGGTGACAGAGTTCCTGTGACAAATCCAACCTGAAGCATTTATTCGCACTTAATAAGGTTTCTCCTTCTTGTCAAAATTCTTGCTTGTGTTGTACGTCGCTTTGGAAAAAAGCGTCTGCTAAATGAAATTGTAGAATTGTAGAATTGTAGCCAGGAACAGGCAGCAACACCAACACTTGGTCACCGGGGTTAAAACTTCGGCTTTTAGCATTCTTGTCAAACCACGTTTTCATCTTTGTTTGGGAGACAGACATGTTCTTTTTAGCCAATTCGCATGCACGGTTAAGTCTGAAACGAAAGTTTGTTACATAATCAAACAGATGTCGCGGTTTATCATCATTCATCCACTTTTCCTTCAAAAGTTTAAGAGGCCCACGCACCGTGTGTGCAAACACCAACTCCGCTGGACTAAAACCCGAAGACTCCTGAACCACTTCACGAGTAGCAAAAAGAAGAAGATGAACACCCTCATCCCAGTCCTTGTTAGACTCGAGGCAATAAGTTCGCAACATTGACTTAAGAGTCTGATGGAAACGCTCAATCGCCCCCTGACTCTCCGGATGATACGCACTTGATCAGCAATGTTTAATGTCAAGTTGCTTCATGACTTGTGCAAAGATCCGCGACATGAAATTAGATCCTTGATCCGTTTGAATAATTTTAGGTAACCCAAACAAAGAGAAAAATTTCAGTAACGCCTTTACAACAGTTGGGGTCGTTATTTTACGCATCGGAATAGCCTCTGGAAACCTTGTTGCAGAACACATGATAGTTAAAAGAAACTTATTCCCTGCCTTAGTGCGTGGCAGAGGACCAACACAGTCTACTATTACACGCTCGAACGGCTGACCCACAACTGGAATGGGATAAAGAGGATACTGAGGAATGGTTTGATTTGGTTTACCCGAAACTTGACAAAGATGACATGTTTTGCAATACTGCTGCACGTCTCGTTTCAGTCCTGGCCAGAAAAAACAACGCAAAATGCGGTCGTAGGTTTTATTAACTCCCAAGTGACCTGCAAGTGGGTTGTCATGCGCCAACTTTAAAATGTCCTGCCTATATTTTTTGCGGTACAACAACTTGTTTTACCACACTCCAGTCATCCTGTGTGGACATGTTTGGAGGTGTCCATTTCCGGACGAGCACACCGTCTTTAACATGATAACAACTGGACATCTTCACAACATCATCTTCAGGAACGACGGCATCAAAATAAGAAACTAATGAAGGGTCACGTTTCTGCTCATCAATAAGGTTTTCTCGAGACATTATCTCTTTAGAATTTTCCTTAATAACAGGGGTGGAATCGACAACTGAGGCTGTAAAAGTGGCAACAGGTGGGGAAAACTCGGGAGGAGAAATCACCGGCGAGGAATCCAAGCAACCGGAATCATTCATGAAGCTGTCAGCCAATTCTACCTCGCTGACATCATCAGCAACCGATCGCTTCTGTCTCTTTGACATCGCACGAGTGACAGCACACACCGTAAACACCTCCGGAAACATCCGTTCCATGTCATCTGGGATTTTAGCAAGAGGAACAGCAGTGACTTCGGGATTCAAAAGCACCTTACCCCCAGCCAAATCATTACCCAAAATGAAAGACACACCATCAATGGGGAATTGAGGACTAACTCCCACAACAACCCGGCCTTTAACCAAGTCTGAGTCCAGGAAAACCTGATGCAAAGGTACACCCACATACTGCATACCAAAACCCCGAACCAAGGCACTGGAATTAACAGATGTCTTATCGGACAATGGCAGCACTCCTTGGAGGATAACCGATTGTGAAGCTGCACTGTCCCTCAGGATAGTCACAGGAACTTTGGAGTCCCCCTTCGACAACGAAACGAAACCTTTCATGATAAAAGGAGCATAAACATCAAGATCAGCTTTTAACGTTTCAGTCTTCATGGACAGAGGTTCCTGATGAGGCAGAGATTCAGTTTTCATCAAGTTAACTGCTTTTGGAGATTTGTTTTTTTTTTATTCAGCGCAAAACAGTGACTCAGAGTGTGACCACGCTTTTTACAATAGAAACACACAGGTTTATCACTCATTTCCCCAGCTTCTTTACTACTATGCTTAACCTCACTCTGAGAATTTGACTTCGCTGGAACATTAAAGGACTTCACCAGAACACTAAAGGACTTCACCGTGGGAACAAAACGCTCAGAGGACCCAAAAATCTTCTCAAATGTATTCTTGTGCGTCAGAATATACTTATCAGCCAAGACGGCTGCATCGGACACAGTGGACACCTGCTGTTCGTTGATGTAAGTAGCAACTTTTTCTGGTAAACAGTTTTTAAATTCTTCCAGAAGCATAAGATTGCGTAGATTGTCAAAATCAGTTACATTTAAAGAACGACACCAACGATCAAACAGTGCTTCTTTTTCGCCCACAAACTCAACATATGTTTGCGACTCAGTTTTTCTAAAACTACGGAACTTTTGACGATATGCCTCAGGCACGAGTTCATAAGCTCTCAGCACTGCCGCTTTAAGTTCGTCGTAATCCATACTTAAATCTGGTGACCAAGACGCGTACACATTCTGAGCTTTTCCAACAAAGACACTCTGCAACAGTAAAGGCCAAACTCTTTTCGGCCACTTTAACGTGACTGCTGCGCGCTCGAACTGTTACTGCCTGGCTCAAGGCAGACAACAAGAAGGGAGGCAACACACAGAACTAACCTTTAATAAATATTTTATTTAACTGAAGTAAACCCAAAATAATCAAATATATATGTATGTATGTGTTAGAATCAGTAGTGTCAGCAAGTGTGGATGCGTGAGCATGTGTGTGGTGGATGTTGGTGGATAAGCAAACCCAAAAATGCGATGGCTGGATGGCAGGTGCAGGCCTTGCTGAGAGAGAATGAGAAACTCTGCAGGCAGGCCTTTTATGCCTTCATGAGACCCCGCCCTATTGACAAGGTAACTCAGCCCCTCCCAGCTCCACCTTCCACCTTCTCCCAGAGGCTGCAACAAAGAGCAGAGTGAGACACATGGAAAGGGAGGAAGGGGAGGAGGAGCAGGAGGGGTTGTCACAGAACACAATGAAGTATTTATCAACGTCCTTCTCACTGAAAGGAGGGACCAAACGGACACACTTGCTAAGATCGAAATCAACGGACTGCGACACAGAAGGTAAAGAGGACTGTCTCAACTCAAGTTCCTTTAAACGAAGTTGTCCTTCTAACTCTAGTTTACGAAGTTCGACTTCATTATTGAGTTCCTTCTCCTTAATCTCTAATTTTCGCATTTCGATCTCTAATTCCTTAAATCGGAGTAGATCTCGTGGTTCTTGTTTTTCCTCAGATGAACTCATGGGATTAATTGAACTAACAGGCAAAATCCTCTTCTCAGATAACGCAGACCACAATTCAGATTTTATTATTTGCTTCTTCAGATTTTTATGAATAGCAACACCAAAATGATCCGCAATATTAATCAACTGTTCTTTCGTACAGTTATTAAATTTTTCTAAAGTAGGCTGTGCCTCAAAGTCTTCATTTTTAAACTCCATTTTAAGGAGCCAGCCAACTTGCAATATCTAGAAAGGACGGCAAGAAGACAAAAAACAGGCATTCAGAATAAACCACACCGCCACAACGGGAAAACGACACCACATTTGAAAAGAAAACACACTCTGCTGAAACAGTAAACTGCAAACAACGGCATTCAAAAAATCGTGTGCACAAAGCAACACAACACACGACAATAGATTGACAGCAAGAGTCATCAAATTCAGCAAACAAACAAAAGTGTCGGAAGCGATCCACGTGCCAAGCTACACATCAATTGACACGAGCGAACAAACAAAGCTACACTGACACAGTTTACCAATACACAAGACTCACGCCACCACAACAAGGAAAAAGTAAAAAAAAAAGATCTCAAACATCGTAACTAACAAAACTTACAGAAACGGTGTTGGAGAAGAGAAAAAAAAGTTTGGACGAGCCCCCAAATATGTTACGGCCTCCTCAACTTAAATGAATGATCAAAAAACTCGTCAACAAAAAAAAGGAGACCATAACACATTAAGAAGGACGCCAGAAGAGTGTTTTCAAAAATTAACCCACAGGCTTTATTGAAGTTAGAGAAAAATGCTGCAAATCAATTACCAAAAAGAGCTGAAGACCCCGGCAAAAAGGAACAAAAAGGGAAAGGTGCCGACCCAGCCGCGCGATGGGCCGTCGCGCCAGCTTCTTTCCCCAAACTAAATTACCTCCAAAACCTAGGTAAGAAAAATAAAAGCGAAAACTGGACCACCGGGATCTCCAGCCCAAACTAAAACAACAAACTAAAATAACAAAGATCAACATTGAAACATGTTGAACACTCCAAAAGAAGAAATAAACCTGTGGGGAAAAAAAAACAAAACAAGATTACCTCGAAACAATGAAAAAGAGTGTGTGGGTGTGGGTGTCTTCCTTCTCTCACTCTTCCCCCTGACTGCTCTTTCAGCTCCCCTAAATCCCCTCCTCCAACCTGAACGCAAATTACGCACAGGTGCGCAACAGGCCGGAGGAGAGAGACGAGGAAGCATGGGGAAGAGAGAGGGAGAGAAAACAAAAGGGGAGGGGCTGTAGCAACTGGCATCACGTAACAGCTGTACTTGGCCCAAACCTGTTACTGACGCTCATAAACCTGTAAAAAGCACATTAAATCATTTCTGAAATATAAGTCTTTAGCCACCAGGAAAAGAAAGCAACTTTGAAATCCACCTTGCCCAACTTTTCACCATTCATGTTGATGATTTTGAAATAATAATCATGAACTATATTAATTGATATTTCATGTAGTCAAACTGCATATTCCCTCTTAGTGTGTTTAATTCAGACCTTTTGATATCACATTAACAAATAATACAGACTGAGACTAGTTTACATGGATTACTTGCAAGTTTGTTAACTCACACAGACATTACTCACTTAAACAGTGATCTGATCTACAAAAACAACAACAACGAAGGTATAAAAATTTGCCAACACAAAACAATAAATTGAAGCAGCTTCTTCAAAAGCTGCAGCTAAAAGTCAGTCCATGTGTAAGGTTCCTGTAGATGATTTAACCTTCAAATGGTCTCCAGTTCAAAGTGAACCTCTGACTTTAGAACCAGAGTAAAACTGTGTGTTTGTGTTTTGGCGCCCTCTTGTGGACAAAGCGGTGTCTCGCATGTCTTTGCTGTTCGGTCCATTTGGAAGTTGAACAGAGGAGACTGTCCCCTGAAGCGTTTCATTCACGCGCAGCGTTCATGTAACACCACGTCATGACGTCACGTTCCGGAGTCAGCCTCGTGGCTGCTCACAGCAACGCTTTTGAAATGTTGGTTTGTTTTGAAAAAAGAAAAGGGGATGTGGCCCGAGTCCCACACCCCCCCTCCCACACGCGCTTAGAGAGCGGAGGCTCTAACACCAGGGGAGGCTCTGGCCCCGTCTGAGCCAGCTGCCAGCAGAGCGAGCAGTACAATCGAGCCTCTAAGTGCTCAGAAGGACGTGCTCCACCGGCAACTCTGGCGGCTCTATCGAGCAGACCAGTGAAACGCAGCCCCCACGGACCTGAGATCCCCGGGTCCAGGGGCCTTCTACGTCCCTCTAAAGAGGGTGTGGGAGTGACTTTAAGCGTCGCAGAGGGTATAGTCTAGAAAATTTGGCTTCTTCGATCCAACATGAAGGGATTTTTTTGTTGTGACGTCACAGGGAGCATTAATTGTGATGTCATAGATGGAGTCACTGAACCCAGTGAACCTGGTGTTACAGAAAACTGTCGTTTCATTAGAAGGACTGTTTTCTTATCTTAATGAACCTGCTGCAGGAAAACTTCTAATCAGTCCAAGAGCGCCCCCTGCTGCTCACCTGCTCTACATGAACTCTCTTTATTTCTCTGTTTGAAAAAAAAATCTGAGACATGTTAACCATACCTGACACCAACACAAAAAACTCGATGATGGTTTAAAAAGAAAAACAATTAATAAAGGAGAGCAGATATGTTAATAAATGTAGACATTTTATTATTTTTCTCACAGCATATGTGCAAATGACATCACTCATTCAAACTTTTTTTTTTAATACTTTAATTTTTATTGATTATTTGCTCATTTTGAAAACATTTGGCTCACCACTGAACTTGGTGTCCCTTATCAAGGAAAAAAATAGAATATAGAAAAAAAAATAAAAAAATCACACAATTAAATCAAGTTCAATACAGGCTGTTTAGGGTCCATCCTCCAGAGATCTTCTTCCTTGGGTAGCTAATAGTTACAAGTTTCTTTTTTTGTTGTTGTGTCGTTTGATTTTGTCCTGAACGATGTCCATTTCTCCCACTTGTCGTCCATCTGTGTTTCTTGTAGTCTCAGTCTATGTGTCATCTTTTCCATTATGTAAATTTCCTCAACTGTCTCAAGCCATTGTTCTTGAGTTGGTGAGTTTACTTTCCCCCGCTTCCTCGTAATAGTCTTCTTTGCAGCTACCAACAGTATCTTTGTTAAATATTGGTCTTTTACTTGTACGTTTCCCTCAGGTAATTTAAAATAACACATGTAAAGAAACAGAAAACACATAAGAACATGATATCCCAAAATTTCAAGTGTGGTCTTATGTACATCTTTCCAGAAAAACAGAATCTTATTACATTTCCAAAATATGTGTGAATGGTCAGCATTTATGGCTCTGCAGTCTCTCCAGCATGGTAAACTTTTTTTTAGAGTGTTTGCTTTTTAATTTGGGTGTAATAAAGTAGCGAATCAAGTTTTTCCATGAAAACTCCCTCCAAATCCGTGAATTGGTGGATGTTTGGTGTGTTTTTAAAATATCATACCAGCTATCATCTGAAATTTTTATATTAGATTCTGATTCCCATTTTTGTTTAATATACTGAGTTGAGTGTTTATTCAAAGTGAGTGACTGGTACAATGCTGAGATAATTCTAATATTGAGTCCCTTTTGCAGTTGTAGTATTAGTTTGATTACACCATTTACTTCTTTGGAGGGATCTCTTTTATTTTTTTTCCTGTGATATTCTCTTATCTGTAAATATCTAAAAAAATCATGTTTATCTATTCTAAATTTTTCTTGTATGTTCTGAAAACTTAACAATTCCCCATCTTTCTCTATAGTGTACCATGCTGTGATTCCTTTCCCGAGCCACTGTTTGAAACCTCTGTCTATACTGGGTGGTCTAAAATCTGTGTCAAATGCTGTCCACTTTAATATACTGATTTCTTTTTTTAGTTTATCATTCTTCATTATTTTGAACCACAAGTTGAGTGAAAACAAAGTTATAGAGTCTAAGTCATTTCTGATTTTTTTATAGATTTCTCTATCTCCTATCGTACATTGTATTGGATATTCACCAATCTTATTTTCCATGTCTTTCCATTTTGCTACGTAATCCGGTTTACACCAACATAAAATATATCTCAAATGGGTTGCATAATAATATTCTTTTAGTCTCGGTAGGCCCATGCCTCCTTTCTCCTTTGGTAGTTGTAGAGTTTGATATCTAACCCTCGGTTTTTTACCTCCCCAAATGAACCTGGATATAATCCTGTCCCATGTCAAAAACTGACTTTGAGGGACCTCTATTGGTAACGCCTGAAATAGATACAGGAGCCTAGGTTGTATATTTGTTTTAATGATTTCTATTCTTGAGTTTAAATCCAGTGATAAAGTAGACCATCTCTCGATGTCTTCTTTTATTTCTAAGGTCAACTTGTCATAATTAGATTTGTATAGTTGATTGATCTGTTTGGTTATATTAATGCCTAAGTAATGAATTTCCTTTAATTTCCAGTTAAAAGCTAATGTATCTTGGATGTTTTTTGGTGGTGCATAATTCAATGCGAGTATCTGTGTTTTTGCTATATTTATTTTATATCCTGACATGTGGCTAAATCTCTCTAGCTGCCTCATCAGGATGGGCAGTGTTTCACTAGGGTTTTCTAAATAGGCGATGACGTCGTCCGCAAAAAGTCCAATTTTATGCTCTACATCTTTTATCCATATTCCTTTCAAATCTTGGTTTTGACGGACTGCTTGTGCCAAAGGCTCTATATACAGAGCAAACAGGGAGGGCGACAGACAACATCCTTGTCTGGTCGACCTCTGTATACTAAATTTTTCTGTTAGACTACCGTTTATTTTAACTCTGGCAGTAGGGTCTTTGTACAAGGTTTTTATACATTGGACTGATTTCTTACTGAATCCAAATCGTTTCAGAGCTTCATATAAAAACTCCCAATTCACTCGGTTGAATGCTTTTTCAGCATCTATACTCACTAATACAGTGCTTCTTTTCCCCATCTGTGCATGGTCTATGATATGTAAGGTCCTCCTGATGTTGTCATGTGTCTGTCGTCCCTTTATAAACCCTGTCTGATCCTCGTCTATTATTTCATTTATAAAACTGGTTAAACGTTTACTGAGTATTGTTGTGTATATTTTATAGTCTACATTTAGCAGCGAGATAGGTCTATAGTTCGCACATTGTTCTTTGTCTTTCCCCTGTTTTGGTATTATTGTGATTATGGCTTCTGTCCATGTAGGCGGCATTTTATTGTTCTTAAGAGTCCAATTAAAAGATTTCAAGAGCAGTGGTGCCATCTCATCCTTAAACGTCTTGTACCATTCTGCAGGGTATCCGTCACTGCCTGGGGACTTACTGTTTTTTAATTTGGAAATTGCCTCTTTCACCTCCTCGATTTTAATATCTGCTGTTAAGGCTGTGTTTTGTACTTCTCCTATTGATGGTAGATCCAGTGAATTCAGAAACATTTCAATTCTTCCTTTATCTACTGATTCCGTCTGTGTATATAGTTCCTCATAATATTTCTGGAAAATGTTCTCTATCTCTTCTGGTACATATGTTAATCTATTAGTGCAAGGGTCTCTTATTTTATGTATACTGTTTCTAACTTGTTGTTTGCGTATACGTTTCGCTAATAATTTTGTAGCTCTTGCCCCTGCTTCATAATAGTTTTGTTTTATATATCGGTTTCTTTTTTCCACCTCGTCTGTCAGTATCTCATTTATTTTTGCTTTTATTGTTTTAATTTCTTGATAAATTTTGGGTTCATTTGTATTTTGGTGACACTGTTCTAACTCCCGTAGTCTCTCTGCACAAATTTTATAGGACTCTAGTTTGGCTTTCTTCAAGTATGATGTTTCAGCTATCAATTTACCTCTTACAACCACCTTCATGGCATCCCATAATATTGTTGGATCTACTGTTCCATTATCATTCTCCTCTATGTATCTTTTTATTTCTGTTCTGATCTTTTCTTTTCTTTGTTCGCTGTTCAATATCCCTAAATTAAGCCTCCACATTGTCTGGCGTCTTCTATTATTCAAACATATTATTAAATGGATTGGATTATGGTCTGATACATCTGCTCCATTGATCTTGCATTCTTTAACTTTATGGCAATCACCTGCATTTATGAAAAAATAGTCTATCCTTGAGTGTACTTTATGTTTAGCCGAATAATGCGTAAAGTCCTTTCCAAGAGGGTGTAGATTTCTCCATACATCTGTCATTCCCATCTCCTCCAAAGATGTATTGATAAATCTTGCTAACTGTTGTTGATTTCTCTTGGAGCTTGTGGTGTCTATACTATGATTCAGAACAACATTTAAGTCTCCTCCGCATATTAGTATACCTTCTGTTTCTAAAGCTATAGTATTAAATAGTAGCTTAAAAAATATTTTGTTGCTTGCTGGTGGTGCATAGATGTTTACAAGTGTTATTGGTGTACTCTCTAGCCTACCTCTGACTATAACAAATCTTCCTTCTTTGTCTTTTATTTCTTTACTGTATTCAAATTGAATTGTGTTCGATATTAATGTTATCACTCCCCTCCTACGTCCTTCTCTATAAGTGCTGTAGTATGCATTCTTATAGCCGAATCTTTTAAGTTTCTCATGTTCCATACGTGACAGATGTGTCTCCTGAAGGAATATGATGTGTGCCTTATCTTTCTTTAGTTTTGTCATTACCCTGTCTCTTTTTATAGATGAGTTAAGACCATTTACATTAAGCGACAATACCTTAATACTATTACTCATATTTATTCTGTACTTCTTCTGAAGGTCCTACTCCCAAACAGCTCTGCACATAAAACAAATGAACATGTATCAACTTAACTCGAACCAAATGAACAGGTGACTCCCAACTAGGGGAAAGTCTTAAAGTTCTCCCCAATTCCCTGTTGGTGGGTGGAGGGTTATTCCCCTTCTCCAAAGAGGGTCCCCCTCTAGGTCTAGCCCTACACCCCGTTCGTGGTGCTCTCCAGCCCCTAGTCATGTCCAACATAAATACCTTAGCTTCTCGTGGTCGGTTGATTATTGTGATGATCAAAAACAAAACTTACAGCAGACAGCTGGTTTTTCGCCGTAGAATCTGGCAACTTTTAATCCTCGATTGTACCCGTCTTTTGCTGGTCTTCGGTGTCAAGTTGGGTAAATCTGTCTAAGTTTTTAGCTGGTAGCTTCGAAGCTTTTTCCCTGTAGATCCTGTAGATGATTTAACCTGATTTAACCTTCAAATGGTCTCGAGTTCAAAGTGAACCTCTGACTTTAGAACCAGAGTAAAACTGTGTGTTTGTGTTTTGGCGCCCTCTTGTGGACAAAGCGGTGTCTCGCATGTCTTTGCTGTTCGGTCCATTTGGAAGTTGAACAGAGGAGACTGTCCCCTGAAGCGTTTCATTCACGCGCAGCGTTCATGTAACACCACGTCATGACGTCACGTTCCGGAGTCAGCCTCGTGGCTGCTCACAGCAACGCTTTTGAAATGTTGGTTTGTTTTGAAAAAAGAAAAGGGGATGTGGCCCGAGTCCCACACCCCCCCTCCCACACGCGCTTAGAGAGCGGAGGCTCTAACACCAGGGGAGGCTCTGGCCCCGTCTGAGCCAGCTGCCAGCAGAGCGAGCAGTACAATCGAGCCTCTAAGTGCTCAGAAGGACGTGCTCCACCGGCAACTCTGGCGGCTCTATCGAGCAGACCAGTGAAAAGCAGCCCCCACGGACCTGAGATCCCCGGGTCCAGGGGCCTTCGACGTCCCTCTAAAGAGGGTGTGGGAGTGACTTTAAGCGTCGCAGAGGGTATAGTCTAGAAAATTTGGCTTCTTCGATCCAACATGAAGGGATTTTTTTGTTGTGACGTCACAGGGAGCATTAATTGTGATGTCATAGATGGAGTCACTGAACCCAGTGAACCTGGTGTTACAGAAAACTGTCGTTTCATTAGAAGGACTGTTTTCTTATCTTAATGAACCTGCTGCAGGAAAACTTCTAATCAGTCCAAGAGCGCCCCCTGCTGCTCACCTGCTCTACATGAACTCTCTTTATTTCTCTGTTTGAAAAAAACTCTGAGACATGTTAACCATACCTGACACCAACACAAAAAAACTCGATGATAGTTTAAAAAAAAACAATTAATAAAGGAGAGTAGATATGTTAATAAATGTAGACATTTTATTATTTTTCTCACAGCATATGTGCAAATGACGTCACTCATTCAAACTTGATTAACTGGAGGGGTTATTGTTCCCAGGTCAGCAGAATTATTCTCAAAAGATTCTCATCCAATCAAAATGAACAGAGAGCCAAAGGAGGAGACACGGTTGGGGGAGATTTGCTCTCACCAACAAATGATCTGATGAAAACGTCCCAAAGTCCCCGTTGAGTTCAGCGTCTCACTCATCTTTTTTTTTTTTTTTTTTTAAATTTTATTTATGCAAAGTTTTTTATAAGATTATACAAATACAAACGAAACATTAAACTAAAAGAAAAATGTACAGAACTAACAGACAGTAGACATAAAAAAAAAACAAAAAAAAAACGACAAGACAGCCAGCACTTATCCAATGACAGAGAAAATGACAAAACAGTATACGCCAAACGTCAGCACAACACAATGTCCCAAAGAAAAAGAAAATCCATGGTGAAAGTCCAAGTATTGAGTCCAGAGAGCCTGTACAAGAGGGGAACGGCAAAGGTACTTTGTGTATAAATAAAAACAATGCAAAAATATAAGAGAGCAGGGTGTTCAGGTAACGGGTAAAGGTTTTTCCTTTTTAATATATTCAATGAAAGGACCCCAAACCTTCTTAAAACGAACATTGGAGTTAGATATGGAAAAGCGAATTTCTTCTAGGTGCAAACAGGAGACCATATCATTCAGCCACCTTCTGAAGCAGGGAGGGGAAGGGGACTTCCACTCTTTTAATATGACCCGTTTTGCAATAGCCATACCAAACATGAGGGCTTGTTGTAAAGCAGCAGGAAGCGTTAAAGAGACATTAGAACAGCCCAAGATCACCAAAAGACAGTCGGGTTCCAGTCGTCTTTCATAGGCAGCACTATATAGATGAAAAATGTCTGACCAATAACCAGTAAGCTTTGAGCAGGACCAAAAAAGATGTGCTAGTGTTCCCTCCGCCGATTTGCATTTATCACATGGTAGAGACAGCAGGGAAGATTCTATTAAGCCTAGTCTTTGAGTAGTGCAACCTATGAATTACTTTAAACTGAATAAGCTGAAGACGAGCATTGATTGAGCATGCTTTTATCCTATTTAACCCCTTTGCCCATAGCTCATCTGAGATTGCCTCTCCAGTATCTTTAATCCAGGCCTCCTTAATATGAAGGGAGGGGGTAGCCGAAGAAAAGAGGTTTACCAATCTAGAAATCAAATGTTTGGAGGTGGGAGGTTTGGACATAATGTCAAAGAAGATATGTTGTATTGGGGCAGCATCAAGGCGAGAGAATGATTGCTTAACAAAATTCCTGATTTGCAAATAACGAAAAAATTGAGTAACGGAATCGCTGAATTTTTCCTGGAGATCAGAAAAAGAAGCAAAATGTTTGTCAACATAAAAATCTACAATAGAAGATAGGCCGATCTCCGACCAATGCTTAAAAACAGCATCCATCAACCCTGGTTTAAAGCACGGATTCTGACATATGGGGGCATAGATTGACATTGCTGGGAGACTCAGGATTCCTTTTATTTGCTTTAAAATTTTAACGGAATTGTACAGTAAAAAATTGTTACGAAGCAAACTAATTTTGAAGTCAGGTTTTGAAAATAAAATGGCTGGCAGTGAGGCACCCATAAGCGATATTGCAGTGCTATGTTCAATCTCAGGCCATCTAGGGCCGAGCCTGCATCCCTCAACGTGCACATTTGAGGCTCTATTCCAGAAAATCCAGGCTCTAGCATTACAGGCCCAGTAGTAATGCCGAAAGACAGGGAGGCCTAGACCTCCCTCCTCAGTGGACTTCTGTAAGTGGGCCTTAGATATACGAGGGGGCTTGGAGGCCCAGATAAAAGGCATGATAACAGAGTCCAACGTCTTAAAAAACGAAGAAGTAAGAAAAATGGGCACATTCTGAAAGAGGTAAGTAAATTTAGGAAGTACAACCATTTTGACAATATTGACACGGCCAATAAGTGAAAGTGGGAGAAGTCTCCATTTATCTATCAGGTGTTTGAGCTCATCAATCAGGTGCATATAATTTAAATATAATAATTTAACTTAAAAAGTAGTTTGGGGTTTTGGGGGATTTTAATCCCCAAATAAGAGAATTGATCATGAGAAACTTTGAAAGGCAGGTTTCGAAAAAAACTGGGGTCAAGACCATTCGACAAAGGCATCAAAACAGATTTCTCCCAATTGATAGTGAACCCAGAGAGTCGGCCAAAGGTGTCTATCAGGTTAAGAAGGGGTGAAATGGACATCTTTACATCTGAAAGAGTTAGAATAACATCATCTGCATATAGGTTTATGGTACATTCCGAAGTGCCACAGAGAATTCCAGAGATTTTAGGGTTAGCTCTGATAGCTATGGCCAGCGGTTCAAGAGCTAAGGCAAAAAGCATTGGAGAGAGACAGCAGCCCTGTCTGGTGCCACGGTACAGAGGGAATGAGGGGGATCTATCATGATTGGTTAACACATAAGCTTGGGGACTAGCGTACAGCATCTTTATCATATTCATAAATTTTAACCCAAAACCGAATTTGTCCAGTGCAGCAAACGTGTACCTCCACTCTATTTGGTCAAAAGCCTGTTGCGCATCTAATGAGATAACTGCAGACTGGGGTAAATTAGTTGAATACATCACATTAAGCAAACACCTTGTATTAGAAAAGGAAAATCTATTGGGAATAAAACCTGATTGATCAGGATGGATTAAAGTGCCAGTATATTTATTCAACCTATTGGTCAGGACTTTTGCGATAATCTTTTGGTCTGAATTAAGCAGACTTAGAGGGCGATACGATGAAACATTTGTTTCATCCCTGTCCCTCTTCAAGAGAAGACAGATGTGAGCATCGTATAGGGTATGAGGGAAGGTGCCGTTTTTCACTGAGCAGTTGACCATCCGAAGTAGAAGCGGGGCAATAATGTCAATGTGCGTCTTATAGAATTCTATCCCAAAACCATCTGGGCCGCATGCTTTACCACTGGGAAAGGAGCAAATAGCATTTCTGATCTCCACCAGTGTAAAATCAGAGTCCAGTGCCAGTCTCGCAGACTCAGAAAGGGCTGGAATGTCTAATGTACGAAAAAAATCAGCAATGTCAGAATCTGTGGCATCAGACTTAGAAGTGTATAGCTGTTTATAAAAGCTTAAAAATTGATCATTAATCTGCTTGTGATCAGTTAATAGCTGACCCGTCGCTGAGGAAATCTTATGTATCGCCCTTTCAGCCTGGATGCCCTTTAGTTGCCTAGCCAGCAATTTATCAGCCTTCTCGCCTAACTCAGAATAATTCTGCTTTAATTTAAGAATATAGTTTCCAACCTGTTCACCAAGAATGTGATTGTAGTCATATTTCACTTTCAAAATAGAGCTAAGAGTGTCTTCAGACCCAGTGTTTCGATAATCCTCTTCCAGTTCAGCTAACTTCGTTTCCATCTCCATAAGATGCCTATGCCTAGCCTTTTTACGAGATGACTGATAGGAGATATGTCCTCTAATAACAGCCTTAAAGGATTCCCACAAAGTAGAATCTGAGACAGTGCCATTGTCATTGTTAAGCATGAAATCAGCCATCTTGCTTGTTATGTAATCACTGAAAGTGTCATCAAAATAAAGAGACGGGTTAAATTTCCAATTATATTGAGGAGCGCGAAGATTAAGGTTAATAGTTAAAGAAAGAGGTGCATGGTCAGAAACCAAAATACCATGATAAGTCAAGCTTAACACCTTTGAAATTAGTCTTGAGTCAACCAGCAAATAATCAATTCTAGTGAAAGTGCCATGCACAGAAGAGAAAAAAGAATATTGTCTCTCTAAAGGATGCTGATGTCTCCAAATGTCAACTAGATCCAAGGATCTGATAAGATTATTGAGAACAGGGATGGATTTCAACAAAGGGGCAGTGGTTGAGGATGACCTATCTAAAAGTGGATCAAGGTAACAATTAAAATCACCACCAATTATTATATTGTGATTATCATACTCAGTAACTAGGTTAAATATTTTACAGAAAAAATCAGGACTATCAAAATTAGGAGCATACAAATTTAAAAGAACTAAGGGGACTGAGTTGACCGTACCTGAGACTAAAATATACCTCCCACCTGGGTCTGAGATCTGCGATTTAAATATGAATGGAACGGATCTTCGGACAAGAATGGCGACCCCCCTCGCCTTGGAGGAAAAGGTGGACTGATAAACCTGAGACACCCATGCAGATCTTAAACGTCTCTGTTCAGAAGGCTGGATATGGGTCTCCTGCAAAAAAATAATATCAGATGACAGAGATTTTAAATGTGAAAATACTTTGCCACGTTTAAGCGCTTTACCCATACCCCTACAGTTCCAAGTGGTGAAAGTGATGTTACTCATATCTTACCCAGATAAACATGTAACATGACTATGTAGAGGGGCAGTGAGTTGAAACAGACAATCGGCGTACAAAAGGCTGGCAGAACATCAAAAGATACAAAAAAAAGAAAAGGAACAAGAACACACAGAACCCTTAAAGAACCCCCACCCGCTATAAGAACTAAGCGGTACATCCCACTAGGTAATACGGAGGCTGCCGAGCAACAGAACAAACCAAACTCCCAACTGAGAAACCCAGTTACAACGGAGCTCCGTGCAATTCTCCATAATATTAAATAACAGTTAAATTGCGCTCATCAAAATAAGAACAAAGTGAAAGATACACAGCGCACAGATTAGGTATGACAAAAAAGGCACAACTGGAGGGAAGTTGGAGCATATAAAACCTCAAAAAAAAACAACAACAACAAAAAAAAAAAGATAATAATGATACATAGATAAATAAAAGAAAAAAGAATTAAATAAAAAAATATATATAAAATAAATAATAAATAAAAATAAATAATATTAAATATATGATAAAAGGAATAAATAATAATAATAATAATAATAATAATAATAATAATAATAATAAAAATTAAAATAATCATATAATAATAATAATAATGAATTAATAAATAGATAAGCATACAAACTGAGAATATCCGTCAGCATAATAGAAACAAGGGATTACAAAATAAAGTGTCCCAGTTTCAGGGTCATATTCCTGAGTAAGTGTACAGTGTACAATACTATACCAAACATACATGATGCTGCATAGGTGCTTACCTTAAGATAAAGGAAAAGGAAAAAGCAAAAGGCATGGATCCCAACCATAAAAGTGTGAAATAATCAACTTATACATACCATACAATCTGTGTTTTCATATACGAATGATCTATGTCTGAACCATTATGAGAATGCTAAATAGGTAAATAACAAAGCCAGACCTACTATGCTGAAACACTTAAGGGCTACCAGTTGGGCCTAAAGAATTAGCAAACCGTTCAGCGTCAGCCGGAGACACAAAAGTCTTGGATACGTTGTTGTGGTCGACCAGAAGCTTAGCTGGAAAACGCAGGGAGCGCTTGGCACCAGCTTCGATCAGCCGCTTCCTCACGCTTGAAAAGGCCTGCCGCTGTGCCGAGACCTCCGCCGTGTAGTCGGGGAAAATGGAGACTCTCTCACCTTGATACTGGAGGGGTGCTTGTTGACGGCTGAGTCGTAGGATGTTAGCCACATCTCGGTCATTATGGACTTTGGCGATGATAATCCTAGGTCTTTCATTAGGCTGAGGTTTGGGGCGCAGTACACGATGGGCCCGGTCTATTTTAACGGGCGAGCTGAAGTTATCTCGACCCAGTAGCTCAGGTATCAACTTTGAGACAAAGTCAGTGGGGCTGCCTTTCTCTTCCCCTTCTTTGATGCCCGTAATCCTCACATTAAGTCGACGCGAGCGGCCCTCGAGATCGTTCACTTTAGCTTTAAGACGCTTGTTAGCCTCCTGCAGCTCACAGCATATAGCCTCCAGTGATATTATGCGACCATCGGCAGCTGACAAAGCTTCATCAAAGTCATTTAGGCAACACTCAGCTTCATTGTGCCTCTTCTGGATGGATGACACAGATATTTCAATAGCGTCGAGGCGGCCCTCCATCGATTTCTTTAAGCCATCCACGAGAGAGGTGAGTTTGGCTAGTTCTTTACCATGATCAGCGATAGCAGCAAGTATAGCATCGCTGCTAGCGGTCGAAGCGCTAGTCTTGGACATATCCCTCTGACTGTCGTCCCTCTTTGGCATATTGGCTCAATCTCACTCTCAATGGGTCCAGGAAACGTTTAAACTGAAATACAGCGTAAAAAAGTAATGAAGCGCAATTTTATAAAAGTAAAATAAAGGAGACTGCACGGAGCACCTGAAAAGTACGTCTACTCCATCGCTACTCAAGAGCGCCCCCGTCTCACTCATCTTTTAGTGGATTTTGAAGGAGCCTGTTTGAAGAAGGAGCTCCTGTAGATTCTTTTCTACGTTGCTGAAGTACTTCTGGATGTCAGGTTTCATTCTGCCGTATCTGTGCTTGTAATAAGCCTCAACACATTCTGTAAAGGAGAGAAAAAAATCCAAAGTATGACGCTTTGAATCTTCATCCAACAGGATATCCTGAGTATGGGGATGGGGGTAGGACATTCTCTGGACTTTTGTGGTCTTCACCATTTTCTCGTGCTCTTCACAAATCTTGTGGGGAAATATGAGGGAAATATTGAATTATTTATATACTGTAACATTGTTTTATATGGTCTTATATAGTTATTAAAACCATCTCATGTGCGTGCCTAAAGTATTTGTCCTGTTTTATCAAAATCAACTAACTAAAGGCAAAAATCAGAAAATTATTCCCTGATCATGACATTTCTAGTAAAAAGTATCAGTATCAGTGATGCCTGCCCTGTGTTTATTTATCAGGGGGTCCCACCTTTAATAAAATATTTCAAAAATAAATCTTGTTTTACAGTTTTTATTCAATGTTTTCTTTGTTGTTTGCTGTACTTGGCCCAAACCTGTTACTGACGCTCATAAACCTGTAAAAAGCACATTAAATCATTTCTGAAATATAAGTCTTTAGCCACCAGGAAAAGAAAGCAACTTTGAAATCCACCTTGCCCAACTTTTCACCATTCATGTTCATGATTTTGAAATAATAATCATGAACTATATGAATTGATATTTCATGTAGTCAAACTGCATATTCCCTCTTAGTGTGTTTAATTCAGACCTTTTGATATCACATTAACAAATAATACAGACTGAGACTAGTTTACATGGATTACTTGCAAGTTTGTTAACTCACACAGACATTACTCACTTAAACAGTGATCTGATCTACAAAAACAACAACAACGAAGGTATAAAAATTTGCCAACACAAAACAATAAATTGAAGCAGCTTCTTCAAAAGCTGCAGCTAAAAGTCAGTCCATGTGTAAGGTTCCTGTAGATGATTTAACCTTCAAATGGTCCCGAGTTCAAAGTGAACCTCTGACTTTAGAACCAGAGTAAAACTGTGTGTTTGTGTTTTGGCGCCCTCTTGTGGACAAAGCGGTGTCTCGCATGTCTTTGCTGTTCGGTCCATTTGGAAGTTGAACAGAGGAGACTGTCCCCTGAAGCGTTTCATTCACGCGCAGCGTTCATGTAACACCACGTCATGACGTCACGTTCCGGAGTCAGCCTCGTGGCTGCTCACAGCAACGCTTTTGAAATGTTGGTTTGTTTTGAAAAAAGAAAAGGGGATGTGGCCCGAGTCCCACACCCCCCCTCCCACACGCGCTTAGAGAGCGGAGGCTCTAACACCAGGGGAGGCTCTGGCCCCGTCTGAGCCAGCTGCCAGCAGAGCGAGCAGTACAATCGAGCCTCTAAGTGCTCAGAAGGACGTGCTCCACCGGCAACTCTGGCGGCTCTATCGAGCAGACCAGTGAAACGCAGCCCCCACGGACCTGAGATCCCCGGGTCCAGGGGCCTTCTACGTCCCTCTAAAGAGGGTGTGGGAGTGACTTTAAGCGTCGCAGAGGGTATAGTCTAGAAAATTTGGCTTCTTCGATCCAACATGAAGGGATTTTTTTGTTGTGACGTCACAGGGAGCATTAATTGTGATGTCATAGATGGAGTCACTGAACCCAGTGAACCTGGTGTTACAGAAAACTGTCGTTTCATTAGAAGGACTGTTTTCTTATCTTAATGAACCTGCTGCAGGAAAACTTCTAATCAGTCCAAGAGCGCCCCCTGCTGCTCACCTGCTCTACATGAACTCTCTTTATTTCTCTGTTTGAAAGAAAATCTGAGACATGTTAACCATACCTGACACCAACACAAAAAACTCGATGATAGTTTAAAAAAAAACAATTAATAAAGGAGAGTAGATATGTTAATAAATGTAGACATTTTATTATTTTTCTCACAGCATATGTGCAAATGACGTCACTCATTCAAACTTGATTAACTGGAGGGGTTATTGTTCCCAGGTCAGCAGAATTATTCTCAAAAGATTCTCATCCAATCAAAATGAACAGAGAGCCAAAGGAGGAGACACGGTTGGGGGAGATTTGCTCTCACCAACAAATGATCTGATGAAAACGTCCCAAAGTCCCCGTTGAGTTCAGCGTCTCACTCATCTTTTAGTGGATTTTGAAGGAGCCTGTTTGAAGAAGGAGCTCCTGTAGATTCTTTTCTACGTCTCTGAAGTACTTCTGGATGTCAGGTTTCATTCTGCCGTATCTGTGCTTGTAATAAGCCTCAACACATTCTGTAAAGGAGAGAAAAAAATCCAAAGTATGACGCTTTGAATCTTCATCCAACAGGATATCCTGAGTATGGGGATGGGGGTAGGACATTCTCTGGACTTTTGTGGTCTTCACCATTTTCTCGTGCTCTTCACAAATCTTGTGGGGAAATATGAGGGAAATATTGAATTATTTATATACTGTAACATTGTTTTATATGGTCTTATATAGTTATTAAAACCATCTCATGTGCGTGCCTAAAGTATTTGTCCTGTTTTATCAAAATCAACTAACTAAAGGCAAAAATCAGAAAATGATTCCCTGATCATGACATTTCTAGTAAAAAGTATCAGTATCAGTGATGCCTGCCCTGTGTTTATTTATCAGGGGGTCCCACCTTTAATAAAATATTTCAAAAATAAATCTTGTTTTACAGTTTTTATTCAATGTTTTCTTTGTTGTTTGCTGTACTTGGCCCAAACCTGTTACTGACGCTCATAAACCTGTAAAAAGCACATTAAATCATTTCTGAAATATAAGTCTTTAGCCACCAGGAAAAGAAAGCAACTTTGAAATCCACCTTGCCCAACTTTTCACCATTCATGTTCATGATTTTGAAATAATAATCATGAACTATATGAATTGATATTTCATGTAGTCAAACTGCATATTCCCTCTTAGTGTGTTTAATTCAGACCTTTTGATATCACATTAACAAATAATACAGACTGAGACTAGTTTACATGGATTACTTGCAAGTTTGTTAACTCACACAGACATTACTCACTTAAACAGTGATCTGATCTACAAAAACAACAACAACGAAGGTATAAAAATTTGCCAACACAAAACAATAAATTGAAGCAGCTTCTTCAAAAGCTGCAGCTAAAAGTCAGTCCATGTGTAAGGTTCCTGTAGATGATTTAACCTTCAAATGGTCCCGAGTTCAAAGTGAACCTCTGACTTTAGAACCAGAGTAAAACTGTGTGTTTGTGTTTTGGCGCCCTCTTGTGGACAAAGCGGTGTCTCGCATGTCTTTGCTGTTCGGTCCATTTGGAAGTTGAACAGAGGAGACTGTCCCCTGAAGCGTTTCATTCACGCGCAGCGTTCATGTAACACCACGTCATGACGTCACGTTCCGGAGTCAGCCTCGTGGCTGCTCACAGCAACGCTTTTGAAATGTTGGTTTGTTTTGAAAAAAGAAAAGGGGATGTGGCCCGAGTCCCACACCCCCCCTCCCACACGCGCTTAGAGAGCGGAGGCTCTAACACCAGGGGAGGCTCTGGCCCCGTCTGAGCCAGCTGCCAGCAGAGCGAGCAGTACAATCGAGCCTCTAAGTGCTCAGAAGGACGTGCTCCACCGGCAACTCTGGCGGCTCTATCGAGCAGACCAGTGAAACGCAGCCCCCACGGACCTGAGATCCCCGGGTCCAGGGGCCTTCTACGTCCCTCTAAAGAGGGTGTGGGAGTGACTTTAAGCGTCGCAGAGGGTATAGTCTAGAAAATTTGGCTTCTTCGATCCAACATGAAGGGATTTTTTTGTTGTGACGTCACAGGGAGCATTAATTGTGATGTCATAGATGGAGTCACTGAACCCAGTGAACCTGGTGTTACAGAAAACTGTCGTTTCATTAGAAGGACTGTTTTCTTATCTTAATGAACCTGCTGCAGGAAAACTTCTAATCAGTCCAAGAGCGCCCCCTGCTGCTCACCTGCTCTACATGAACTCTCTTTATTTCTCTGTTTGAAAAAAACTCTGAGACATGTTAACCATACCTGACACCAACACAAAAAACTCGATGATAGTTTAAAAAAAAACAATTAATAAAGGAGAGTAGATATGTTAATAAATGTAGACATTTTATTATTTTTCTCACAGCATATGTGCAAATGACGTCACTCATTCAAACTTGATTAACTGGAGGGGTTATTGTTCCCAGGTCAGCAGAATTATTCTCAAAAGATTCTCATCCAATCAAAATGAACAGAGAGCCAAAGGAGGAGACACGGTTGGGGGAGATTTGCTCTCACCAACAAATGATCTGATGAAAACGTCCCAAAGTCCCCGTTGAGTTCAGCGTCTCACTCATCTTTTAGTGGATTTTGAAGGAGCCTGTTTGAAGAAGGAGCTCCTGTAGATTCTTTTCTACGTCTCTGAAGTACTTCTGGATGTCAGGTTTCATTCTGCCGTATCTGTGCTTGTAATAAGCCTCAACACATTCTGTAAAGGAGAGAAAAAAATCCAAAGTATGACGCTTTGAATCTTCATCCAACAGGATATCCTGAGTATGGGGATGGGGGTAGGACATTCTCTGGACTTTTGTGGTCTTCACCATTTTCTCGTGCTCTTCACAAATCTTGTGGGGAAATATGAGGGAAATATTGAATTATTTATATACTGTAACATTGTTTTATATGGTCTTATATAGTTATTAAAACCATCTCATGTGCGTGCCTAAAGTATTTGTCCTGTTTTATCAAAATCAACTAACTAAAGGCAAAAATCAGAAAATTATTCCCTGATCATGACATTTCTAGTAAAAAGTATCAGTATCAGTGATGCCTGCCCTGTGTTTATTTATCAGGGGGTCCCACCTTTAATAAAATATTTCAAAAATAAATCTTGTTTTACAGTTTTTATTCAATGTTTTCTTTGTTGTTTGCTGTACTTGGCCCAAACCTGTTACTGACACTCATAAACCTGTAAAAAGCACATTAAATCATTTCTGAAATATAAGTCTTTAGCCACCAGGAAAAGAAAGCAACTTTGAAATCCACCTTGCCCAACTTTTCACCATTCATGTTCATGATTTTGAAATAATAATCATGAACTATATGAATTGATATTTCATGTAGTCAAACTGCATATTCCCTCTTAGTGTGTTTAATTCAGACCTTTTGATATCACATTAACAAATAATACAGACTGAGACTAGTTTACATGGATTACTTGCAAGTTTGTTAACTCACACAGACATTACTCACTTAAACAGTGATCTGATCTACAAAAACAACAACAACGAAGGTATAAAAATTTGCCAACACAAAACAATAAATTGAAGCAGCTTCTTCAAAAGCTGCAGCTAAAAGTCAGTCCATGTGTAAGGTTCCTGTAGATGATTTAACCTTCAAATGGTCCCGAGTTCAAAGTGAACCTCTGACTTTAGAACCAGAGTAAAACTGTGTGTTTGTGTTTTGGCGCCCTCTTGTGGACAAAGCGGTGTCTCGCATGTCTTTGCTGTTCGGTCCATTTGGAAGTTGAACAGAGGAGACTGTCCCCTGAAGCGTTTCATTCACGCGCAGCGTTCATGTAACACCACGTCATGACGTCACGTTCCGGAGTCAGCCTCGTGGCTGCTCACAGCAACGCTTTTGAAATGTTGGTTTGTTTTGAAAAAAGAAAAGGGGATGTGGCCCGAGTCCCACACCCCCCCTCCCACACGCGCTTAGAGAGCGGAGGCTCTAACACCAGGGGAGGCTCTGGCCCCGTCTGAGCCAGCTGCCAGCAGAGCGAGCAGTACAATCGAGCCTCTAAGTGCTCAGAAGGACGTGCTCCACCGGCAACTCTGGCGGCTCTATCGAGCAGACCAGTGAAACGCAGCCCCCACGGACCTGAGATCCCCGGGTCCAGGGGCCTTCTACGTCCCTCTAAAGAGGGTGTGGGAGTGACTTTAAGCGTCGCAGAGGGTATAGTCTAGAAAATTTGGCTTCTTCGATCCAACATGAAGGGATTTTTTTTGTTGTGACGTCACAGGGAGCATTAATTGTGATGTCATAGATGGAGTCACTGAACCCAGTGAACCTGGTGTTACAGAAAACTGTCGTTTCATTAGAAGGACTGTTTTCTTATCTTAATGAACCTGCTGCAGGAAAACTTCTAATCAGTCCAAGAGCGCCCCCTGCTGCTCACCTGCTCTACATGAACTCTCTTTATTTCTCTGTTTGAAAAAAACTCTGAGACATGTTAACCATACCTGACACCAACACAAAAAACTCGATGATAGTTTAAAAAAAAACAATTAATAAAGGAGAGTAAATATGTTAATAAATGTAGACATTTTATTATTTTTCTCACAGCATATGTGCAAATGACATCACTCATTCAAACTTGATTAACTGGAGGGGTTATTGTTCCCAGGTCAGCAGAATTATTCTCAAAAGATTCTCATCCAATCAAAATGAACAGAGAGCCAAAGGAGGAGACACGGTTGGGGGAGATTTGCTCTCACCAACAAATGATCTGATGAAAACGTCCCAAAGTCCCCGTTGAGTTCAGCGTCTCACTCATCTTTTAGTGGATTTTGAAGGAGCCTGTTTGAAGAAGGAGCTCCTGTAGATTCTTTTCTACGTCTCTGAAGTACTTCTGGATGTCAGGTTTCATTCTGCCGTATCTGTGCTTGTAATAAGCCTCAACACATTCTGTAAAGGAGAGAAAAAAATCCAAAGTATGACGCTTTGAATCTTCATCCAACAGGATATCCTGAGTATGGGGATGGGGGTAGGACATTCTCTGGACTTTTGTGGTCTTCACCATTTTCTCGTGCTCTTCACAAATCTTGTGGGGAAATATGAGGGAAATATTGAATTATTTATATACTGTAACATTGTTTTATATGGTCTTATATAGTTATTAAAACCATCTCATGTGCGTGCCTAAAGTATTTGTCCTGTTTTATCAAAATCAACTAACTAAAGGCAAAAATCAGAAAATTATTCCCTGATCATGACATTTCTAGTAAAAAGTATCAGTATCAGTGATGCCTGCCCTGTGTTTATTTATCAGGGGGTCCCACCTTTAATAAAATATTTCAAAAATAAATCTTGTTCTACAGTTTTTATTCAATGTTTTCTTTGTTGTTTGCTGTACTTGGCCCAAACCTGTTACTGACACTCATAAACCTGTAAAAAGCACATTAAATCATTTCTGAAATATAAGTCTTTAGCCACCAGGAAAAGAAAGCAACTTTGAAATCCACCTTGCCCAACTTTTCACCATTCATGTTCATGATTTTGAAATAATAATCATGAACTATATGAATTGATATTTCATGTAGTCAAACTGCATATTCCCTCTTAGTGTGTTTAATTCAGACCTTTTGATATCACATTAACAAATAATACAGACTGAGACTAGTTTACATGGATTACTTGCAAGTTTGTTAACTCACACAGACATTACTCACTTAAACAGTGATCTGATCTACAAAAACAACAACAACGAAGGTATAAAAATTTGCCAACACAAAACAATAAATTGAAGCAGCTTCTTCAAAAGCTGCAGCTAAAAGTCAGTCCATGTGTAAGGTTCCTGTAGATGATTTAACCTTCAAATGGTCTCCAGTTCAAAGTGAACCTCTGACTTTAGAACCAGAGTAAAACTGTGTGTTTGTGTTTTGGCGCCCTCTTGTGGACAAAGCGGTGTCTCGCATGTCTTTGCTGTTCGGTCCATTTGGAAGTTCAACAGAGGAGACTGTCCCCTGAAGCGTTTCATTCACGCGCAGCGTTCATGTAACACCACGTCATGACGTCACGTTCCAGAGTCAGCCTCGTGGCTGCTCACAGCAACGCTTTTGAAATGTTGGTTTGTTTTGAAAAAAGAAAAGGGGATGTGGCCCGAGTCCCACACCCCCCCTCCCACACGCGCTTAGAGAGCGGAGGCTCTAACACCAGGGGAGGCTCTGGCCCCGTCTGAGCCAGCTGCCAGCAGAGCGAGCAGTACAATCGAGCCTCTAAGTGCTCAGAAGGACGTGCTCCACCGGCAACTGTGGCGGCTCTATCGAGCAGACCAGTGAAACGCAGCCCCCACGGACCTGAGATCCCCGGGTCCAGGGGCCTTCTACGTCCCTCTAAAGAGGGTGTGGGAGTGACTTTAAGCGTCGCAGAGGGTATAGTCTAGAAAATCTGGCTTCTTCGATCCAACATGAAGGGATTTTTTGTTGTGACGTCACAGAGAGCATTAATTGTGATGTCATAGATGGAGTCACTGAACCCAGTGAACCTGGTGTTACAGAAAACTGTCGTTTCATTAGAAGGACTGTTTTCTTATCTTAATGAACCTGCTGCAGGAAAACTTCTAATCAGTCCAAGAGCGCCCCCTGCTGCTCACCTGCTCTACATGAACTCTCTTTATTTCTCTGTTTGAAAAAAACTCTGAGACATGTTAACCATACCTGACACCAACACAAAAAACTCGATGATAGTTTAAAAAAAAAACAATTAATAAAGGCGAGTAGATATGTTAATAAATGTATACATTTTATTATTTCTCTCACAGCATATGTGCAAATGACGTCACTCATTCAAACTTGATTAACTGGAGGGGTTATTGTTCCCAGGTCAGCAGAATTATTCTCAAAAGATTCTCATCCAATCAAAATGAACAGAGAGCCAAAGGAGGAGACACGGTTGGGGGAGATTTGCTCTCACCAACAAATGATCTGATGAAAACGTCCCAAAGTCCCTGTTGAGTTCAGCGTCTCACTCATCTTTTAGTGGATTTTGAAGGAGCCTGTTTGAAGAAGGAGCTCCTGTAGATTCTTTTCTACGTCGCTGAAGTACTTCTGGATGTCAGGTTTCATTCTGCCGTATCTGTGCTTGTAATAAGCCTCAACACATTCTGTAAAGGAGAGAAAAAAATCCAAAGTATGACGCTTTGAATCTTCATCCAACAGGATATCCTGAGTATGGGGATGGGGGTAGGACATTCTCTGGACTTTTGTGGTCTTCACCATTTTCTCGTGCTCTTCACAAATCTTGTGGGGAAATATGAGGGAAATATTGAATTATTTATATACTGTAACATTGTTTTACATCGTCTTATATAGTTATTAAAACCATCTCATGTGCGTGCCTAAAGTATTTGTCCTGTTTTATCAAAATCAACTAACTAAAGGCAAAAATCAGAAAATTATTCCCTGATCATGACATTTCTAGTAAAAAGTATCAGTATCAGTGATGCCTGCCCTGTGTTTATTTATCAGGGGGTCCCACCTTTAATAAAATATTTCAAAAATAAATCTTGTTTTACAGTTTTTATTCAATGTTTTCTTTGTTGTTTGCTGTACTTGGCCCAAACCTGTTACTGACGCTCATAAACCTGTAAAAAGCACATTAAATCATTTCTGAAATATAAGTCTTTAGCCACCAGGAAAAGAAAGCAACTTTGAAATCCACCTTGCCCAACTTTTCACCATTCATGTTCATGATTTTGAAATAATAATCATGAACTATATGAATTGATATTTCATGTAGTCAAACTGCATATTCCCTCTTAGTGTGTTTAATTCAGACCTTTTGATATCACATTAACAAATAATACAGACTGAGACTAGTTTACATGGATTACTTGCAAGTTTGTTAACTCACACAGACATTACTCACTTAAACAGTGATCTGATCTACAAAAACAACAACAACGAAGGTATAAAAATTTGCCAACACAAAACAATAAATTGAAGCAGCTTCTTCAAAAGCTGCAGCTAAAAGTCAGTCCATGTGTAAGGTTCCTGTAGATGATTTAGCCTTCAAATGGTCTCCAGTTCAAAGTGAACCTCTGACTTTAGAACCAGAGTAAAACTGTGTGTTTGTGTTTTGGCGCCCTCTTGTGGACAAAGCGGTGTCTCGCATGACTTTGCTGTTCGGTCCATTTGGAAGTTCAACAGAGGAGACTGTCCCCTGAAGCGTTTCATTCACGCGCAGCGTTCATGTAACACCACGTCATGACGTCACGTTCCGGAGTCAGCCTCGTGGCTGCTCACAGCAACGCTTTTGAAATGTTGGTTTGTTTTGAAAAAAGAAAAGGGGATGTGGCCCGAGTCCCACACCCCCCCTCCCACACGCGCTTAGAGAGCGGAGGCTCTAACACCAGGGGAGGCTCTGGCCCCGTCTGAGCCAGCTGCCAGCAGAGCGAGCAGTACAATCGAGCCTCTAAGTGCTCAGAAGGACGTGCTCCACCGGCAACTCTGGCGGCTCTATCGAGCAGACCAGTGAAACGCAGCCCCCACGGACCTGAGATCCCCGGGTCCAGGGGCCTTCTACGTCCCTCTAAAGAGGGTGTGGGAGTGACTTTAAGCGTCGCAGAGGGTATAGTCTAGAAAATTTGGCTTCTTCGATCCAACATGAAGGGATTTTTTTGTTGTGACGTCACAGGGAGCATTAATTGTGATGTCATAGATGGAGTCACTGAACCCAGTGAACCTGGTGTTACAGAAAACTGTCGTTTCATTAGAAGGACTGTTTTCTTATCTCAATGAACCTGCTGCAGGAAAACTTCTAATCAGTCCAAGAGCGCCCCCTGCTGCTCACCTGCTCTACATGAACTCTCTTTATTTCTCTGTTTGAAAAAAAAATCTGAGACATGTTAACCATACCTGACACCAACACAAAAAACTCGATGATAGTTTAAAAAAAAAACAATTAATAAAGGAGAGTAGATATGTTCATAAATGTAGACATTTTATTATTTTTCTCACAGCATATGTGCAAATGACGTCACTCATTCAAACTTGATTAACTGGAGGGGTTATTGTTCCCAGGTCAGCAGAATTATTCTCAAAAGATTCTCATCCAATCAAAATGAACAGAGAGCCAAAGGAGGAGACACGGTTGGGGGAGATTTGCTCTCACCAACAAATGATCTGATGAAAACGTCCCAAAGTCCCCGTTGAGTTCAGCGTCTCACTCATCTTTTAGTGGATTTTGAAGGAGCCTGTTTGAAGAAGGAGCTCCTGTAGATTCTTTTCTACGTTGCTGAAGTACTTCTGGATGTCAGGTTTCATTCTGCCGTATCTGTGCTTGTAATAAGCCTCAACACATTCTGTAAAGGAGAGAAAAAAATCCAAAGTATGACGCTTTGAATCTTCATCCAACTTATATTTAAGTCTTTAGCCACCAGGAAAAGAAAGCAACTTTGAAATCCACCTTGCCCAACTTTTCACCATTCATGTTCATGATTTTGAAATAATAATCATGAACTATATTAATTGATATTTCATGTAGTCAAACTGCATATTCCCTCTTAGTGTGTTTAATTCAGACCTTTTGATATCACATTAACAAATAATACAGACTGAGACTAGTTTACATGGATTACTTGCAAGTTTGTTAACTCACACAGACATTACTCACTTAAACAGTGATCTGATCTACAAAAACAACAACAACGAAGGTATAAAAATTTGCCAACACAAAACAATAAATTGAAGCAGCTTCTTCAAAAGCTGCAGCTAAAAGTCAGTCCATGTGTAAGGTTCCTGTAGATGATTTAACCTTCAATCAATCAATCAATCAATCAGTCTTATTTATATAGCGCCAATTCATAACAAACGTTATCTCAAGACGCTTTCCAAGCGTTAACAGGTCTAGACCTGTTAATGGTAATAAAATTTTATTAACAGAAACCCAACATCAAGACAAGATAAGAAGCCTGATCTCATCTTAACCCACCATGAGTACAGCACTTTGCAATATTTAGCAAGTTACAATGGCAAGGAAAAACTTCCCTTTAACGGGCAGAAACCTCGGACAGAACCAGACTCATGTTAGACAGACATCCGCCTCGACTGTGTTGGGATTAGAGAGAGAGAAGGGGGGGGGGGGGGGGGGGCAGAGAGACAAAGACACAGGGAGACATAAACACAGAGTCCATATTTCTGTGTTGTAGAGATGATCACGGAGAAACTGTAACTGTAGGAAGCCGTAGCAGCTGGAGTCTGTCAGGTCCATGGCAGCAGGCCGTCCACAGCAACAATCCAAAGAACCTAACAGACAAACTCAGAGACTCCCAGAGAGATCCATGGTTAATAACTTTAATGGGACATTAAGGTTAGAAGTTAGACTGACAGAGAAGAGAGGGAAACAGGAGCCTGTGTGTCAGTTCCCCCCGGACAGTCTAAACCTATAGTAGCATAACTAAGAGCTGGTTCAGGTCTGAACCAGCTCTAACTATAAGCTTTATCATAAAGGAAAGTTTTAAGTCTACTCCTAAAAGTAGAGAGGGTGTCTGCTCCCCAAACTTCAGCCGGTAGATGATTCCAGAGAAGAGGAGCCTGATAACTAAAGGCTCGACCTCCCAGACTACTTTTAGAGACCCTGGGTACAACGAGCAGGCCTGCATGCTGGGAACGCAGCGATCTAGACGGATAATATGGCACGATAAGCTCTTTAAGATATCAAATGGTCTCCAGTTCAAAGTGAACCTCTGACTTTAGAACCAGAGTAAAACTGTGTGTTTGTGTTTTGGCGCCCTCTTGTGGACAAAGCGGTGTCTCGCATGTCTTTGCTGTTCGGTCCATTTGGAAGTTCAACAGAGGAGACTGTCCCCTGAAGCGTTTCATTCACGCGCAGCGTTCATGTAACACCACGTCATGACGTCACGTTCCGGAGTCAGCCTCGTGGCTGCTCACAGCCACAGCCTGATCTCCTTATCCATGATCAATACATCTACAGTATCTATTTTTAATCAGCACATAGGCATGAGGTCCCTCTGAAAATGGGATGTCACATCTCAAGTGGCCTTTAACACCCGTACTTAACGGAGACAAATATGGTAGGGATGCACTTGTGGTCTGGGCATCCATGAGTTCATCACTACCATCAATTTTTATTTTCAGTCAGAACATCATTGATTATACTTCTATAAAATGATCACCACACCCATTCAGACATGAGGTCCCTCCTGAAAACGAGATGTAGCATCTCAAGAGGCTAACCTCTAATAAATCAGACGACAGGTCTATGGTTCATGGATCTGTCACTAACTTTAGTTCTTACTTTAGTCCACTTGTCTCCTCTTCCCTCCCTTCCTTCGCCCACACACCCAACACAGCATGGTGTGGATTTGCTGTTCATCATGAGACTGGGGTCCACATTTGAGATTTCCTGCTGCTTAACAGAAGGTTTTTTCTTGCCGCCATGATGGAGGGATTCATGATTGGCTGTATGGATTCATGTTGGGTGTTGGATGTATATATTTGTATATATATATGTATATGTGTATCTTTATATGTATATATGTATCTATGCATATATGTATATCCTTAAAATGAGGAGCTTTATGCTCTATTGTAAAGTGTCTTGAGATAACACTTGTCATCAATTGGCGCTATACAAATAAAGATTGATTGATTGATTGATTGATATTCCACACAAACATCTTCCAAAAGGTCCTAAAAATGGGTCAAAAACATGCTCTAAACACCACAGGGACCTTGTTACTGGAATCTAATAGATTCAGACAATCAGTGGTGATTCCCAGCCTGAGAGGACAAATGAATCTAATCAAATAAAGAAACTTTTTCACAAATGAAAATAGCAGACTTCTTTAAAGAGACAGAACAAAGGTAGAGCAGGAATTGGCATTACTCATTTCAAAGAGGACATGAGAAGCATAATGTGGATCCACAGAGCAACAGGCAGCCTTTGCTTTTTGACTCTTTTTGTTCTTCTTTTTCTCCGAGGATCTCAACACTGTCAGAAAAAGTGAGAGTGTGATGGAGACGGTTGGCTCAGATGAGTTTCAGCCTGTTTCTGTCACAGTGACAAACTGAGGATCACTGCTTCATGTTGAGCAGCAGTTAGGACTCATGTTGGACAGAAAATCATTCTGACTGTGTTTCTTCCTCCAGGGTGGACCATGGTGGACAGCAGAGGTTAAAACCTGGTCTGAAGAAGTGTAAGTGTGGAATCAGTTTGACTCCTGATGAGCAAACAGCAGACTGTCAGCTAACAAAGAATAAAGCCTTCAGGTGTGTCTGATGATAAACTGCTGCTGTGTTGTGTCTTTTTCTCTCCATCAGATTTCTGTGAACTCACTCCGGACCCAAACACAGCAAATGGAAACCTCAGACTGTCTGAAAACAACAGGAGAGTGACATGTGTGAGAGAAGTTCAGTCATATCCTGATCATCCAGACAGATTTGACTACTGGGTTCAGCTGCTGTGTAGAGATGGTCTGACTGGTCGCTGTTACTGGGAGGTCGAGTGGAGAGGATGGGTTGAGATATCAGTGAGTTACAGAGGAATCAAGAGGAAAGGAGGCAGTAGAGACTGTGAGTTTGGATCTAATGATCAGTCCTGGAGTCTTAGCTGCTGTAATAAAGGTTACTCTGTCTGCCACAACAAAAGAAGTTCAGTCCTCCCTCTCTCCTCGTCCTCTCACTCTGACAGAGTAGCAGTGTGTGTGGACTGTCCTGCTGGCACTCTGTCCTTCTACAGAGTCTCCTCTGACACACTGATCCACCTCCACACTTTCAACACCACCTTCACTGAACCTCTTTATCCTGGGTTTGCATTTTGGCATGAGTCCCCGTTGTATGTTTCTTCAGTGCGTCTGTGTTCTGTGTAGGAGGGAGAGTCTCCTCCTCTCTACACAAACACTACAAACACAAACAGCTGTTGAAGAACAGTTTACCCTCTGCTCTAACACACAAACTTCATCTGATTCTTTGACTCTTTCTATCCTGTCTCATCAGTATGAATGTCTGTTATCAAAGAGCAGGACTCAATGGAAAACTGGCTCACTGAACTGGACTGATTTACATCTCTACAGTGAAAAAATACGGCCTCATTCAGACTGTTTTTCTTCAATGTGTTGATGAGAAAGTTTGTCAGAGATGTCTGAGTCCGATTCATGAAACTGTTCTTCACCTGCAGAGTTGTTCTCACCTGTGTTTAAACTGATGAATGCCATGTCCTCATGAGACTGAGACAAAAAGAGCTGGAGCTAAATGAACGGCTCTCACTGGGTGATTTGAAGATGATGTAGAACAATCTAGAAGCAGAGACATGGGGCTGCAGGTGTTCTGCTGGATGTTCTTATGGTTTTGGTTGATTTGGACGAACACTTCCTGTTTGATTCTGTCATGTGATGTGTTTAAATGCTTCATAGACGTTTATTTTGTACTGTGTATGTACATATGGCTGCTCTTTGTCTGTAAACTGTAATGCAGACTATCTCTGCCATCTCTTGAAAAAAGATTTTTTTTTTAATCTCAATGAGTTTTTACCTTCAAAGGTTAAGAAACAAGAAAAGAAGAGAAGGGTTGAATAAAGAATTAAAAAAAAAAGTAAAGTACCGAAGTTTTTTTTTTTTTTATCATATTCTTTCTTTGGGATGGTGGTGGGTGGTGTGTGCGTGTGTGTGTGTGTGTGGGGGGGGGGGGGGGGGGGGGCACACCCTACAGCAGTCGGGGGAAGGGGGTCTGTGAAAAATGAACTTTAATGACTGTTGATTCTTCCAAAAAGATGTTAACTCCCAGAAAAGTTGATCGGCCTCTTCTTTTCAAACAATATAGATGTCTGGATGTTTTTCTCTCCTGAAAACTATTTCTGTGATTAATTTAGTAGTGATGGTGGAGACTGGAGCTGAACTGACGGACAGAAAAAAGGATGTCAGGGCAGAAGAAAGTTAAACGGGAGAGCTATATGGGCTAAAACATGGTTTAATCTGTTTGTGATAATGTTCATTCCAACCCACATGCAGCAGTTATTCTGCAGTGATCTGATCAAACTTGAGAGTCTGTCAATAAAATGAAGAGTGAGGTTACGTTAGCTCTGATTTGTAGATGAGCAGGACATGAGGATTCATTCACGTTGCACGTTAGCCTACAGATACATTTCAGACACTGGGATGTGAAGGGCACTAAAATAGCCGGCTACTAAACTACAGAACAAAGTGACAAAGTTTATTTGTTGTCATGTTTCAAACAACAGCGCTGTGTAATTGTTGATAAATACCTTACCTCGTCATGTTGTATCCAGTAAAAAGTTGTCTTGAATCAAGAAAAGTAGTGGTATTTAGAAGAGCTGATCTCCATTCATTTCCAAAATAAACACACATCTTGTTAAGAGTCATGTCATCACCACAGTGTGCGCATGATTCCAGCCAAAAGGTGTTGCTGTGATCCACTTCAAACAGAGAGTCCTCACAGACCCTTTAAGTCCAGTCCAGAAGTCTTGTGGCGCTAAAAGGACAAAGAAAAAAGAATTAACAAACAGTATGGCTGAAATACACCTGCTGTGTCTGTTTTGCAGGATCAGATAGGTTTCCATTTAAATCAATGTCTCAACTTACACTGGATCCATTCTCCTGCGGTCCAGTGTGTGGCTGGTCAAACAGGTTGCAGCTAATTTGCAGCCATGCTATTTTTGCTGGATGCTGGAGCAGTGACGAGTCAATTCAGAGTAGAGAAGAGAGAAAGCGGGACAGGAAGTAGAGCACGGGAACTACCTAAAACCAGCCTGAGACTTTCAAATTAAAACAAACTGTGTCAAAACTAAATTGTACTTAGCTTTACCAATACAAGAAACGTCACATTGAGAGAAGACACGCCAGGAATCAACAGGTTTGAGGTTTAACAGCACAACACAACATGAATAAAGAGAGGTTTATTAATGGTGAGGGAAGCGCAGGAATTCTTTGGTCTCACAACTCCAGCTGTCTGTCAGTCCTACAGCTTGTCGGACTGAACACACAGCCGGTGTGGGTTGACAAACACAGTCAACACAGTTTTTCATTCTTGCTTTGCTTTTCCAAAGTAAAGCAAGAATGAAAAACAGCCAAGAGGCAGGGTTTTTTTTATTTCTGGAGAAAAAAAAACAGAAATGGCATGTTTAAAAATCCTCCTCTGTTCAGAGCAGATGGTTTTTAGCAGGTGCAGCTTTGAAAAGTTGATGCACTTTCTGACCATGCCTTGATCATGAAGTGGATGTGGCTTTGGTTCACAGGTTTGGTGTTTCCGTGTTTACGCTGCATGCACAGCTATGACTGTTTACAGAACTACAGG
This sequence comes from Labroides dimidiatus, assembly GCA_030710495.1. Taxonomy (NCBI): domain Eukaryota; kingdom Metazoa; phylum Chordata; class Actinopteri; order Labriformes; family Labridae; genus Labroides; species Labroides dimidiatus. Next base: position 3,666,146 of record CM061147.1, read on the forward strand.
AATTTGTGCCCATTAACTTGATCCACAATCTGATCTAGGAGGGGAGGCACATGCAGAAGCCCGGACTCTATGTCTGAATAGTTTATTTTTAATTTGGCAATGTTTATTTTTGTATAGCCTTACCAACATGTAGCTTTGTAGCTAATGCTAACTGTTGCTACTCCCACTTATTCGCCATTATTGGGGAATGTTATAAAGAAACTGTACTGTGAATGTTGGAACACTTACCTCACATCATGCCTCCTGTGATACACTTACACAGTCAGGGGAAAACTGAGGATCAACAGGGGTTTTATACAGAGACTGGTAAGATATGTTGTTAGATGCTGACAAAATAAATTTTATCTTTGTCCTTTTGTTTTCAACAGATAAAAACTTCCTTTTTGTAGTCATTTATTCTTTATTGTTGTACTGAGGGGTGGCTGTGGGTCAGTGGTAGAGTTGTCGCCCCACAATCAGAAGGTTGTGGGTTCGATTCCAGCTCCTGCCGTCACATGCCGAAATGTCCTTGTACAAGACACTGAACCCCAAGTTGCTCCCACTGTTGTTCAGTGGTGTATGTATGTCGTGTGAATGTTAGATATAGCTGATGGTCTGATTAGCTTAAGTCGGCCATCTGTGTGAATGTGGTGTGATTGGGTGAATGAGGCTAGCAGTGTAAAGCGACTTTGAGTAGTCGGTAAGACTAGAAAAGCGCTATATAAGTACAGGTCCATTTACTCACACCTGTGGCTCATTTGCTTTGTTCTGATTCAGGACAAATTGATACAATTGTTGCAGTTGTCACTTGGTTTGTTCGTGTTCATACAGTTCTCTTGCAGTCCAAAGTTGTAAACAAATGCCATGTGCAATCAGATTTTTTCTCTCATTGGTAATAAATCATACCTGAAAGGCGAGGGAGTTTGCTTATCTTCACTGGTTCATTCATTCAGGTTCTTAACCGCTTTCCTTATTAGAAGAACAACAGCCATGACGCATCAGAAGTATATGTGGCTAGTTTGTATTTTAGCGTTAATCTGGCTAATGTGCCAGTGTTCACTATATCATCAAAACATGCATCTCTTTCAAGAGTCCAGGCTGTCTGTAAAGTAATGTGGCAATGCATGTTAAGACAAATGTGTTGCCTCACGGAGCCGTAAATGGGCTCTGATGGGTGCACAACACCACATGCTTATCACACAACACTACAGACAGCACATCAGGTAAGCTTTATTATATTATTAGCTTATATGTTATATTATATTATCTATTTTGAGTAATAGTCAAAATATAAATAAAAATAAAAATAAAAAACAGCAATTGCAAAGTATCCTGAATAGTATGGAGGACCAAAACTGACAGAATTAAAAATAAATAAATAAAAAATGAATATAAAAACAAATATAAAAAATAAAAATATAAATAAATAAATAAATAAATAAATAAATAAATAAATAAATAAATAAATAAATAAATAAATAAATAAATAAAAAAAAATAGCAGTGGCCTTTATCAAATGTTCTTAACAAATTGTGGGGTCTCTCTCCACCACTGTTACTTCACCACCAGCAGAGTTCACCAGAGAGCAGGGTGGAACTGACACCAGCTGGGTAGAGTGATCTATCAAGAATACCTGAATCCTGCCAGGTCACCCTGACCTGGAGAGGGCCCAGCTGAGACAATAAGGCATTAGAGGCTGCAGGGTAAAGAGGAGAAGAAAAAGTCAGACAAAAGCCCTATTCACAAAGGATTAGTTTCACCTGGGGACCTCTGATAATTTGTAATAACTGTGGAGGGTGTCTGTGTTTTTAATCCTGTGCGAATTGACCATGTCCGTAATTTGCAAAGTTAAAATTGCAGGGCAAATCACTGACCATATTTCGAGACACACAGAAGTCATCTGATTATATTAATCCAGTCTGAATCGGCTTCTCTGTAATCTCCTGTGGTAATTTTCCTTTTTCAGACGGTCTCTGCAGCTTTTTCTGATCATTTTCCGGTCAAAAACGGTTAAGGCAGCATTGATCATTCTAAACAAAAGTTTTAACAGCACTTTGGGTAGATATAAGATGGAATGAGGCTTGCTATGTACCCTTATGTCAGAGGTAAATAGGCTATAAATAGTCTAATTTATGAACGTAAATAACGATGAAAAAACACACGTCACTTGTTTAATGTCAGTATACACTGATATTATGCAAACACAACCATGATTATAAAATCTAAAATATGATTTGGAGTCTCTCTCTACGCGCAGCAGGTTGGCACTGACGCACTGCAGGGTTGCCAAGTGTACATTAATGATCGTATTTGTATGATAACTTGGCCGTCTGTACAATGTATGATCAATAACCCCCCAAAAAAGGCAAAATGTACAATAATTTGACAGTTTCAGGAATGTGTGGTTGCAATAGGTTTTCCTCAGTCTGTCAGACAGTTTATCGTGAACCCTCAAGGCATCTTTGACCACGTGGCATTTCCAACCAATCGTGGTCTGAAGGCCTTTCTCAATACATGTTCTTTTTTGTAATTGCATTCTGGCAGACTTGTGAAACGTCATAAGTCACATCCCAAGTACTGTTGCAATACACAAACTTGCATTACGGCAAGAACGGTTACAAATCCCGGATGTGTTTTTGACACGCCCACCGAGGATACATCGTATGGTAACTTGTGTGGACTTTGGACAGGAAAGTATCCCTGAATACACTTCACTGCAACCAGCGCTAGAGAGAAAGAGCAATGGTGGAGGAAAAGACCCACAACTGTAAGCTATAACTTTCCCACAGAATGTGGTTTTGAGATTGTTTTTTGGCAAAAACGTATATATATATATATATATATATATATATATATATATATATATATATATATATATATATATATATATATATATATATATATATATGTAACGTTGTGGTGGACCCCCTGACCAGTATGTTTTTCTTTCTTGAAGGGATGTCTCCCTCCTTCTCTAAAGCTTGCAAATATTTATTTAATCCTGAAAAAGAATAAACCACCAGATTAGTGTGGCTTTTACAGGTCTGTCAGTCTTATAAATGTGGACAGCAAGATACTCTTTAAAGTACTGGCTAGGAGACTGGAAACTTCTTTACCTTTACTTAAAAATGATGATCAGACGGGATTTATGAGGGGGAGGTTTTCATACTCCTAATGTGAGAAGACTCTTAAATGTTGTACAGTATTCCTCACAGACGCAGCACCGGGCACTGGCTATATCTTTACACGCGGAGAAAGCGTTTGACAGGGTTGAGTGGGGGTTCATATGGGATGTCCTGGATAGGTTTGGATAAGAAGAGGAATTTATAAATTAGATTAAAATAATTTATCATTCACCAGAGGCTTGTGTCCTGACTAGTGGCTTGCGCTCTCCCCCCTTCCCACTCTGTAGAGGGACAAAGCAGGGTTGCCCTCTCTCCCCCCTCTTCTTTGCCCTCACTTTAGAGCCATTGGCAAAACGCACTAGAAATAACAAGGACGTACATAGTGTTACTTTAGGCAAGACCACCCACAAAATTGCATTATATGCGGATGTCGTCTCACACTTTCTTTCTAACCCCAAGGTCTCAGTACCTGCCACTCTGTCAATTATTAATTCATTTGGTTTAATATCTGGTTACAAAGTAAATTACACAAAATTGGAGGCTATGCCCCTGGGGAATTATGGCAGCACAAGTTCAGTTCCAAATTTTCCGTTCAGATGGGCCACCTCAGGCTTTGTTTATCTCGGTATTAGAGTGTCTCCTAATATTGAGGACCTGTGGAGTCTTAATTTTATTCCTACAGTTAGAGCAATTAAGAATGACCTTGAGAGATAGCATGACCTTCCTCTCTCCTGGATGGGGAGAATGAGATAAAGATGAACATACTCCCTAGATTGCTTAACCATCTGCAGATGTTACTATTATGGATATCATAGAAGACCATTTCCGATCTTGAAAGGACCTCAGAATCACTACAGAATCAGAATTTCGACACTACAACTGCCCTGGGAGAGAGGAGGTTTAGCCCTGCCTAATTTGAGATTTTATAACTGGGCCTGTCACACCCGAATAATCTGGGACTGGGTATAATCCCATCTAAAATCTGAAATGGGTACTGACGAGTGGTCATGTTCTCCCTACTCCTTGCTGAGTAAATGAACTAACTTTGGAAAAAAGAGATCTTCAGACAACTACCATAATCCTATTGTTTATAACACAATTAGGATCTGGCAAGATATAACAAAATAACTTGGGTAAAACAACTCATCATTGGCAATAATACCTCGGATTAAGAATGAAGAGTTCAACCTGGGAGTCAAAAACAGTATTTTTGATAGATGGCATGTAAAAGACAGACTTCTTTGGGATGTATACCAGAATAATACACTCATGTCCTTTCAGCAGCTTCAACAAAAATATGACATTACATCTGAACACTTTTATGGATACCTCCAAGTCTGTAACTTTATCCTTTCAAAGGTAAAAAATCTCCCCACAGACACTCCATTTTAAGTGAGATAGATTCATTTTTATTGAACCAAAAGGATACAGGACATTTTCTTTCTCATGCTTATTCACTGCTCTACTCCATAGACCCATCAGATATCAGTAAGGTTATACGGAAGTGGGAAAATGATCTGGGTGTACAATATATTGAGGATGTCTGGCATGAAGCAATAACCTCTACCAAAACAACATTTATCTGTAACCATATGAGAGAAACCCAGAATAAAATACTCCACAGATCCCACATTACACCATCTGTTCTTAGTAAGATGGATAATCAGACATCTCCTCTTTGTGTTAAATGTAAACAGACTATAGGGACATACATTCACTGTTTCTTGGAGTGTGGTTTGATTTCAAGGTTTTGGAGCAATGTAGCCCAGGAATTGGGAAAAATTTTCTCACTTAAAGTTACAAAAGATTCAGGTGTTTTTATATTAAGCCTGCCCTCAAAAAAATTATCTTTGAGTAGATCTGATTTCAGACTTTGTGACAAAATTCTGTTTCTGGCAAGGACATGTATATTAAAACAGTGGATAAGTGACAAACCTTCTGTCAAGAACTCAGACCCAGAAGTGGACACAAATGTAAACTCGGAGTCAGGATCCGTAAGAGCAAAAGGGTTTAATAGAACAGACCAGGTTCAGTACACGAGACAGGTAGACAGCCAGGCAGGGTTCGGTACACGGAATCAGGCAGTCAGAGGTCAGAACACGGGTAAGCAATCCAGAGAGAGTAGCAAAGGTATCCAAAGAACATGAGGCAAAGAGCTTAATCCAAAAAAACAAGAGCAAGGTTCATGAATGGCAAGACTAGACTGTGAATACAAGGCTGGAATGAGGACGATAACGTGCAACGAACTGGCAACGAGACAGTGAGACACATGAGGTTAAATACAAGAGGTAATGAGGGGTGATGACACACATAGCAGCTGGGGAAGACAATCAGGAATCAGGTGTGACAGACAGGGGCAGGGCAGACAGGAACAAATCTAAAAGACAGAGACAAGGGTTAGTGATTTCAAAATAAAACCGGAAACCAAAACATGAATCAGAATGTGCAAAAACAACAGAAACTTTACAGACATGACACCTTCCACTGTTACTCAGTGGTACCAAGAAACGTACAAAGTTTTACCCTAATTGCAAATATGAAAGGGGATGATAGTTTGTTTGAAAAAAAAGTGGTCAGCCTTTTTTTTTAGATACTTACCCCCAGGTCTTCGGGACACTGTAAATAAGGGGAGATATGCCGTAGACTGGAATGCTCCCTCTAGATGATTGGTCAGCATGAAATATACCTGGTTACAGTTATCACCTAACTGTAGACCTCTCCCTATACACACACACACACACACACACACACACACACACACATATATATATATATATATATATATATTTTTTTTTTTTTTTTTTTTTTGAGAGGCTGTAGTGAGATATATACACATATATATACACACACACACACATATATATATATATATATATATATATATATATATATATATATATATATATATATATATATATATATATATATATATTGGCTTCAAAACTGTACAATAGTAAAAGGCGGAGCCATCCCGTCCATTCTACATACAGTCTATGTGACTGACAGATCACCACAGTCACAATGAGGTCACTGGCGCCGCCTGCTGTTGTGGTTGTGTAGCGAGTCTAGACAACTATCAGAGGAGAACATGAACTGCAGGTTATTGACCACAGAGGAAGTTGACAGCGGCTTAATGCAAAAGGATAAAAGTGGGAATTCAGACGGCATTAAAAAGAAACTAAAGTGATTCATCGGTCGATCCTTCAACTCCCCATTTCATAGAACAGCTCTGTGGTGTATCACCAACAATGATCTCTTGTACACCTATTCAGCTCCCAGGGATGTGAAAAGAAGGCTGTTAGAGCACAGTCACATTGGCCATCCAAACCGTGGTGAACTCAAGTACGATGTCTGATATTTCATATATAAGCCAATATCGTCCGGTTCTGATAAAGTGCTGATCATATCATGCATCCGTGGCCTTAAGTCTTCATTTAGAAACAGAGTTCAGTATTAAATGATAGATCTCAGGTGTCTGTTTAGAGCAGTGGTTCCCAACCTTTTACAACTCAAGGCCCACTTTTAAGTCTCAACCCTTTTTGTGGCCCACCCCCATAAATACAGAGGCCATACAGGTTTTAATGCCCAAACCCCCAAACTCCAGATTAGGAAAAAAAAAACCATGATAAATAAATTACTTTATGTTTTTAATACAAACATAATTTGGACTTATCTAATGGCACCGTTTACAGCAAGGCTGAGATCTGACTTTTATCTTGGCTGAAAAACTGCTTTAAAATAATTAGATTGGCTGATACACTTTTTATGAATAATACATTTTTATACTAAAATCAAACACTAGAATATTTATTTATATCATCATCATAGTTGTTAAAGAAGAGAGTTTAGTTAAAGAGGATAAATGGAAATAACTTGTAAGTGTGCACACCCCAGCCCCCCCTTGCTATGTTACTGCCCTCATTGAGCTCCCCCAGGGTGAAAGTCTGGACATGTCCCTGCACATGGGCTCATGGTTACAGTGTGGTATAAAAGCTAACAGGCTTTTTTTCTACAAAAGGTGAAGGAAAACTCTTTTTGTTGATTTTTAAAGATTGAGAGGAAAGATGGCCAAACTATAACTCCTGTCCCAAAAAGAGCAGAAAGGTGACTCCTGCAGGAGCAGGAAGAAGGATTAAAGATCAGCTGCTGCGTAATGTGCAAGAGTGAATTCACAGCTTGAGCAATACAACCTCCACAAAGTGATCAGGATGAGGTTTAAAGTAAATATAAACCACACAGAGTGACAGGGGACGCTTCTGCTTGAGCTGACTTTATATATGGACATAGAGTTAGCGTTAGATGATGACACAAATATGTAAATTCTGGCAAATCATCATATTTTGGAAATGGTTTGGTGGCCCACTTGCAATACTGTCGTGGCCCACCAGGGGGCCACGGACTAAAGGTTGGAAATCACTGGTGTATCTTAGTTATGATCTCTCTCTCTCTTTAATGCTCTTTATTTAACCTTTGAAGATAAAAACTCATTGGGATTAAAAAATCTTGTTGCCAATAGTTTCCTGGCCAGCAGCACAGTTTACAGACAAAGAACAGCCATATGTACAAACCGGATTCGGTTGAAGTTGGGAAATTGTGTAAAATGTAAATAAAAACAAAATACAACAATTTGAAAATCCTTTTCAACCTATATTAAATTGAATACACTTCAAAGACAACATATTTAATGTTCAAACTCATAAACTTTATTGTTTTTTGCCAAATAATAATTAACTTATACTTTCATGGCTGCAACACGTCCAGTAGAAGTTGGGAAAGGTGGCAAAAAATACTGAGAAATCTGAGAAAAGCTCATCAAACACCTATTTGGAACATCCCACATGTGATCAGGCTAATTGGGAACAGGTGGTACCATGATTGGGTATAAAAGGAGCCTCCCCAAACATGCTCAGTCATTCACGAGCAAGGATGGGGTGAGGTTCACCACTTTGTCCACAACTGCGTGAGAAAATAGTTGAACAGTTTAGGAACAACATTTCTCAAAGCAAAATTGCAAAGAATTTAGGGATTTCAACATCTACGGTCCATAATATCATCAAAAGGTTCAGAGAATCTGGTGAAATCACTGCACGGCCGGAAACCAAGACTGAATGACCGTGACCTTCGATCCCTCAGACGGCACTGCCTTAAAAACCGACATGAGTGTGTAAAGGATATCACCAAATGGGCTCAGGAAAACTTCAGAAAACCACTGTCAGTAAATACAGTTCGTCACTACATCAGTAAGTGCGGGTTAAAACTCTACCATGCAAAGCAAAAGCCCTTTATGAACAACATCCAGAAACGCCGCCGGGTTCTCTGGGCCCGAGCTCATGTAAAATGGACTGATGCACAATGGAAAAGTGTTTTGTGGTCTGATGAGTCCACTTTTCAAATTGTTTTTGGAAACACTGGATGTCGTGTCCTCCCGACCAAAGAGGAAGCGGACCATCCGGACTGTTATCAAGGCAAAGTTCAAAAGCCAGCATCTGTGATGGTATGGGGGTGTGTTAGTTCCCATGGCATGGGTGACTAACATTTCTGTGAAGGCAACATAAATGCTGAAAAGTACATACAGGTTTTGGAGCAACATATGCTGCCATCCAAGCCACGTCTTTTTCATGGACGCCGCTGCTTATTTCAGCAAGATAATACCAAGCCACATTCTGCACGTGTTACAACAGCGTGGCTTCGAAGTAAAATAGTCCAGGTTCTCCCCTGGCCCGCTTGCAGTCCAGACCTGTCTCCCATTGAAAATGTGTGGCGCATTATGAAGCGTAAAATACGACAGAAAAGACCCAAGACTGTTGAACAACTGGAGCGGTTCATCAAGCAAGCCTGGGAAAGAATTCCACATGAGAAGCTAAGAGAATTAGTCTCCTCTCTTCCAAATGTTTATTGAGTGTTATTAAAAGGAAAGGTGATGTAACAAAGTGGTAAACATGCCCTTTCCCAACTTCTACTGCACGTGTTGCAGCCATGAAATTCTAAGTTAATTATTATTTGGCAAAAAACAATAAAGTTTATGAGTTTGAGCATTAAATATGTTGTCTTTGTAGTGTATTCAATTGAATATGGGTTGAAATGGATTTTCAAATCATTGTATTTTGTTTTTATTTACATTTTACACAATTTCCCAACTTCAACCGAATCCAGTTTGTACATACACAGTACAAAATAAACGTCTATGAAGCATTTAAACACATCACATGACAGAATCAAACAGGAAGTGTTCGTCCAAATCAACCAAAATCATAAGAACATCCAGCAGAACACCTGCAGCCCCATGTCACTGCTTCTAGATTGTTCTACATCAGCTTCAAATCTCCCAGTGAGAGTCGTTCATTTAGCTCCAGCTCTTTTTGTCTCAGTCTCATGAGGACATGGCATTCATCAGTTTAAACACAGGTGAGAACAACTCTGTGGGTGAAGAACAGTTTCATGAATCAGACTCAGACGTCTCTGACAAACTTTCTCATCAACACATTGAAGAAAAACAGTCTGAATGAGGCCGTATTTTTTCACTGTAGAGATGTAAATCAGTCCAGTTCAGTGAGCCAGTTTTCCATTGAGTCCTGCTCTTTGATAACAGACATTCATACTGATGAGACAGGATAGAAAGAGTCAAAGAATCAGAGGAAGTTTGTGTGTGTTAGAGCAGAGGGTAAACTGTTCTTCAGCAGCTGTTTGTGTTTGTAGTGTTTGTGTAGAGAGGAGGAGACTCTCCCTCCTACACAGAACACAGACGCACTGAGGAATCATAGTACAACAACCCAAACCCAAACCCAGGATAGAGAGGTTCAGTGAAGGTGGTTCTGAAGGTGTGGAGGTGGATCAGTGTGTCAGAGGAGACTCTGTAGAAGGACAGAGTGCCAGCAGGACAGTCCACATACACTGCTACTCTGTCAGAGTCAGAGGACGGGGAGAGAGGGAGGACTGTTTCTCTCTTATTGTGATGGACAGAGTAACCTTTATTAGAGCGGATCAGACTCCAGGACTGATCATTAGATCCAAACTCACAGTCTCTAATATATCCTTTCCTGCTGATTCCTCTGTAACTCACTGATATATTAACCCATCCGCTCCACTCGACCTCCCAGTAACAGCGACCAGTCAGACCATCTCTACACAGCAGCTGGGGCCAGAAGTCAAATCTGTCTGGATGATCAGGATATGACTGATACTCATCCACACGTGTCACTTTCCTGTTGTTTTCAGACAGTCTGAGCTCTGTGTGTGCTGTGTTTGGGTCCAGAGTGAGTTCACAGAAATCTGATGGAGAGAAAAAGACACAACACAGCAGCAGTTTATCATCAGACACACCTGAAGGCTTTATTCTTTGTTAGCTGACAGTCTGCTGTTTGCTCATCAGGAGTCAAACTGATTCCACACTTACACTTCTTCACACCAGGTTTTAACCTCTGCTGTCCACCATGGTCCACCCTGGAAGAAGAAACACAGAATGATTTTTTGTCATTTCCACCTTCAGAGCCATGCTGCTGTCAGAGCTAAAACAAGAAGGTCTCTCCAGACCAGATTTGGAGGTTTCTACTGAAAAGAGTTTTTCTAATTGATCGTCTTCTGGTGGTCTGAGTGTTTCCTGATTCAGATCCAATCAGTCCTCTGAAGAGGATTAAACAAAACCAGGGGCCTCATTCATAACAGAGTGCATAGAATCCTTACTAAAAATGTACCTGTGCCAAAACCCGGATATGGTGTGCACAAAAGATGATTCAGATTTATAAAACTATTCGGACACACATCTGCATGCAATGTTCCCTTTATAAATCAGCATCCACTTGGAGAAGTGCGCACATGGAGAATGTCAACCATAAATGGTCAATGCTAAGTAACTCTAGCATGAAAATTCTTACAAACAAGGATGTAGATTAAATGTTTTCAGCGCTGGATCGCAAGGAAAACCGGAAGTTTAGACAAGGAAATAAAACTTTCTGACCCAGTAACGGAGAAGTTTTTGAATGAAGTGAGGGATAAAATGGACGTATCAGTAGTTTACAGCAGCAGGAGATCACAAACTTCACAAAAATCAGAGAATGACACCATGTCCCATCCCGTCCTATGAGCCCGTACATCCACTTCGGTAAAGTTAGAAAGATATTCACAGATTCGGATTTCCCTGATCAATAACTCATCAGCGGGACATTGCTTTTACAAATCCGACACCTCTCTGCAATCACAGCAAGGTGGACTACAAGCTACAACCGCATTTTCTTCAAAACGAGCCGTCCTCCGCGAAAGGGAACTTGCATTGGCCTCAATGCAGAGCCGGCTGGTGCTCGAATGTGCAGGGACCGTCTGCAAATTGCAACACGGAAAAAACGTGACAGAAAAATTCAATAACGTCACCCAGGGGAGTTGTAGTGTCATCAGTGCTTAATTTGTCCCCAATCAGGTGCCGGGTCCCCCTTCGAAATTGTGCGCCGAAAGAAACCTTTTTTCTCGGGGTTTAACGCGTTTTTATCTTCCTTTTCACCTTAATTTCCGCACTTACCTAGTATAACATTTGCAGCAACATTTGGCACACCATGTGGCCCATCAGAACACTTGGAATCAATTTGGAATGAGCAATTTAAATAACTGACATATTGCAAATAAACATATTTTATTGCTAATGGGATTTTTTTGTGTGTCACTGTCATGTAAGCACCACACCAGAAAAAAATAAATACAATAAATTTAACAAAAGCCTGAGAATCAAAAATCAAGAAAGAATTAGAAAAAAGGTCTGTATTTGGAAGGATAAATGACCAAACATCACTAGAATGATGTGTTGTGCACTCTGCACAGTAATAATGAATCCAACCAAACTTGACAGGCAGCAGACACAGTCTGATTAAATTTCCTGTCTATTTGCCACGTTGTTGTGTGCTTTGCCCACAAATAACTTTATGCTTGTTAACCGATTGTCTTCTCTTGTAAACAGGAAAGGTCACGGAGCAGATCAAAGAGGTGCCGGAGCGGATCAAATAGGTCCTGGATCCGATCCAAGAGGTCCCGGAGCGCGCTCCGGCTAGCTCCGGCTAGCTCCGGCACAAATTAAGCACTGAGTGTCATAGAAATCCTTTTACACATTTGTGATCTCACGTTTTTCATACTACATTTCTAAGATTGGAAAAAAAAACCTTTAAATAATTTTGAAGATCTTTTATAGCCTGTAACTATCTCATTGTTCAATGAAATCCATTGTGTAAAGTGTTGGGTTAAAAAAAAAAAGAAGAATCCATAATGAATAGATGTCCTCCTGCTCCATAAAAGACATCACATAACTCCGAATAAATAGCTTTCATTTAATTTCAGTGGCGTTTTGTTATCATTAAGAGGAGTAAAAAAACCTGCAATAACTCTACTGTAATATGTTGTAGTGCCACCAAACTCACAGCAAACATAAACCATCTCCTCTAGATTTTACTACATATATAAAGTCACCGTTAATATATGGTTACTGAAAACCTTCATCACACAAAAGTAAGTCATGCTTACCACCCATTTCTCCTTTTTTGCCATTGATGGCAAATAAAAAACACAACACTGATCCTTAACTAAGATGGGAAAAGGCTTTTTATTAAACATTCTAGTATAACACGTGTTTATTTAACAATCAAACAGTTTAATCACACTTTAATAGATAAGGTATTGTGGCATCACAAGGGGGCAGGTCGTGGATGGCTGCTACATAACCTGGGATCAACAGCAACCAGACAAAATGGCTGCTGGGGTATGGGCTACAACTCCCAGCATGCACCATTCCCAGGACAGCTGCAGGTGCTTAAGTCTACTGATTGAGGTAGGACAAAAAGGCTGCTGGAAACTGGAGGAGAAGAGGAGAGCACATCTTTGGAGGAGAGATCCAAGGACTGGGCCAAGACAGCCAGGAAAGTGACGAACTGAAACCCTTTGTGAGGAACAAGCATTTTTGTTACCCTTAACTGGACTTTTTGATTACTTTGGAAGGAGACTGTTCTGCTCCTGTGGGAAGTTTTAAATTGAAATCCTTTGATTAACCTGATCTTTTTGGTGAATTGGTGGAGAAATAAAACCCACTCTTCTGTTTGAACCTGGACCTCGGGTCACTTTGAGTTATTTTCACACTGTCCCACATCTTACCTGCACTGGAAAACCTCTCATGACATTACAATATATAGATTACATAAATCTAACATTAAATCGAAATCTTTTAATTCCAGATTAGAAAAAAAACACCTTTATTTGACAGAAGAATTGAGATTTGTTAGATATTTACAAATACAAACAGCACATTCAAAACTGTGACCATTTTTTAAAGGCTGCACCCATTTTCCCGTTTTTTTAAGTTTGTAATAGAAAAGCTGACTCACTCCCTTGCGTAGAGCCCTTGCAATCCTCCCTCTTCTTGTATAGGCTGCTCGACTAAATTGCCTCTCAATTTTCTTGTGTTTTATTTCTCCCTTTTGTTGCACAGATATTTTAATACCAGTGTTTCCTACTGGCTTTCTTTTCATTTTAAAGAAAGTATTTAGCACTGCAGGAAGGAAAAGTACAAACTGCACAGATATTCAAATATGGGCTTTTGATTTTTCGGCTGTGAGTTGTTTTGATGTGCTGACCCTTGAAAGCAAGAGTACAACAGGGATTTTTTTTCCGGAAGCTGTTGTATAAAACATTGGTCCAAGGGCTTCTCAGTTTCACTGAACCTGGAAGCGGAAGAATCGTCTGCCATTTATCTTGTTTGATTGTAATGGTGAACTTTTTTGACACCACTGGCAGCTTTCTCAATTGTTCTGTATTTTGTTGAAGCTGGGCTTCAGTTTGTACAGACATTTTCTTTTGTTTTTCTTTATGTTCAGTGTCTTGTGTGTCTTCATCGGTGACATCATCCTCTGCTCGAATATTTCTCTGCTCTGTCTTTTCTTGCTCTTCTTCTTGCTCTTCTTTTTCAGTGTCTTGTGTGTCTTCATCGGTGACATCCTCTGCTCGAATATTTCTCTGCTCTGTCTTTTCTTGCTCTTCTTCTTGCTCTTCTTTTTCAGTGTCTTGTGTGTCTTCATCGGTGACATCCTCTGCTCGAATATTTCTCTGCTCTGTCTTTTCTTGCTCTTCTTCTTCCTCTTCTTTTTCAGTGTCTCGTGTGTCTTCATCAGTGACATCATCCTCTGCTCGAATATTTCTCTGCTCTGTCTTTTCTTGCTCATCTTCTTCAGCGTTTTGTAAATCTACTTTTATTTCTTCTCCTATTTTGACAATTTCCACCTGTGGTTCTGTCTTTACCTGTTGTGGGCTTATCAAATCTCTAACTCCTCTCCGATTTTTGGTCCATACTACCCAGAGCCAATGTCCGTTTTTTGGATGATCATTACCAAATAGGGCTGAAGAAATTTCTGGCCAGATCTCTGACGAATAATGCGTCTTTTGGCTTGTAATGTTTTTACTCTTCATTACGTTGACCAGGGCTGCTATTCCACCAGCATTTGCCCATAAATCTTTCCTAATAGCACTTTTTCCTTTTTTTACTTTCCCCATTGTAAAAGCTTGTCACCTAAGGAAAGGAAACGCAAAACTGAAACCCTTCATGGAAATTATGTAAAGACTTTAGACAGAGATTATAAAGGATTTAAAAATACAGCATACATCAACAATTATTACATACATCAAAACATAACCTGATAAAAAAATATAAAAAAGAAAGTTGTTCTTGTTTCAAGTCAGCCAAGAATTTAAATTTCAAATATCATAATCCAACATATGGAGGCTGAAGACAGGTTAGAAAAACATGTCAGGAAATCAATAAGTTACAATCTTCAACAACTCAGGATAGAATCTGAATAATAATAAAATACAAGCATAGCTCATTCATTACAACTATTAAATTGTCAAGGAAAAGAAAATAATTCCACTTAACCAGTGAAATCCTGCACATAAGTTGCAATGAATCCAAGGGAAAGATACTGACCAACTTCTTATCTCAGAAAGTCCTTTCTATTACTGATCTCTTAAAAATGATTGCTGCACTGAGCTTAATTGATGGGTGTTCATGATTGGCTAATGCCCAATCACACTATGCATCCTTTAACTGATTGGTTGCAAGACAGTGGCCATGAGGCAGACATGAGGTGATCAATTAATACCAATCAATTGTATCACCCTTTGTGCTAGAAGACTCCAAAGAGCATATGTAAATAATTTATAACAAACATTGAACTCCTCAAAAAGTGATGTTATTTTAGTAACCATAAAGCAACAGTGACATTTTCGTCTTCCTTTTTAAATGATATCAATGTTAGAAAATCCCTTAAGTTATGCATAAACTAAGTTTTCAAGCTATAAATAGTTAGCTATCATAGTTTTGGCAAAAAAAAAAAAAAAAAAAACCTTCAAACTGAGTTCTGCTACAATTAACTAAATAGAAAAGAACTAAATAGGAATGGCTGTAGTATAATCTAAAGGAGATGGTTTATGTTTGCTGTGAGTTTGGTGGCACTACAACATTTTACAGTAGAGTTATTGCAGGTTTTTTTACTCCTCTTAATGATAACAAAACGCCACTGAAATTAAATGAAAGCTATTTATTCGGAGTTATGTGATGTCTTTTATGGAGCAGGAGGACATCTATTCATTATGGATTCTTCTTTTTTTTTTAACCCAACACTTTACACAATGGATTTCATTGAACAATGAGATAGTTACAGGCTATAAAAGATCTTCAAAATTATTTAAAGGTTTTTTTTCCAATCTTAGAAATGTAGTATGAAAAACGTGAGATCACAAATGTGTAAAAGGATTTGTATGACACTACAACTCCCCTGGGTGACGTTATTGAAATTTTCTGTCACATTTTTTCCGTGTTGCAATTTGCAGACGGTCCCTGCACATTCGCGCACCAGCCGGCTCTGCATTGAGGCCAATGCAAGTTCCCTTTCGCAGAGGACGGCTCGTTTTGAAGAAAATACGGTTGTAGCTTGTAGTCCACCTTGCTGTGATTGCAGAGAGGGGTCGGATTTGTAAAAGCAATGTCCCGCTGATGAGTTATTGATCAGGGAAATCCGAATCTGTGAATATCTTTCTAACTTTACCGAAGTATTTAACTTGAGCTTTGTGTTTTCTGAGTAATTACCTTGTGTTTCGTTCCTCTCTTCCGTTGCCTCCACGAGAAGATTCCTGCAGCCTTGCTTAAACATCCACGTAGCCACAACTCTCAATTCAGTGGGATTTCATTAAGGATCAGATTCTGGATTCATTACCATACATTCATCCATTCTGTGGCCACAATAAAAACTGTTAAACTGCCTTCTGCCTTCTGCCTCCGCCTCGCTTTTGAGTTCTGTGAGCCGGTTATTCAAACCATCATACACCGCTCTTCATTGTGCACGAGTGTTTACATGTTCACGGGACCCACACGACTTTCAGTCAGCGGTCTCCCTCACTCTATATTGTTATTAATCAAAGGTTTGATTGACGAACAAAAACTTTTCATTGTTTGCCACAATTTTTGGTGGGAAACTGTCTGCTCTGTGATTCTGAAGGCATATTGGCCCATGGATCATGTCAGAGACATCCCGGCTTCATCTCCACACTTGAATTGTTGACAGAATAAATATGTTCAGCTGATGATGTGCTGAGTACAGAGGAGGCGAACTATGTGAAGCCTCTGTGCACTCTGTGGCGTCTTTATTCAAACTAAAAACCAAACTTGATGATAAATGAACAATAATGAAAGATATTAATGAAACTAGAGGCTCTGTGGTTTCTGTGTTAGTCTCAATTTTAACTCTACATCAGTGATTACATTAGTGTCCGGTCCTGTGAGGTCTGTCTAGGATAATGAAGGTGAGATGGCGCTGAAGAAATACCCATGTAGCAAACTTGTATTTTATTTCTTTTTCATTTGTTTATATATTGTCATAATGAAAGTGACTTATTGGAAACAGCTCCCGATGCATGCTTGATTATAGCCTAAATAAAAGCGTTGCTTTGAATGATTCTGATGACGTGGATCTGTCAGTAAAGTTTGATATTTGGTGAGCTAAAGTATGGGAAAAACATCAGTATGTATCTGCAGGCTACAATTCACCACTCCACTGTCATTCGCCAGTTTCTCCTGTCTCCAAAATGTTCATGTGCAAGGATCAAACTGTTTTGTAGATAGGCAAGCTTTATAAATGAGGCCCCTGATCTTTTTGTTTTGAAATTAAATGTTTTTTTCTTTTGCACATACCTCAGTGTGTCCAGTCTGCAGAGTGGATCCTCCAGTCCAGCAGACAGCAGCTTCACTCCTGAGTCTCCTGGATGATTGTAGCTCAGGTCCAGCTCTCTCAGATGGGAGGGGTTGGACCTCAGAGCTGAGTCCAGAGAGGCACAGCCTCTCTCTGTGATCAGACAACCTGACAGCCTGAAGTTAGAGAATTAAATAATACAGTGAGCAGTGTGCACCAGTTTTGAACACTTTCATTCATATAACCTGAAACCTGACCTGAGAGTTTCCAGTTTACAGTGAGGACTCTTCAGTCCAGCAGACAGCAGCTTCACTCCTGAATCCTGCAGTTCGTTGTGACTCAAGTCCAGCTCTCTCAAACTGGAGGACTGTGAGCTAAAGACTGAGGACAGAGCTTCACAGCTTCTCTTTGACAGGTTACATCCACTCAGCCTGGAGAAGAATAAGTGTTTAGCACAGACTCAATGTTTCATATGTCATGAACAACATGTTTTTAATCAGTCATTTATCCACCTACACAGCTTTGTTGGAGGCTTTGATCACTGGCAGCAGCCTCAGAAGAGCCTCCTCTGAAGCAGAGTATTTCCTCAGGTCAAACAGGTCCAGATCTTTGTCTGATGACAGTAAGATGAAGACCAGAGCTGACCACTGAGCAGGAGACAGTTGATCTGTTGAGAGACGTCCTGATCTCAGGGACTGTTGGATCTGCTTCACTAGAGAACGATCATTCAGCTCATTCAGACAGTGGAACAGGTTGATGCTTTTCTCTGCAGACACATCCTCACTGATCTTCTTCTGAATTAACTGGACTGTTTCCTGATTGGTCTGTGAGTCACTTCCTGTCTGTGTCAGCAGACCTCTCAGGAGACTCTGATTGGTCTGCAGAGAGAGACCCAGGAGGAAGCGCAGGAACAAGTCCAGGTGTCCGTTTGGACTCTGTAAGGCCTTGTCCACAGCACTCTGATGGAGACGTTCCAGTTTAGGTTTGACTCTAAAGGTTTTAGACCACCAGGATGCTGTTTGTTCTTCTTCCATCAGGTTGAGTCCAGACTTGGTGAAGGTCAGATGGACATGAAGAGCAGCCAGAAACTCCTGAATGCTCAGATGGATGAAGCAGAACACCTTGTCCTGGTACAGTCCTCTCTCCTCTCTAAAGATCTGTGTGAACACTCCTGAGTACCAAGAGGCTGCTATGATGTTGATGCCACACTCTGTCAGGTCTGATTCATAGAAGATCAGGTTTCCTTTCTGCAGCTGATCAAAAGCCAGTTTTCCCAGAGACTCCATCATCTTCCTGCTCTCTGGACTCCAGACGGGATCAGTCTCAGCTCCTCCATCATACTTGATGATCTTCAATTTGGTCTGAACCACCAGGAAGCGGATGTACATCTGAGTCAGGGTCCTGGGCAGCTTTCCTCCCTCTCTGGTCTTCAGCAGGTCCTCCAGAACTGTAGCAGTGATCCAGCAGAAGACCGGGATGTGGCACATGATGAAGAGGCTTCGGGAGGTCTTGATGTGGGAGATGATGGTGCTGGCCTTCTTCTTCTGCTTTCTGAACCTCTTCCTGAAGTACTCCTCCTTCTGAGGGTCAGTGAACCCTCTGACCTCTGTCACCATGTCAACACACTCAGGAGGGATCTGATTGGCTGCAGCAGGTCGTGTGGTTATCCAGAGGCGAGCAGAGGGAAGCAGGTTCCCCCTGATGAGGTTTGTCAGCAGCACATCCACTGAGGTGGACTCTGTGACATCAGTCAGGATCTGATTGTCGTGGAAGTCCAGAGGAAGTCGACACTCATCCAGACCATCAAAGATGAAGAGGAGCTGGAACTCTTCAAACCTGCAGAGTCCTGCTTCTTTGGTTTGAGGAAAGAAGTGATGAACAAGTCCCACCAAGCTGAACTTTCTCTCTTTCAGCACATTCAGCTCTCTGAAGGTGAATGGAAATGTGAACTGGATGTCCTGGTTGGTTTTGTCTTCAGCCCAGTCCAGAGTGAACTTCTGTGTTAAGACTGTTTTCCCGATGCCAGCCACTCCCTTTGTCAGCACTCTTCTGATTGGTTCCTGTCTTCCAGGTGGGCCTTTAAAGAGGTCTTCTTGTCTGATGCTTGTTTCTGCTCTGTCTGGTGTCCTGGATGCTGCTTCAATCTGTCTGACCTCATGTTCCTCATTGACCTCTCCAGTCCCTCCCTCTGTGATGTAGAGCTCTGTGTAGATCTGCTTCAGAAGGGTTGGGTTTCCTGCTCTAGCGATCCCCTCAAACACACACTGGAACCTCTCCTTCAGCTCAGACTTCACTTTACGGCTGCACTCTGCAGCATCAGTTCCTGAATGAAGAAAAAAGAAATGTAATGAATGAGCTGAAGCTACAATCTGTCTGATGAGTTTCAACTTTCAGACATCAGGATGGATTTGATTTGGCTCCTCTCTGAAATCTCTTCAGCTCATCAGTTGTGAACAGTTTGTCACAGCTCATAGATGTGATACAGATGTGTTCATCATATTAAGAGCAGAGTTTGAAATGTAAACCTCTCCCATGTTGTCTCCATTTCCTCTTTCCATCATGTTAAATGTGTTCAGATCCTCTTACTGCTCTGCAGACACTCAGCCAGCTCCTCCTGCTTCATTCTCCTCAGGAAGTGCAGAGTGATCTTCAGGAACGCCTCTCTGCTCCTCCTCTGCTCTTCATCCTCATCCTCCCTCTGACTCTCAAAGCATTCTGGGTAATCTGGACTCAGAGCTCTCTGGATCTTCTTCAGCTCGCTCTTTACAAAGCTGATGATGTTCTCCTGGAGCAGCTGGAACAGAAGAAAATGTCAGGTTGAACTTGTAGAAGGTAACATCAGATCATGTGTGACAGACAGAAAGCCTGCTGGTCTGCAGAGTCCAGCATGGAGACTGGATCACAATGCTGCTTCACCTCTTAGTCTGTGGATGCTCCTGTCTTCTACAAATCAAGTTTCTCTGAAATGAACTTCATGTTGGAGAAATCTCCTGGTGTGTTTTCATCCAGAAAAAGTCTGCAGTGACTTTAGACGTGATGTGTTTATTAGAATGAAGCTGAAAGCAGCAGCTGTCATTAACATGAAGCAAAGTGTTTGTGTTGTTTAAAGCTCAAACTGGACTCAGTTTGTGGACTCTGCTCTCTGCTCACAAAGTCTGAGTCTGTGTGAGACCAGCATCCAGCATGACCTCTGACCTCTGAGTGTGTGCAGCTCAGAAATGTGCGGCTTCAATCAATCAGTCAAACACTGAGTGTGAAGAGAATTCAGGCAGAGATGATGTTTGCAGTGTCATCAGGAAACGATTCAGAAAGATCCAAACAGAATGAGTGTGTGCTCTGATTGTCAGGAGGAGCTGTGTGTTTGTACATTTACACACCATCAATATGGAGTCCAGCTGTGTTTGATGCTGCTGGGCAGACTGACCAATGGGAGCCTCTGATCTCTGCTGCTGAACTCTGTGGAACAAATAGAAGATCATGTAGTGTTTATAATATAATGACACACAGTTTTCATCTGATAGATTCTATCTACTGCAGTGGTTCTCAGACCTTTTTCAATGATTTACCCATTGAGTGTGTATATATATATATATATATATATATATATATATATATATATATATATATATATATATATATATATATATACATATATATATTTGTGATGGGACTTAATGAAAAAAAATTAATCGAATTAATTATGCCATTTGTAATTAATTAATCGTAATTAATCGCATTTTAATCGCATCGATATTCAACATCAGGAGCAACACTTTTCAAACAGATTTTGGTAGAAGACTAAATCATTGAATAGTCACATACAGAAGTTTAAACTACAAAATCCTGTTTATTTTGCTCAAAAGATGTTTTTTTGAAAATGCGTCAATCACCGCAGAGCAGATCGTACCAACAGGAAAACAGACACGAAAAACGATCAGAGTTTCCGGTCTTTTCAAAATAAAGCACCATGTTCAGCCTGTCGATCGTAAAATTATCCTCGTATATCAAAACTACGACACTGGCACAGGGCCAGCAGTCATCAGCGGGTCAGACCCAGAGGAAATCTGATGCCATGGACGAGGAAAAGTTTATATTTAATTGGAGGCGAAAAACCAGATAATTATATACGATATGACCAGTGGTGTAGTGGTCCCTTGAGAAGTGCACTCTAAATTTTCACCTTTTTCAAGTAGTACAGAAAAAAGACGGTTTTAGAATCAGTGGCATGTAAGACTACTCTATTTACCCAAAAATCTGTCATTTCTACTTGCTCACTATTATAAAATTATCATGACTTAATTAGGACCAGATTGTAGTTACTACTGGTCACACAAGCAGAATGGATGAATGTAAAATGTATTTATCATGAGGCAAACATGGTGTTTCGGTTATTTTTTGAACATTTATTTAAATAAAATACTTTAAATCTGAAGCTGACAATGCATTCTTGTTCATATTCAACTCACCGCCGCTTGTTTTGTTGTTTGGTCTGCTCTGCTGCCCGTCACAGTCAAATGGCACACAGACACCTGAGGTGTTAGCGATATTTTAATCTGCATCTGCTTCTGATTGGCTCATCAGTCACCATGCCTAAAATTAACCAATTTAATCAGTGAAGGCAGCAAGTACCAGCCAATTAGAGGCAGAGGAGGATGGGTCATGGCTTCACCATCCTTGAGGGAAAAAAGGGCAATTTGGCACTTAGATATTACTGAATGGTGCGCATCGGGGGTTTAGAAGTGGGTATACTCAATGCTGACTGAAAAATAAGTGGATATACTCCGTATACCGGCGTATACCCTCGACTACACCACTGGATATGACACATCCTTTATATAAGGACACCAACAGAGACTAAAAGAGACAGACTGAATTAATGAAGCTCTGGGAGGGCAGGTGAGTTTAACATACTAAATATCATGAAAGTAGTTGTCATGGGTGTGATTCCTGCAGGAACATGTGGTTCTCCTGTGATCTTGTGTATCCAGCTGCTATGAGTACGCTGAGCTGCGCTCCGCTCCTGAGACGGATGCAGTGTGAATTGGCTCACGCTGACGGTCCGCAGCGACTGTTTTTTAAAAGTAAATTTTCCATCCACCGAGCTAAGCAAGGCGCTTTCATCAGTGCTATCAATCACTCAGTGCGTCACTATAATCCGTCTGCCAGAAACTCGTGCACTGAGAACCGTTCTGTGTGATATAGACTATAAAATAAAACACGATAAAATGCGTTATTTTTTTTAAAGCCGTTAATTTCCCCCCCGCGTTAATTATCGAATTAACGCGATAAAGTCCCACCACTAATATATATACACACACACACACACACCCAAAACCAGTGAAGTTGGCATGTTGTGTAAATCGTAAATAAAAAAAAACAATACAATGATTTGCAAATCCTTTTCAATTTATGTTCAATTGAATACACTGCAAGGACAAGATATTTAAAGTTCGAACTGAGAAACTTTATTTTCTTTTGCAAATAAGAATATCCTTTACACAGTGATGCCGGTTTTTGATGCAGTACCGCCTGAGGGCTCGAAGGTCATGGACACTCAATGTTGGTTTTCAGCCTTGCTGCTTACGTGCAGTGATTTCTCCAGATTCTCTGAATCTTTTGATGATATTATGGACCGTAGATGATGAAATCCATCAATTTCTTGCAATAGCTCTTTGAGAAATGTTGTTCTTAAACTGTTCGACAATTTGCTCACGCATTTGTTCATTAAGTGGTGACCCTCACACCATCCTTGTTTGTGTATGACTGAGCATTTCAGGGAAGCTGCTTTTATACCCAATCATGGCACCCACCTGTTCCCAATTAGCCTGTTCACCTGTGGGATGTTCCAAATAAGTGTTTGATGAGCATTCCTCAACTTTCTCAGTCTTTTTTGCCACTCGTGCCAGCTTTTTTGAAACATGTTGCAGGCATCAAATTCCAAATGAGCTAACATTTGCCAAAAATAAAGTTTACCAGTTCAAACGTTAACTATCTTGTATTTGTTGTGTATTACTAACAAGCTCAGAGCTGTTTTGGTTGGAAAAAAGAAAGACATATAAAACAGTGCTGTACTATTAGTGTCTGATTTATAAAATATTCTTTATTAACAATGATAATTATTATTATTATAGCTGCATCAACTATAAAACAAAATAACTAAAGATGTGCTGAAAAGGAAAGATCATCAACTTGAAGTGCCCTCTTTTGGTATCAAAATAAAGGGCTGTTCTCAAACTGAAATGATTCATTTAACTATAGATAAACATTTCTTTACAATTTTAAAAAGCATGTTGAAGGTTAAAGACAACAGTTAAGCAATTTATAGGAAAATAACTTTAAAATAATATTTTGAAATAAATTTCAAAACTAATAAACCACAGAGTCTCCTGGAGGCATTTCAGTCTGTTTGCTTCCACATTAAAAACCTTCATTTGAAGGTGACGTCACAGAGGGGAGTCCTGCTGATTCTGCCTCTGTTTAACATTAATAAACATGGATCAGACTGTCACTGCTGTCAGTGAAGAGGAAGAAAATCTGTATTCTTTACATATGATGGTCCTCAGGCTTATAATGATGACCCTGTTAGTCCAGATGGAGAGCAGGAACAGGACAGGATCAGGAGGAATGAGAGGAGAGCAGCTGAGCTGTGGTGTGAGGAGAACCAGTGGAGAACAGAGCAGGTGTCCTGGACAATGAAGCTGGATTTTCTCTTAGCGAGGTAACTTCTGGGTTAACCCTGGATGATCTGTCCCACAAAGCTGGTTCCCTTCTTACCGGAATAAATCAACATGGTAACGTATGCTGAATGGCTAACCTGCTCCGGAGCAGGTTAAGATCCGGAAAAGAGATCAACGAGTCGACAAGCACCACCTCCTGACCAATCAGCTCTCTGGGAAAAGACCCTGCCCATTTTTAGAAGGTTCTGTCGATGTTGGTGCGCAGATCGTGAGATTAGGAGAGAGAAAGATTTTTTAAGGAGAGATGCAATCCTTCTGATGTCCACGATGACATCCTGAACAAGAGATTCAGATTTTCATCAGATGGACTGGACTTCATTTGTCAGCTGGTGGATCCATAAATAAATAAATTCAGTTGATGTCATCCAAACATCAGAGACAGTGAAGAAATAAAGCCTTGTCACTGACCGCTTTGAAGGAGGTTTTTGTACTTGTTCCTCAAGTCTGTTTAGCTCCACTGTTTGCATCTTAAATAATGATGTTAATAATAATGGTCACACATGACAGAACTGCAGGAACAGGAATTATTGGAACGCACAACTACGTGGGAGTTGAGGAATTAATATTCATTTTATGTAATATTCAAACACAAAACACAGTTGATATCTAGCTTTGAAATACTGCTTATCAGGATTGAGAATGTCTCTTTAAAGTCAGTGTTGTTAATCAGATTCAGATAGACTTTTTGTTATTCTGGTTAAAATGATCTTTATGTCCTGATGTCCATCAATACATGATGTGTTCTTAATAAAGAGTGAAAAATATCTGCTGTCTACAGCAGGAGTAAACCTGGAAAAACACCAACCAATCCTAGTGTTTAGGATCCAGTTTATTAAACCAATCAAATTCCGTCCTGCTGTTCTGCCCGCCTCCTGTGTGTACATTTCACCGGTGCACTGATAACCTGGTGCAAACAAAAACAATGAGCTGAGGACCAGTTTGATTCTGTGGTTTGTGTCTGTGGTAACCATCATATGATCGTGAATGAGTTGCGCTCGTGCATGTGAGGGGGGGGGCGTTGTTTTGGAAGAACTCCAAGTGTGGGAGGGCGGGAGCTAAACGGAGTCCTGAGGAGATGCTACATTCAAATTCATGCTAGTTTTCCATGACTACCAACCCTTGCTTTAAGTCAACCCAGGTAACAGAGAGAGATCCTGGATGTGTTAATCCAGCTTCGTAGTACAGGCCTCAGGTGTCCAGGTGAGTGAGCGCTGTTTGCTAGCTATATGTAGCCTAATGCTGTGTTCACATCAACATAAATAAGTAGTAGGTGTAAGAGTTGATC
Organism: Labroides dimidiatus; assembly: GCA_030710495.1. Lineage (NCBI taxonomy): Eukaryota > Metazoa > Chordata > Actinopteri > Labriformes > Labridae > Labroides > Labroides dimidiatus. Next base: position 3,691,476 of record CM061147.1, read on the forward strand.
ATAGAGCTTTGACGCCATGTTAAAAAAAGAGTTTTAAAGACCTCTTCTGAAAACAGACACTTCTTCCTCTAAATTTGAGCCCTTTTGTGTTGTATATCATATAAAATCAATGGTTGGTTCTACAGCCATTATCAGACAATGTTAAGAGTCAATGTACAAAAATAAATCAATAAATATTCTGCAACATGCTCTTTAGATCAAAGATTTGCTACAAAAAAAGGCCACTGAAGATGTGCTGGCTTCATGCAACTGTTGGCTAATTTTACCCCATAGAAAAATAACAATGACTTGAATGTGTTGCAACTTGTGGACATATATCCAGTGCTTAATTTGTGCCGGAGCTAGCCGGAGCGCGCTCCGGGACCTCTTGGATCGGATCCGGGACCTATTTGATCCGCTCCGGCACCTCTTTGATCTGCTCCGTCACATTTCCTGTCAATAAATAAACTGTGTTTTTAGCTGTGTTTTCTCTGCGCTTTAATCCTCTCTGAAGTGACGCCTGTTGGCTTATTTCTTATGCATTTTACTCAGAAATTAGGTAAAACGGGGGGAAAAAGTGATTCATGCCGTCACGCGTCACAACGCCATGCGCATTGGGAAGGTATTGTTTCCGCACCGGCACCGCGCACAAACGACACTTAACAGCCAGGTGACTAACAACGCTGTTACACTTGGCCTGCTAAAATGTCAAAGCGACAATCAAAACTCTCAAGTTTCTTTAAACCAGTCGGTCAGCCAGACCCCAAACTGGCCAAAGTTGTTCCGGAGGCAGAGCCCGGCTCCGCAGATACGGGTGGTGACAGCATAATAGCCGCTGAAGATGTGGTCTGTGCAGTGCGGGTGAAAACGTGGTGTAAAGTCCCATCATTGTGTGGGCATGATTAGCGCATCATTGCTTCATTTGTATATCGGCGTTTTCCAATCAGCACCTTGGACAGTCACTGAGCGAGCTGCTTGGTGTTGTGTGTTTGCGTGTGCGTGAGTGTGTGTGTACACAGTTGAATAGTGATTGACACTTGACAGTGACAGAGTGACACTCTGTTCAGGCTTTCTTTTTAAAATAATATATATACAGTCCTAATTCAATCTCCCCTCCATCTGAAGGGAAAACATATGGAGTGAGGACAAGACAGCCTTCCAAATACAGACCTTTTTTTTCTAATTCTTTCTTGATTTTTGATTCTCAGGCTTTTGTTAAATTTATTGTATTTTTTTTTTTTTCTGGCGTGGTGCTTACATGACAGTGACACACAAAAAATCCCATTAGCAATAAAATATGTTTATTTGCAATATGTCAGTTATTTAAATTGCTCATTCCAAATTGATTCCAAGTGTTCTGATGGGCCACATGGTGTGCCAAATGTTTCTGCAAATGTTATACTAGATAAATGCGGAAATTAAGGTCAAAAAGAAGATAAAAACGCGTTAAAACCCGAGAAAAAAGGTTTCTTTCGGCGCACAATTTCGAAGGGGACCCGGCACCTGATTGGGGACAAATTAAGCACTGCATATATCCCATTAAAGCATATTATTACAAATACTGACAGAATTTTGCCAGTTCTTGTTTTGCCTTCTTTAGTGTGTGTCCATCCATGTGTTCAGCAGAACTGGATGGAACAGGAAGTGAATAATCTATTAAATATAATATTCAGTTGATGAACTTAAACTTATATTTGATTGAAATATTGATTGAATTAATTGTGTCGAAGGAATTTTGCTCGGTTGCTATTTTTTTATATAGTCTATATAGTTTTGGATCTTGAATACCCCTGGAGTGCCCTCATGAACCCCCAGGAGTACATTTACCCCCATTTGAGAACCACTGATCTAGTGGATCCTGATAGAGACACAAAGACTGAAACATGTTCAGCTTCACAGAGAAAACACCAACACAGTTAGGATCAAATGTTTCAACAACAGGAAGTTCACTTTGAAAGGCTCACCTTTCATCAGCACAAGTCTCTGAAGGTTTGAACTCGATAGGATGATGCATAGAGTGATCACTCTTAAAGGACACACAGCTGGGAGCAGGTCCAGGTCCAGGTCCAGGTCCATGCTGCTTCTCTGGGCTTCAACACACACACACACACACACACACACACACACACACACACACACACACACACACACACACACACACACACACACACACACACACACACACACACACAGTGAGAGCTGTGAGTGTGAGTCCTGATGGTGCAGTGATGTGAGTGCTGAGTTCTGACATGGAGAAGAGTCATGGACAGTTAGAGATCCTGGTCTCACCTCTGAGCTTTGGTCTGGCTCTCATGGTCCCCACACAGAGTGCTTTTAGAGGGAGGGGCTCCCTCCTCTCTGTCCTCACACTGATTCATAGCAGAGCCCCCACCTTCACACAAACACAACAACATGTTCATTCATGACAACAAGCTTTACAGCACAGGACACACATTAGTTCTCCTTCCTCTCAGGAACATGACACAGATATTCAGGACTGACACAAACCTTGTTGGAGCCACCAACAGGATCTGAGGGGCCCAAACACAGCCCCCACACTCTCCATAAACACACTATGGTGACCACAATCATATATTAGAGACATCAAAGTTAAAGTAGTGTTACAGTTCAACCAAAGACTCTCTGTTTGAATCCTCAGATTTCTTTATTTTAATCCGAAACTATTTTCAGTCTTTAGTTTCTACTTTAAATTTTCACATTCTGACAAATATCAAACAGAGACACAGGACAGCTCTAATGTTTGGTCCTCTGCGGGGCCTCCTGACAGCTGAGGGGCCCTGATTAAACATTAGAAACCACTTCCACCCTGATCTGGCTCTGGTCCATCTGAAGCCTCTAGGACAGTTGAGACCTGGACTGTGTTAAAGGGTCTTCAGAGAAACCCAGTCAGTGTCAGTGTTTGAAGAATCTGACCTCTGACCTCTTCATCCACGCTCTTCACTTCAGAGTATCAACAGTTAATAACTTAAAGCACCTGATCCGAGTTGGTCCAGGCTGTCAGACCGGTTCAGACACTCCCTGCATTTTTCACTGATGGTGTGACTCAGATTAGTATCAAACTGCTGCTGACTCCACTCCACAAACACAAACTCTAGAACAGGTCAATCTTTGTCAAATCACTGCTCTTTAACTCAGAGAGAAACTCTACAACATATTTCAAACAGCCAATCAGCATCCAGAAACATTTCTACAGTTCAACAGTGATCCAGCAGCATGTGAGCACAGTGATCCTGATCCTCAAACATGTACAGGTTTCTCTGGAAGGATTCTCACCTGTTGAAGTGAGTTTAGCTCAGCTTACAGACACTTTCCACCTTCAGGTGTGGAGAGAAGAAGCTGCTGCTTTGTCCCTCGTCAGTCCTGGTGTCTGTGTGCGTCTGATCTGAGGACGCCGCCGTCACATCCTCATAACTTCAGAGTGACGTCAGAGCCGGTCTCACCTTTGGCAGAAACAGTGTCAGATGACACACTGATCACATGATGTAGTTCTACTATCTGACCACTAGATGGTGCTGACTAACCTTCTGATGAAACAAAGAGCAGCTCTGTCAGATGTGATGAAGCAGCAGTGTGGATCACACTGATCCTGGACTTTCTGTTGGACTCTGCTGACAGCGGCTCTGATGGAGACAGAAGCTGCTCACAGTGTGGGTTGGATCATCACACCTCATGAGGTTAACCTGGGTTAGCCATGAAACGTCTGTGTGCTCCTCTGATGGTCCTAGTTTGTGAGTTGAGAGGTCGTTCTTTAAACTCTGTGTGTTCAGGTGTTTGTGTAGCTACTGCTCCAGTGAGGGGGAATAACTGGAGAAAGCAAATATCTGTAACCATTCAGCAGGATTCAGTGAGGGTCTGGTAGCAGCTTTCAGCAAATACTGGACTTGAGCTCGTTGATCCTCATACAAAGATCAAAAACTCTTAATTTAGAGACATTAGCATAAAGGAAACTTAATGACAGATACTAAAGTCACTGAACTCCAAACTGGGGTTCCAGATATGGAACTGCATCTCTGCAGCCTTTGGAACTTTTTAAAAGTTTTTTTTTTTTCTTTTTGCTCAAGATAGTGAAAAACTATACATCAGATTTTCCCAGAATACTGCCACTCTCCAGAACGAAGTCCCCTCTTTTTGGAATGTTGGACCCATCTTTCACTGTAACTCCGTCTATTCCACCAACTAAACCCTCTGTTCAGTATAAATCAATTCATTTACGAGCAAAGCAACATGATGTACCTGCAATGAGCTGCGAGCTGACAAGCAGGGGCGTGTCCAGGCTTTTTAGACTGGGGTGCTCCAACCAGGGAACTCAGTTATGCAGCAGGGTAGCATTAATTATGTGAGCCCAAACTCTAATAAATAGCATTTATTTTTTGCTTATTTGTATGTAATAATAATAATAATAATAATAATAATAATAATAATAATAATAATAATAATAATAATTTTGTTCGGCCAATTTTGGCAAATTGTGCAGCACTACTTGGAGCATATAAATAAAGGTTACATGATTAATTATAAATGTTTCTGACCATCATTGTTGTGTACATCATTTTAAATAATTGTGGGGAATAATTAACATTGACATGTATCTTCAAGTAATATTAATAGTACTACTTTTATTATTATTATTATTATTATTATTATTATTATTATTATTATTATTATTATTATTATTGTTGTTGTTGTTGTTGATAATAATAATACTAGTAATTTTTACCTTTACCTTTACAAGACTCTTATTTATGTGCTTGACCCCTATTACATTCTACCAGTATACACTAATTCCTTATTTACAAAATATATTGCTGATTGTTTAAATAAGCATTTATTTTATGTCTATATTGTTTATTTATTTATCTGACTGTTTTTCAGCTGTGTTGACCTCTTTGTACAGGTTAAGGGTTACTTTTTAAAATACAAATATCTAAATTCAGTCTTTTTTTCTCCTGGTCCTTATTTTGAGTAGGTTAAAAAAAAACTAATACATAATTATCAATATCAACTGATATGAAACGCCTATATTGTGATGCATCTGTTAACTGGCAACTCTCAGCCAACAATCACTGACACGTTCATTTGAAGGTCTCCAGTTAGTACAGTCACTCTTAACTCCAAAACACTAGTTGATCTGTAGCTGTCAGAACTCTATAGAAGTTGACTCCATGGTATCGTATCGTTTCTGCCATCCAACCACAGAAACAACCAGACATGTTTATGCTGCTTATTGTTTGAATTCAGTTTCAAGAAAAATGGAGCTAAATGCTGCTTCTGTTGCCAAAATGCATGCACATCTTTGATGACGTAGTAAGTTTGATCTTAGCTTTGAATGTTTTTACACTGTAAAATCTTTTGAGAGCCTGAAGGTAAATAACACATCACAGGAGTGGTCAAAGACATTCCCCACAGAATATTACATGCTTATATCCAAAAAAAGACAGATTTTCAAATGCAGTAAATATGTAGCATGTAAGTAACTATTAAGCCATGAGTGAGTTTACACAGTGAGTTTATTGCACCATCAGTTTACTAAGATATAAAGCCTGCAGAAAGAGGGAACCTTCTGGGAACAAGCAATCCTTAAAAAAAACAACTGTGATTGTAAAGCTCGCCACCATTCCTGTCATTTCCTGCACAGGTGAAATCTTTGTATGTATTTGGTGGCTTTTCATTCCTTTCTTCTTTTAAACCCTTTTGAAAGTAACTTTCATCACAACAAGCTTCCTTCAGGGCTTAAACATGAGCAATACTTCGCATCAAACGTTCAATGCTGCAGTCGTGTAATACTTTTTAACCTGCTGATGTACATTGCTAAAGCAAAGTGTGAGTGAGAGCAGGAGACACTCTTTCAAGTATTACAGGTAGACTGGGATGTGTCAGGAGCAAAGCAGTGTTCAATGGGGGCCCAGCCAGAGACCCAAAGCTTTACTCCAGTCTGGTCCACACAACACTGAGGTCGTGGACTGTACTGTAGTAGTTCAACACAGCAACAAATGAAGCGGTACCAAAAAAACCTTGACACATCAGGACTCCCCAGCAAACTGCCTCTGTAGGAAGGAAAAAAAATGTCAGACAGATGAAGAAAAAAACACCAAAATCCTGAGTAATACAACGTTCTGGGATGGAAAATAACCTGTTGTTTCAAGGCTTGCATGGATGTGTATTCAATATGCTCTCTCTTTTTTCGGATCCAGTCCGGTTCATCAGGGATCAGTACCGTCAAAACCAACTTAACCAAGATCAGTACATGCTGCAGGCAGAGAGGTAAAATGTCAGGAAACAAATGGGTTATTTTTGACAGTGACTTAATCAGGACAAATCCTTCTTACCTCAGCTGCAACAGCCAACAGCAGAAGATTTGTGCTGCTCGTTCTGCCCTCCTCAAAAAGGTCTTTTAACTGTGGGGACAGCAGCAGCAGCCAGCAGTTTGACACCACCGAGACAAAACTCAGGACCTCAAAGGCAGTCTTGACAATGACAAGACAGGACAGGACAGCAGTTTACTCTTATCTGGCTGTACTAGTCGTGTCTTACTTCACATTTTTCAGCGGAGCATGCTGTTTTTTGCTGACCTGCCACACGCCCATGTTAGCCACAGGGGGAGAGAAGGGTTTGCGAAAGAGTTTGCAGATTTTGTAGGCATCTGATCGGATCTCCGTCAGGTTATTGATGAGCAGGAGCACCGCCGTCAGAGGATACACGCAGGAGAAAAGACTCAAATACCCAAACTGCACCAGAAGCTCAATGTACTCTGCAAAAAGGCCCTAAAACAGAAAACAAGGATCTGTGTCACACAAGTGAAGCCTTTCACTACTCTTTGGTTTCCTTTAAATGACGTGTACTCACAGGGAAGACAGGCATGGTGCTTTGCTTCCTGAATTTATCCTCCTGTGGTTCATCTTCACTCTCAGTCTTAGAGGTGGCACTGATGAACTTATCCACCAAAAAAGGGATGACCACCTCTGTCACCTGGTTCACCAGTTGGGTCACAATCAGCAGAGATGCTAAGCGCTTGAGACAGACAGAATAAATGCGTGAATACATCGTTAGCTTCACTTCACTGATTTGACACCATGCACTCAATCAGACAGAATTAACACCTCGGTTTAGACATTCAAACAGTTATCTGGGTCAAATGAGGCTGATTTGGAAGTTTCTTTCCAGTATTTGCTGATTCATGTTATTGAAACAGACAGTAAACAGGGCAGACAGTACTCTACTTTATTAAATTGCTGACGAATCTGCTTAAAGACGTGACATTTTGGACCTTTAGGGCTGAGCTTACCTTACGAAGCATGGGCACATCCTGCTTGAAGAACGCAATGTGAAAGAGCACCGCAAAGTAGTTGAAGAAGGTAAACTGAAGGAGAGAGAAAGTCAAGTCAAGGAGCCTTTCATGATAAAAGTTATAGTTATAATAGTAATAAATATAACAATGATAATATGTGCAGATAATAAATAAAGTGACAATTTAACTAACCACCAAGACTTTGGCTGTCAGGTGATTTTCAAAGGCAGATTCCTCTCTGTGGTTTTCTGAAGGACAGGAGATAAATATCTGTCAATATATTTTACATTAAAAAAAATTACAAGTTTAGCAAAAAATGATCTCAAAGCTACCAAAAGTTTGAGATTTTTGGAATGCTGCAAATATGTAATATGTAATGACCGGTCTCATCACTTTTTCCTTAATTTATCATTTTAAACAAGATTCTAGATTCTAGATCCTGTTTAAAGTTTTACACTAAGAAATACAGAAACTTGACTGATGCTGAAATAGTGCTGACATTGGAAGTTTTGCTGGCTAAGCTAGAAATGTAGCTAGGCTTTTTTTTACCAAGCGTAACACATCCAGGATTGCAGAAACCAAGACCAGCTTTGTGCTTTCATACAACATCGCTAAAAATAGTAGGCCATTCTCAGAGGGGGAATTTGTGAAAGAGTGCTTGGTGGAGTCTGCAGTGCTAATCTGTCCTGAAAAAAAAACAAGCATTTGAGCGAGTCCCGCTGTCCAGGCGAACCGTGACCAGAGGGATCGAGGACATAGTGGGAAATCTGGATCTTCAGCTGCAACGTGAAGTGGCAGGTTTTGACCTTTTCTCCTTGGCTTTGGACGAGAGCTGTGATGTTGGTGACACAGCCCAGTTACTCGTACTCGTCCGTGGGATAAGGGACTTAAGAATACAGATGAGCTGACAGCAATGGGCTCACTGAATGGGACGACGGAGAGCAATTTATTCATTGAGGTAACTGTGTGCATGGACAAACTGTGACTGAAATGGGACAGACTGGCAGGAGTCACAATTGACGGTTGTTTAAATCTGACGGATAAAAATGTCGGACTTTTGAAATGTATGCAAAGATAAAGTGAATGAAATCAACGCAGATCAGAAAGTGGTATTTTTTTGCATTGGATTTTACATCAGCATGAGTTTTGCAAGACAGTGCTAAAAATTAATCAAACTAAGCTTCACATCTCCACCTCAGACATTCAACTGGACTTTGATGCATTCATTAAAGATCAGAGAATAGATTTCTCTCACTGAGCAAATCTGAAAAAACAATAAATGAGGTGATTGAACTACAAATGTGGGCATCATTATAATAATATGATGTATCTTGCTGCTTAATATTTGAACGACAATATTGTGATGTTATTGTGTTTTGTGGTGAATTTGACTAAAAAAAAAATGTTACAGATGTTCACATTTTGTTAACCATTGTTTTGGGAAATTTGATTGAATAAATGACATTCTTTTATAAAGCAACTTCGCTTATTCCATAATCTTACCAGTCTAAACAGCTTGTAAAAACAATGCTATCTACTGTTTTTTATAAAGAAATACAATTAATGTACAATTATGCCGTATTTACTTCAGCCTTTTGGTCTGGCCCTCCACAAAATTTCCTTTCTCATTTGGCCCAATGGAAAAAATAGTTGCTTACCCCTGATCTAGAAGGACACGAGACCAACGTATCAAACACATGGAAACATCAAGAAATGTATGTACAACTTGGGTACATGTGCACTTAAAGCTTTAACTTATTTTAAGAAACACATGCCTTATTTTTGCCTCTGTGTTTGGATGTGAGATGCTGATTTGTATTTGTCAGGTGAATGTGGCTCATAATAAGAGTGGTGAGAAGTTTGGGATAAACATTAAATGAATATACTGGCTAAGGTTTGAGTTTTTGCAGGTGCCTGATGCACATATGGTAGGGAATGGAAGTATTGCCCATTTCATCATTATTTTCCACAAGCAACCAGGGATGATTGATATATCCATCTGATTAATTACTGGCTGATAACAGGGAATAATGTATCTAATGTTCTGATAATCAAACCTTATCCAATAGAAACAGTTGGTAAGAATCTTGTTTATCTGTTAACAATCCTACAACTTCTACTGTAGTGTTTGCTTTTGTTTCAATAAACTGTTCAGATGAAGAAATGACCATTGCATGTTTCTACTGTAACGCCATACTTTCATATAACATCACTGTTGCAATAACTTCTTCTGTTTTCTGTAAATTTCACCCAAAGTTGAATATGAATAAGTTGAAATAGATGACATAATGGTTATGCGACGCTGAAATAAAATGAATTATCAAACTGAATTTGAATTGTGCAAACTTGAATTTAGTTTTGTAACTTTGTATTCAAGGAATATAGAGATGAATATTCAAGTAGGTTAAATACACTTTCTAAGAAAATAGATTCATTTTTAAAACTTCAAATTCAATTTCAGATCACTATTTCAAATCAAAATATTAATTCATATTCAGTTACTTGCACAAATTTCAGCCCACACTGTAACAACCTGTCTGAAACATTTCTAGCCTCAAATTTAAAGTCAGGGTTGGTCGTCATGGAAAACTAGCATAATTTGAATGTAGCATCTCCTCAGGACTCCTTTTAGCCCCCGCCCTCCCATACTTGGAGCTCCTTTTCGACGACGCCCCTGCTCACATACACAAGCGCTGCTGTTTCGTGAACATATGATGTTGACAGATTCAAAACCTCAGACTCAAACTGGTCCTCAGCACATTGTTTTTGTTTGCTCTCCGTTAGAAGTAATCAGGGTATAGGTAGTTTTTCTGCTGTTCTCCAGCGTACTTGGATCCTTCTTGGTTATGAGCATTGAATCAGGGCAAGTGCATGCTGTGAAATGTAAACGCAGGAGGCGGGCAGAACAGCAGGACGGGATTTGATTGGTTTAATAAATTGGATCCTAAACACTAGGATTGGTTGGTGTTTTCCCAGGTTTACTCCTGCTGGAGACAGCAGATATTTTTCACTCTATTTCGAGTACACATCATGTATTGATTGACATCAGGACATAAAGATCATTTTAACCAGAATAACAAAAAGTCTGAATCTGATCACCAACCCTGACTTTAAGTTTCATAACACTAAAATGTTTCAGTTTCAATATTTGACTTATAATCTCTTTGCACTGTTTTTAATTAAATTCAGGGCTGGAATAAGTTTCCAACCATCAAATTTTGTTAATTCTTCACAATGGATCCTCATTCTTTTCTTTAAATCTGTGAAGCATGGCCCTCCCCCTCAGCTCACACCTAGAAATAAATAAATTCTGATTTGATGTAGGTTTTGTGTAGTCTCCAGAGAGGGCTGATGATGGTCACTGACAGCAATGACTCGTATCTACTCATCTTTCGCTGCAAAAAAAATCAAAAAATGCATTGTTCTCTCAACACAGACATCAGATCCAGTGCTTAGCTTTAAGGACAAATGTAAACAAAGAAAAAAAATCTGTTCACGTCAAGTATATGATATTTTATGCACTCCAAGGCATGCTGTCCATCTTACTCACCGTACTCAGTTAACAAAAGCGCCACCGTCTTATAAACAGTTGCCAGCACATTTGTATAGATGATGTGAAGCACTGAGGGCATGTAGAGCAAAGTCTGGGACAGCAACGAGTCCCAGTCTTCATTTAGCTGTTGCATCTTGGCCTCTCCCCAGTAGAAACAAAACATACCCAGTACCACCAGCCCTATCAGAGAAGGCATGTGAGGAAAAGAGTACACGTTTCTGCAGCTTATTACTTTGTTTCATGTCTCACACACTTATCCATCACTTGACTCTCGGATGACCTTTTATTGTTCTGAAAGACTTTGGAATGTTAGGTGAAAAAAGTATCAGTTGGTAAACTGATACTTGTTCAATCTGAGGTCTACAATAGAGCAACAAATAATGAAAATGTTTGTCTTATCAATTTACAGTAAGAAGTGAATTCAATTCAAATCTGGGATGAGTTCGTACCAAGAAACAGCCCCACTGCAGGGACTGACACCAGAGCCATACGCATGTCCCTCTGCCATTCAGGAAAAAGTGGCTCCATACGACCCGTCACAGGGTTGACCCCAAGTGTGCCTTTAAAGCCAGGTCGTGGCTCTGCAAAACGTTCTGCTAGGTGAAGGGTTCCCCAGCGATAAGAAAGGGAGGAGCTTCGACGCTTCCACATCTCCATGACAACAGTAGACCACAGCATGCTGAACACAGCCTGGATCATGTGACCAGAGACACCTGGTTCTGGTTCCTCTTCATCACTTTTGACCCCTGAACTTGAGATTGACTCCAGCATCTCATTTTGAACCTCCCCTGTAAGGCAGTGGATCCAGGCTGTTTTATTTTATGTCAACCATCAGCTCAATTAAACTGAATGTCACATCTTAAAGCTAAAACACAACAAGTTGATGAATAATTAAGAATTTGTATCCACAAACCTACCTGAGAGATACGTTATACACAGGCCAAGGATGGCAGGTGGAAGCAGAGACCAGGTGTAGCAATCAAGGAAGCTGAAGTAGAAAGCTACAGAGCTTCCAAAATACTCATTCACTGCATCTGGATGAATCAGAGACAAAGAGTTAAGGTCCAACAGTCTGCATGGCTCAATCCTGTTTTGGCACCAATGACGTCTGTGTCATGTGTATTCTTAGTGTTCCTATCATGTGGATTTATCTTGTGTTTCCATTCTGATTTTACTCATCAGTTTCACCTGTGTTGATTTACCCTTTGTCTATTTAGTCACACAGTGTTTTTGCTTGTATGCATTATATAAGTGTTTTGGACTTTTGAATTTCATTTTTAATTTTGAGCTTTTGCTTTGTGTTCAATGAAATAATAAATATCTTCAAGGTATTCTGCAACAGGGTCCTTCCTCTTCGTTGCTTTTAAAACTTTTATCAGCTGGGGCCAGAGTGTTCTGCCATCAGAGACATATGCTGTGTCCCAAATCACATACTTTCATAAGTGCACTTACATTAAGTGCACTGTGTACACTCTGTACGTATCTTACAAAGTAGTGTTGTCCCAAATCAAACACTGCAGCTTTGCACTCACCGGAAATCATAATTGCATTTTACAACTGTTCACAGGTGTTCCTCTGCTGTTCACTGATTACATTCATCATCCATCATTTGATCTGTTCCTGCCCTTTCCTCTATGTAGCCAATATGGAGAAGTGTGAGAAGTGTCCTGTTCTGCACTCTACTTTTGGCCCGATTTGAGTGCACCAGCTGAGAATTCTCCTGTTCCTCACTGAGGCCCTGTTAAGACCTGGTCTTCACTCATACCCCTTTACGGCCGAGCTGATGCTAGTGCGAGTTCCAGGCCATTGCCTGACAAAGAACTGGCTCCAGGTGCTCAAAACTGGTGCTTACCAAACTCTATGCTGGGCCTGAACGAATAACCGACTATGTCAGTGGCTGGGGGTGGGGCTACTGTGACCAACAATCAACAGTGGAAAATAGCCAAATAAAATGAAAGGTTGCCGAGCAAGTCATCTGTTGTTTTGCTTGAGTCTCCTCATTCCAAACTTGAAATGGAGGCAAATTGAAGCAGCAATACATTGCTTCTTTTAAAGATCAGGTCTATACCTTGTTCTTTTATTAAACAGACTAAATAGCCTCATGTTATTTATCCCATTGACATGATGGGATGTCATTTCTGCCTCATGATCATGTGCTCACATTTCTCCTCTGCTCTCTGTATTGCGCACAGCAGAGTTCCATCCCAATCTGTTTTCAGACACACAAACACATATGCGCGCGCACACACACACACAGACGAGCCTACTCCATGTGTGAGACAGTCAAGAAATAAAACGTCATGACCACCACAAGAAACACAAATTAAACAAAACTCTTTTTAGCGCTCCCAGTGCCATCTCTTTGTTGCTGCAGCCCCCAGTGACTGCAGCCAATGCTGCCCCCCCAGAACTGCTTTGTATGCACTGACTTACTGAAATGTTTCAGTGATGTGATGACATGGCTCCAACTTGGCTTCTTGCCAGTGGAAAACCAAACCAGTTATTAGGAACAACGTAATTATAACCAGCTAAGCACTAGCATGAGCCCCGAAGACACACTGATGGAAACCAGCTCCAGTGTTGGCTTAATGTTTGGCTTCCAGGCCAACACCGTATCATGCGTTACTCCACACTCAGCTCCCAGTCCAACCCCATATCCTGTGCCAGCCCCAAGCATGGCTCCCAGCTCTCGCTCCCAAGTGGGCTCCCAGGGAACCCCATTTCCTGTCCGGACTCCCTGAATGGCTTCCAAGATAACCCCATTACAGTTATGCCAATTTCCAATGTTGTGATTCTTGGGCTCCTGCAAACTTTTCCTGAGGACCAAAAGGTGCAACTTCTGGACCTAAGGCAAGAACTGTTGGAAACTGGATGAGCTGTTTCTGTAGTGGAGGAGAAGAAGAGAAGCTAGCTAGCATGCTAACACCGATGTCAAGTGCACCGGCTCGCCTTGAATATGCAGAATAAAGGCTTTGACTTGTAATGGCCTTTTTATGGTTGGTGCTTGAAACAATAATGTATTCTCTATTCCCAATTTAGCTTGTACTGATTGATTGAGCTGGCATAGGGGCCACTAAACAACTTCTGCTTAGGGCTCCATTATGGTCAGGTATAGCCTTGACGTTCATGATAGTGTTAAAAAACCCCTGTTGTGGCAGAGCTCGACACTGATGTGTGACTGTGTAAGTGTGTATTTGGGGTATCAGTGTTGTATATTTACCCACCAAGCGGCTGAACCAGCTGATTTCCTGAGTACCAGGCTTGGCTGAGATCCTTCAGTTTGTCTTCATTGTGGAGGGGAAACATGTCCTTGATAACACCTGCTGACCCAAGTTTCCTCCCTGCAACAGAAAGAGAACTTGTCCTTAATTTTTGTTTTCTACATAGGCACCCAGACTGACACGCATAATCTTGGGACAGTCTCAGATGAAGAGCCTGGCACCGAAGTTTTGCAAGACTATTTTGACAGCATAACACAAGTGGGTTATATATGGGTTACATGAAATATGTGCAACCACAAAACGATGGTAGTTGTTAACCTTTTGTGACAGCAGTTTTTAATCTAGCATCATGAGTTTTACCTTACTGTATCTTTTTAGGTCTTTTTGGGTCCACTGACATGTACCCCACATTACAAAAAACAACGCAAATATCAAGTATGTAAAACAAAAAACTAAACTAGACCAACAAACATGAGTCAAAGAATTATGAGGAAAACAAATAAGTAAAACGAAATTGAATGAAACCTTCAGAAGAATTTAAACTCTATTGGTATCAATGTTGGCTTTTGTCCCATTGTCACAAAAGTAGTGGCTTCAATAAAAAAGTGAAAGATGTATGTCAGATTAGGAGTGACCAAACTATGGACATTCCAAGGTGCCCACTTTTCTTGATGTCTACAATAAGTAGTTAATCGTATTCAGTAACTCATCTCAGGAAAGAAAACACTCAGTCAAACCTGTGAGGCTAAACTTGAACACAGCTAAACATGGGATAACAGTATCAGCAGGTAAACAAAGTCAAACAGCTGGCTGCGGCTAACGTTAGCATGTGATGAGATGAAAGTGCTGCACATGTCCATTTCCATGAGTCTTTCTATGAACTATTTTAACTATGACAGATTATTACAGACATTTTGCTGCTGTAACAGTATATCTTAACTGTGTTCATTCTGTCACATCTTACTAAAGCCACCTCAGAGAAAGCACTCACATATATTATCCCGGTGTTGCAGGGTGTAGCTGTCAGGCAGTCCAGGAATCCTCAGGTCTCTCTGTGCACACAGACTATCCAGCTCATACTTTACGATGTACTGTCTCTCTGCCAGGGTCAGGAATGTCTCCATGTTGTCTGTAAAAGAAAAGGTTGGTGGAAAAAAAAGATGGAGTGACAAAAACTAGGAAACAACTCTGATATGGAATAAAATGGATAACCCGGGCGCTGGTATAGCCTAGCTGTTCAAGGTTGCATGCTCATTGTACCTTCCCTGCATGTCACTCCCCACTCTCACCCTGTGTCCTGCTCTGTCCACTGTCCTGTCCTCTTTAAATAAAGGCAGAAAAAGCAACAAAAAATAACTGAATGGGTAAAAAAAACAAAGCCTCTTAGGGAGGCTGAGTCTCTCAAAAGTAAAGATGGGCAGAGGTTCATCAGTCAAAAACTGGGTCAAATTGTGAAACAAATGCAGAAAAATGTTCCTCTGTGGACAAAAGTGAAGACTTTAAATATCCTGACATCTACACTTCCTAATATCAAGAAAAGATTCAAACAATCTGGTGAAACTTCTGTGTGCAAGCAAGGAGGATAAATTGGTGTACTAGATGGATGTAGTCGTCAGGCCCTCAGGCAGCACTGCATTAATAAAAACAGTCATGACTCTGTAGTGGAGATCACTGCATTAATAAAAACAGTCATGACTCTGTAGTGGAGATCACTGTATTAATAAAAACAGACATGACTCTGTAGTGGAGATCACTGTATTAATAAAAACAGACATGACTCTGTAGTGGAGATCACTGTATTAATAAAAACAGACATGACTCTGTAGTGGAGATCACAGCATTAATAAAAACAGACACGACTCTGTAGTGGAGATCGCTGCATTAATAAAAACAGACACGACTCTGTAGTGGAGATCACCGTATTAATAAAAACAGACATGACTCTGTAGTGGAGATCACTGTATTAATAAAAACAGTCATGACTCTGTAGTGGAGATCGCTGTATTAATAAAAACAGACATGACTCTGTAGTGGAGATCGCTGCATTAATAAAAACAGACATGACTCTGTAGTGGAGATCGCTGCATTAATAAAAACAGACACGACTCTGTAGTGGAGATCACTGCATTAATAAAAACAGACACGACTCTGTAGTGGAGATCACTGCATTAATAAAAACAGACACGACTCTGTAGTGGAGATCGCTGCATTAATAAAAACAGACACGACTCTGTAGTGGAGATCGCTGCATTGATAAAAACAGACACGACTCTGTAGTGGAGATCACTGCATTGATAAAAACAGACATGACTCTGTAGTGGAGATCCCTGCATTAATAAAAACAGACATGACTCTGTAGTGGAGATCACTGCATTAATAAAAACAGACATGACTCTGTAGTGGAGATCACTGCATTGATAAAAACAGACATGACTCTGTAGTGGAGATCACTGCATTAATAAAAACAGACACGACTCTGTAGTGGAGATCACTGCATTGATAAAAACAGACATGACTCTGTAGTGGAGATCACTGCATTAATACAAACAGACACGACTCTGTAGTGGAGATCACTGCATTGATAAAAACAGACACGACTCTGTAGTGGAGATCACTGCATTGATAAAAACAGACATGACTCTGTAGTGGAGATCACTGCATTAATAAAAACAGACATGACTCTGTAGTGGAGATCACTGCATTAATAAAAACAGACACGACTCTGTAGTGGAGATCACTGCATTGATAAAAACAGACATGACTCTGTAGTGGAGATCGCTGCATTGATAAAAACAGACATGACTCTGTAGTGGAGATCACTGCATTAATAAAAACAGACATGATTCTGTAGTGGAGATCACTGCATTAATACAAACAGACATGACTCTGTAGTGGAGATCACTGCATTAATAAAAACAGACACGACTCTGTAGTGGAGATCACTGCATTAATAAAAACAGACATGACTCTGTAGTGGAAATCACTGCATTGATAAAAACAGACATGACTCTGTAGTGGAGATCACTGCATTAATAAAAAAGACGACTCTGTAGTGGAGATCACTGCATTAATAAAAACAGACACGACTCTGTAGTGGAGATCACTGCATTAATAAAAACAGACATGACTCTGTAGTGGAGATCACTGCATTAATAAAAACAGACATTTTTTTCAGTGCAGGCTCAACAGCCACTGCTTAGGATCAACTGCTTGATCACTGCTTGATAAAACCATTTTTATCGTACTGCAAATTGTTGCAATTAATAAAAGATAAATGCATCGGATTCAGTGTGCAGGCTGTCTTTGCGTGACCATTTCTTTTTTAGGGTCTACGGCATGGGCACAGCTTACCTGGAAACTCCGCCAACAGTGAAAGGTATATACAAGTTTTAAATCAACATGTGTTCCCATCAGAAGAAGCCTTTTTAGGGAAGGTCTTACATATTTCAGTGAGACAACAATAAACCACATCCTGCATCCATTACAACAGCATGGCTCTGTAGTAGAAGAGTCCAGGCGATGAACTGACTGGCCTGCAGTCCTGACCTTTCATTAGCACATCGCAAACAAGTCTGGCTTAGAACAGCCAGGACTGTTGATCAGCTGGAATCCAGCTTCAGACAAGAACAGCACAATATTCCCCTCCATAACTCCACAAACTGGTCTACACAAACCCCCAAACTTTACAGACTGTTATTTAAAGAAGAGGGGATCTTACACAGTGGTAAACATCTAAACTCACCAACCACTTTGTTAAACTTTTTTTTTTAAGCTGCTCGTTAGCACAAATATTTCATCAGCCAATTACACGGCAACAACTCAGTGCATTTAGTCATGTAGACATGGTGGAGACGATTGCGATTCTAAAAGCTGTTTCTTTTCTTCTTAATATTCTTAAAAACAAAGTGAAAATATTATTTTGTTATGGTTTTCATCTTTTAAAAGTGTTTAAAAATATATTCAAACTCATCTGTACCTGAGTCCTTAAAGTTGTCTCTGTTCTTGTAGGAGAAAGCTTCCATCTCCCCATTGTTGTACATCTTACAGAGACTCAAGTCCTCCGTGGCTCTGAGCAATGTACAGCGTGGAGCAGAAACCATGATGATGTCACCAGTTGCATCCTCACCTGGATGGGCGAGCAATCCAGCGCCTGAGACAGTAAGACAGAAGTGCTGACACAGTTATTTTGTGGTTTGTAGAATGGGAAGGAAATAGTAATCAGATTTTAAAAAAGAGGAACCATATGAAACAGAAAGGAACATTTTCACTGAGATTAGATTCAAAGGTTGATTTGCACGGGACCATAAACAGATAAGCTACTATCATAAAATAATTTTAGTTTTCCTTTGTGTCAAATTGTCTGTTGTTGTTCTGTCTTACTTTTTCAGCATCATCCAGAGAGTGATCATGAAATGTCAACTATAGCTATCGCTAACTTTGAATATTTGATTCCACAGGACTTACCAACTTCATCACTGAATATTTTAACATACCTCCATCTTTCTGAGATGCTCCAATCAATCTGATGAGCCACCTTTTTGTCTCAGGGCGAACTTTCTCTCCAAGTTTGACAAAAACCATTGGCTCCACATTCTCTGATATACAGCAAGGACAGCTGACTTTGGTCCAGCCTGGTCCAATTGTTGGAGCGCTCTGTTTGCTCACAGTTTCCATTTTATTCTCCAGGTTCTGAGCTGTTTCACTTCTGCTGCCAAGCACACCTTCCTCACCATCGGCTGGAATCTTGGTTTTACCTGAAGAATAGTTTGCAAAACACTTAGTTAGATCTATGCTTGTCACATGAATATTGCACCTTGTGTAGACATTAAAGTTCCGCACACCATGGATTTAGTTACAAAACACCCCTCACCCAAACACAGCCTTTTGCTCAGTTACCAGATATCTGGGTCTCTAACTAAACACCACTGATCCAACAACCAGGCACCAAATCACATGTGCTACGAGTCTGCCATAACAAAATGAGGGGTAAAGGTACACAGAGGCTGTGGCTCAGGGGTAAAATCCATTGTATCCCAGGCCCTGACCATCGGCATGTGAACAGGACTAATTTGATGGTCCCTTTACATCAGTGCCACCAGAGTAGGAATGTAGTGTGAATAATGATAATAATCCCCTTATAAATGTAGCACCTTTCAAAACAAATGTTAACAAAGTGCTTTAATGGGTAAAAGCATGGCAGAGGATTAGGAGGGTGTCAAAATAAACATTTAAAGTCTGTGTAAAGCAAATTCAGCCATTTTAGCACATTAAATAGGTCACAAATGTATTTCCTTAAAATGAGTAAAACATATTTAAACATTTAAAATTTAATGATGGAGCTCGGCTTCACAAACTGTTTCAGAATCTTTGTGTTCAGGATTTAATGGGCAGGTCAGAAATCATAGCCATATTACGTCACGGAGCTGTCACTAGCATAAACCCAACCTTACTGCTGAAGTGGTATAAATACATTCAGCACATTAGCTTCGGTGGTTTTCCCGCTCGTTCTCGAGTCTTGTACAGCATCTGTAATATAGCGTCTGTGTATAGAGAGCAGCTGTATTTGTCTAGGCTCTAATGTTATTAGTCAGTAATCCATGTTGCTAAATGTGATAAATGGGAGAAATAAATGAGACTGTGAGGAACGAGGCTGAGCTCCATCAGTGTCTGACTCAGAGTCAGTTTCTGGCTCTGATGGATCAAACAGGTCGGGCTGGCTCCGTCCCATCACGCTGCTAGAGCTAGCTTCCATTGTTACTGTAGGTAACATCCATGTACACTACACAGAGGCAGCTCCCCTCATGCATGTGGGCGTGGCGTCAGCATCTCTAACTGACACGCCCCCAGCATTTCACAGCTGAGAGAAGAGCTTATTGTTCAATGATTTTAAAGCAAAAACTTTAAAAAAAATGGTAAATGGACCAGTACTTACATAGCGCCTTTCTAGTCTGTCCAACCACTCAAAGCGCTTAACACTACTGATCTCTTTCACCCATCCACACCACATTCACTGATGGCTGAGACTTTCTATGTACAAACCCCATCTGCGGTGAAGTTGGGACGTTGTTTAAAATGTAAATAAAAACAGAATGCAATGATTTACAAACCATCTGTGACCTCTATTTAATTGAATGCACTACAAAGACAAGATATTTGATGGTCAAACTGAAAACTGTTATTGTGTTAAATTAATATTTAATCATTATTAATGTCATTTTTGCAACACGCTCCAATGAAGTTGGGACAGGGACAAAAAAATGCTCAAAAAGTTGATAAATGCTCAAATAACTCCTGTTTGGAGAATCCCAGGGGTGATCAGGGTAATTAGGAACAGGTGAGTGTCATTAGTAGGTTCAAAAGGAGCATCTCCAAAAGGCTTAGTTGTTCACAAGCCAAAATGGGGCGAGGCACACCACTTTGTGAAGAACTCCGTGAGAAAATTGTCCAAATGTTCAGGAATAATGTTTCTCAGCGTGCAATTGCAAGGAATTTAGGTATTTCGCCCTCTTCAGTGCACAATATTATCAAAAGATTCAGGGAATATGGAGAAATCTCAACAAAGAAGCGGCAAGGCAGCAAACCAAAGTTGGATGCCCGGGACCTTAGAATGCTGAGGAGGCACTGCATTGCCAACCGACATCAGTCTATTCAAAATATTACCATGTGGGCTCAGGATCATTTCAAAAAAACACTGTCAGCTACCACAATTCGTCGCTACATCATCAAGTGCAACCTAAACCTGTACTATGCAAAGAGAAAACCATTCATCAACAACATCCAGAAGCGCAGACGCCTCCTATGGTCCCGGGCTCATTTGAAATGGAGAGTGTCAAAGTGGAATAGTGTGTTGTGGTCTGATGAGTCCACATTTCAAGTTGTAATTGGACAGCAAGGGCGTCGTGTCCTCCGGACAAAAGAGGAGAAGGATCATCCAGACTGCTATCAACGCAAAGCTCAAAAGCCAGCATCTGTGATGGTATGGGGGTGTATTAGTGCTAATGGCATGGGCAACTTGCACATCTGCAAAGGCACCATCAATGCAGAAAGGTACATCGAGGTTTTGGAGCAACACATGCTGCCCTCCAGGCAACGACTTTTTCGGGGACGCCCCTGCATCTTTCAGCAGGACAATGCCAGGCCCCATTCTGCAAAAGTTACGAAAGCGTGGCTTCACAGTAAAGGAGTGCGGGTACTGGATTGGCCTGCCTGCAGTCCAGATCTGTCACCAATTGAAAATGTATGGCGGATTATGAAGCGAAGAATACGTCAAAGGAGACCTTACACTGTAGAGCAACTTAAACTGTACATCAAGGAAGAATGGGAAAGAATTCCACCTGCAAAGCTTAAAGAATTAGTCTCCTCAGTGCCCAGACGCTTATTGAGTGTTGTAAAAAGGAGAGGTGATGTAACACAGTGGTAAACATAGCTCTGTCCCAACTTCATTGGAGCCTGTTGCAGACATTAAAATAAAAATGATTAAATATTAATTTAACACAATAACAGTTTTCAGTTTGACCATCAAATATCTTGTCTTTGTAGTGCATTCAATTAAACAGAGGTCACAGATGGTTTGTAAATCATTGCATTCTGTTTTTATTTACATTTTAAACAACGTCCCAACTTCACCGCAGATGGGGTTTGTATATGGGAGCCATCAGTTCTATGTAATACATTCACAAGCATTCACACTGACCAACAGGGAGCAATTTTGGGGTTCAGTGTTTTTCTCAAGGACAGTTTTGACGTGTACATTTGCTGGAATCGAACCCCAAACCTTTCGATTGAGAAGCAATGACTCTACCACTAAGCCACAGCTGCCCCAAAACTCACCTGGATGTCTTGCATCTTGTTCATGAATGTCCATGTCTGTCAGACCAGAGCCTCCAGCGTCTGTGTGTCTAAAATAGAAAAAAAAATGGTGTCGTACATATGTCGTCCTGGATAATGCCCAAAGCTGGAGCTTAGGGGACAGAATGAGGACAAACCATCCTTCAAGACATTAAAAATGGATCCAGTTGACCCATGAGCACCCCTGAAAGCCTCAACTGCAAAATCTTAAGGGGTCTCTTGAGAAGTATATTTCACCATAGGTTGTTTAGCTGGGTTAATATGTTCACGTATGCCTGTGTATGGGTGAACTCTCAGGGAAAATAATGTCGCAACCACAAGAAATGGCAACAGCACTAGTTAGGGTGGACCCCCAATTGTGGCTGGGTATTTACCCACTGCGAAACACTTTGGAGGTGTAAATATTGTTAAAACTACACTTTTGAAAGTTTAAAATTTTCACACTGTTAAATGTTGTCACTAGAGGGCACCCTTGCTCATTGTATTGCACTGTTCTGTCAAAGAACAGTGTGCGTGTAGATGTGATGTCATCACACTCTGTGGGCGCCCTGTTATGTTATGAAGAGCAGCACAGGCACAACACCTACAGTTATGTTTTATGCCAGAGTATTACTGACAAAACCTCCTCTTCTGACCTTAGTGAATATGCCAAAGACTGAAGAGAAGCGACAGAGTCAACTTTGCTCATCCTCACCTTTACTGCTTTTCCTGTTCAGGGTCATCGGGGGGTGGAGCCTATCCTGCTGTCATTGACACAAGAGTTGAAATAACTCTCTGTTGTTACTTTCAGCTCTAACACTCACAGTCCAGCACTTAGAGCTTGCTGTGTGGTTATCAAAACATATCAAATAATAGATATTAAATATCAAATGCCGTCTATAATACTTTAGGCCCTGGCTAACTAACTGAAATGCTTTCATGTGCTTTTTCATTTTTCAGGAGGACCATTTTCATTTGTATTTATATTTAGCATAAAAACTAACTCCACAGGAAGTGCTTTGCCCCAATGTAGCATGCTGCAGCAACTAAAAGATCATACCATTTCCTTACTTTCATCAGCCTTATTGTCTCCTCATTCTTTTTTCTTTTAGAATTACAAACAAACTTTAGTGAAATGTAATCCAGCTCTTATCCACATTAACTCTACATGTTTTTGTTTCTGTAGGAAGAAGAGCCCCCTTTGATTGAACGGTAAATAACAGACCATTGTTTTGATCAGTGTCACGTGGAGGGTGAAATGAGGGAGCCTTTTAGGTCTTCTGATCCACAAAGTTGGAAATAAAGTTATTAAACTAAGAGGTTTTAGTAATTATTTGCTGAGTTACTGACACGTTTTCTCAGATATCTGTATTACACACATGATACATGTTGATAATCTTTAAGCTACTGCAAACTTATGGACATGATAAGACTGAGGCAGGGAGACAGTCCCGCCCTTATCAGGATATTGATGTCAGGTAATAAACATTTGTAACAATCCTCTCTCTCTCTCTCTCTCTCTCTCTCTCTCTCTCTCTCTCTCTCACACACACACACACACACACACACACACACACACACACACACACACACACACACACACACACCAATGTATGTAGTTTTCCTTAAAAGAAATGAGGACACACACACAGTCGTTCTCTTGATGTGTGCACACTCACCTGTATTTGTACAGTGGTCCCTTCCTGATGTCTGTGAATGTGAGTCTGTGTTTGTATGTTTGAAATGAGGAATGCAGAGGAACTTCCGAGTCTGATGGGTGTGGAGGGTTGTTTGGTCGGTACAGGGCTCCTCCCTCAGGCCTGCTGTCTGCTTCTACTTCTTCACCCCAGGGTCCTACTGCTCAACGAGCCTTCTCAGTTTGAACTAAACGCTGACTTTGATTTGAACACACCTTCCAAACGTATCCCAGGCAACCTCTCACTCATTTTGTAAGAAATGATAAAGGAAAGAAATATCACTACACATGTAAAGTTTTGATGTTTGTATTTTGTTTTTTAAACAAAATAAAAGTCAAACTAAAGAAGGGGAAATACTCTTCAAGAGAACTGCTCATAACTCATAAGTCTGAGCTGTTCGGTTCATGCCTGAGCTGAAGGTTAATAATAATGTCATCTCACGTGAGATAGTAAACAGATTCTCATCGCTGGTTGGAACCCAAAAAGGGTCAGCTGAACCCCGGTGCAAACCAGAGAGGTGATGCTGAACAACTTGTCAACATTAATGAAGTCGCCGATGCTGATTTGTCCGCTGTTTTTTCTCTCGATTTGAAAGGTCAGATTGTGCTCATAATGTTTCTCTGTTGAGGGATACCCCAGGAAGATCCTAAGAAAGGGTTACGGCTTCACTAAAGAAGACTGGTGTAAGGAAAGCTGCTGACCCCGATGCTGTAAGTGGGCGCACTCTGAGATACTGTGGCGACCAGCTCAGTGGAGTTTTTTCTAGTCTTTTTCAAATGTGTGGTAAGCTTCCTCCAGTCTGGAAAACCTCAACTATAATTCCAATTCAGAATTTTTTTTTAAAAAAAATCCTAAAGAAGTAAATGAGTTTAGATGTGTTGCTCTCATGGCACTTGTAATGAATATTTTTGGGAGATTTAAAATATGAGGTTGTCTCTTTGGTTGTCTTGCAGTTTGCCCATCAGGTTGGTAAAGAGTTCAGGACCCTGAACTCTTCATCCTTGACAAAGTTTACAAACATCTGGAGAAACCAAAGTCATGTTAACCTTTTATTTGCTGACTTCTCTTCACCTTTTAACAAGATGTAAACGCACAAGTTAATTGGTTATGGCTCTCAGCTTCTTTGAATTCACCTGATCAGATTTTAGTGCTGTTTTTAAACCTTTTAAACGACAGTAAACAGCATGTTCTAGTTCAGTGTTTCCCGACCACTGTGCTGCGGCACATTAGTGTGCTTTAAGAGATCAACAGGTGTGCTGTGGAAGAATATCCAATTTCACCTGATTGGTCCAAAAATGATTGTTTATTTAGCACAAATAATGTGTCTTCATTCGTCTGTGTACACAGCATGTAGTGACAGGAAGAACAATCAAATGCTCTCCCACTAGATGGCACTGGTGAATTAACCTGTGTATCGACCTGCCGCTGCTGTCATTCAAACAGTAGAGTAATTGTGATGCTTTGAGTGAGACAGCGACTGTGATATATGATGGATAAAGGTCCAAAAAAGAGACAGACTCAGAGCAGTTGAAGATCTTTGTGTCTCTCCTCAGTTCCTGCAAGATTATCAGCTTTGTGTTCAACTGAACAGATTCCACATTGAGTCTGTAAACTGAGACTACATTTCATTTTTTCTTCATTACTTATAAGTCTTGCGACATGTTTGTTTGGTGGTGTGCCGTGCGATTTTTCTTATGTAATATATGTGTTGTGGCTCAATAACACTGGGAAACAGCGTTCTAGTTAATGGAAATGTGTCTGATGTACTGGTGTCAAATATGGACTCCCCCCAGAGTTGTTTTTTCCCCCTTTCTTTTTATTCTGTACACAGACAGCTGCAGGTCAAAGAAGACTGTTTTTTTGTCTCTTCTCCAAGGTTCAAAGTGGGACCTGCCTTTGTTAAACTTCATTGACCTTAATGTGTCAAAAACAAAGGAGCTTGTCATTGATTTTGGAAAAAAGCTATAAAACCTTAATCAGTCTGCATTCATGGTAGGATGTTGAAACTGTTGACACTTACAAACACTTAGAAACTGTGTTTGATGCCCAGTTTAAGTTTGATGTGAACCCTGAATGTATTGTTCAACAAAGTCAACAAAGAATCCACTAACTGAGGAAGTTAAACTCTTTTAATGTCTGTAACATAATGCTTTGTAGTTTTTTTAATGGCTTGTCTGCAAAAGATAAAAATAGTTAAGGTATTGTGAAGGAGTTCAGCATAGAGACTTGAGTTTGTTGCGGGAGAAGCAGGTGGTCCAAAAAGCTAAAGGAATAATTTCCCAACGTGACCACATTCTGTCCTCTTGAGTTCACTTAACTTCCATCAGGCCCCTGCACCCCTCAAGAAAACAATCCATTACTCCAAGTCATTCATTCCTTTTGCCATCAGGCTGATACACTTTGACAATAATCACTTGGCGTCAATCTACTGACTGTATTTATTGTCTCTGGCATGCCTGTAGTGAGTAAATGTATGTGTTGTTTGGGTAAAAAAAAAAGAGCTAGACAAGGTAAATCTTTGGCAAATCTTTCAAGCTCCTCCAGATCTGATGCTCTTCTGGCATGGACCCTGGTCTTCAGTTAACCCTCTTACAGATTCTCAATGGGATACAAGTCAGGGCTTTTAGGAGCCTAGCAACTTAGCTATCGGCTAGCTAGTTGGAAACATGTTTAGCCTTCGTTTTTCTAGCAAACTTTGATGGTTGAATCTTGATGTAAATTTTTTTGTAGACAAATAGAGTTATGAAATGTGTGTCTCTGCTGTGAAATTCATAAACTTTTGTTCAGACTGTTGACACCTGCTGTGATCATCTTCAGTGGCTCGCTTCCTCATGCCAAATCACAGCTGTGCTTGATCAACAGCGCCCCCTTGGTATAACACTTAGATTGACATTAACTTAGTTCAATTTAAAAAAAAAAACGCTCAACACTACTGGTGGAAGTTTAGAATAATAAAGGAGAACTTAGAAAAAAATCTGATTTTACCACCTTATAAAAAACAGTCTATAAAAGGACAAAAAAAAAATTGCTTTTTTTCCAGGACTCCGATTCCTATGAGCAC
This sequence comes from Labroides dimidiatus, assembly GCA_030710495.1. NCBI lineage: Eukaryota > Metazoa > Chordata > Actinopteri > Labriformes > Labridae > Labroides > Labroides dimidiatus. Next base: position 3,718,120 of record CM061147.1, read on the forward strand.
CATCCAATCACTGTAAGACGTGACTCTTACCAAGGCGTATGTTTGTTTTGGAGAGCAGATCTTCTTTTTTAACTCTTCTTTTCTTTGTTTAGGACAATTTTTCCCAGGATGCAAAGCAACAAGGTAATGTTTTTATTTGTAGTTACTCAGAGCTATTGTTTGAAAGGTGACACCAATCAAACTTTTTAGAGTCAATTTGTAGTTTAGTGTCCAGAAGGTGAGCAGACTGTTTTGTGTTCCTCACAGCCCAGTGACGTTAGTGAATCCTGGTTATGTCCTACCAGAGCTCATCTACCAACTCCAACCTCACCAAGCAGAGCTAACATAACCTCACTCTTTGTTTTATTGACAGACTCTAAAGTTTGATCAGATCTCTGCAAGTATAACTGCTGCATGTGGGTTGGAATGAACATTATCACAAACAGATTAACCCATGTTTTAGCCCGTGTTCCTTCACTCCTCTGTTTGGCTTTCTTCTCCTCTGATAGATCGCTCTTCTCACTGCAAAACTTTTTCGGCCAGCAAATCGTCATCAAAGAGCATATTTTGGTGCTGATTATTCATTTCAAATTGTGGATGATGACCGGGCAAATATATTAAAGTGGGGCTTTAAAAAGTTCTTGTTTTTCAGTCAAGTCCTTGTGGCAAAAACTTCAGATAGCTCCTGTTTTGTTTGCACAAAGTAACCTTTTGGTTTTTCCTGAAAAGCAAAAGAAGGGAGCCCTCTAGAGGTTAACCTGATGGTATTGATTTCCTGAATTAGTGAAATAAAGTGCAGTTCAAACAAAGTCTTCTTATTGATTTATTTCCTTTTTAAAAATGATATGAATTTTCTGCAATAGATTTGGAAAGATACTTTACATATGCAAGAATCTATGTACATACATGTTATCAAAGTGTTAGTTGGTCCTTTACATGATAAAAGTTGACTTGTTTTTCTAACTGTGCTCTTTCTATGATGAACATACATTAATATATTCAGAGGAAACATTCTGAGGATCTGCCAGTCAATATCAGGACCGCCTGCTATCCAGTCAGATGGTTTGTCCATCGTCATCCTTAAAGAATCTCTGGGACACATTAATGCTTTCAACAGGTGGATCAAGACCTTGAGATGGTTTTCAAACAATGTAGAAAACTACCCTTAAATTACATTCAATTTCAGCCTCCAAATACTAAGGTTGATTGTTATTCCCCGAAAGCCGAATTACTCTTGAATGATTTTATTTCTTCGAAAAATTAAGTCCAGAAATGTGAACATGACCCTGAGATCCCGACAGCAGGAAGTCTGACAGGGTGGCCTCATGCCTTCAGCCTTGTTCCTCTGATAACTTAACAACATCCCAACATTCATTCATCTTTACACTTCAATGTGTTCTCAATCAGTTTTCTGACCTTAACAACAAGAAAATGTCAAAATATTTGTTCAGCTTGTGAACTTTAGCTGAATTCAATCAGAGTATCTTTTCAAACTTCTATATCAAATCACTGGATTGTTTTGGTTCTTGTGTTGTTCATCCCAGAAAAGAGAGGATGAGGAACAGATTACTTAATTTCACCTTTGCAGCAGAGCCGATACTTGAGTTAAATCAAAGTTTTTCAGTTAACATCAGGCTGTAAATCATCTGGATGCACTGTGGTCTTAAACAGAGACCAGAAGAGACTAGAAACATGGAGGAAAACATTACTGTTGGAAAATACCTGAAGTCTGACATGGGCTCGTGTCATAGCTGGCTATCGCAGCCAATGGAAAAAGTAACATAATGTGCAAGCAACAAAGAGTGCAGAAGAAATACAAAGAGGTTTTCCCTGAGTTGTTTCAGCAGTGAGGATGAAACTGTCTCTAAGCACACATCATGTGTGGGTTTATCAATTTTCTTCTTCTCCATCTTCCATCAGGTTCTACCATCCCTCCCCAAACCTTGTTTTCCTCCTCTGAGGGTGGTTAGTACAGTGTGTTTGTGTGTCTTTACTTCACAGCTGCTGTTTAATGAGAGGACCTGGGAACAAAGTGCTTTGTTTTTATATACAAAACTACGCACAAATTTAAGGAAATCTGTGTTTGGTAGAATAATTTGTTGTTGTAATAAATCTTATCCTGTAGTAAAGTCTGTTTATTTCTCTTTTAAATGCAGCCTCATTTGTAAGGATCATGTATTTGTGGGATGAGCAGCAGAGCTGTGTCTGTGGGCTGAGCCCATGAAAAACCTGTCAAATCTCTGATGATGTCAAGTACATTATTCTGCTGTTGACTGATGTACCCTTCTGGTACCCTCAGGCGTTGACAATCATCTGCATCATCAGCTGTGAGCATGGGCCCTGTTACAGTGATTAGTACCATAAACTGTATAATACATGGATGAAGTCTCTGTGATGTCACCCATCTGTTCTTGATGCAGAGTATATGAAGCTGATCGTCAGTGGGGGCCATGTTGGAACTGCTGAATCAAGAGGTGGGCTTTGAGGCTCCTTTCCAACAGCTGCAGGGTTCCAGACTTGTCAGCCACTTACATTTTTTTAAACTGGATGTTGCCTCTTGGCCATGTTGCCATGTTTGACTGATCTGAATAGGATCCATGTGAGAGGGTTACTACCATCTTGAGTTCAGCTAAACCAGGATTATTTGGAGTGAGGCCTTGTACCATCTCCAGAGTGAAGGTCTCCATACAAGAGGGATATCAGAGACAGGCTGTAGAGGGCGCCCCAACACAGCCACATTAGCTGTATCAAATGTTGCTTGAAGAATGGGATGCCATCCCACAACGGTGGGTTGAGCAAGATGGTGACCAAGCATTAATTTCCTCACTTTTTGTGCTGTAGTTTCTAGTCTCGTCTGTGATACTTAGAACCTACTCTACTGAATCTATCACCCACAGAGAAACCCTTCAACTGCTCCCAGTCAATACCATATTCATCAAAGAGCACAGATATGATTACGATTGTATGCTTCTCTGTTTATGACACACTCTCTTGCTCTCCATCATGTGACTGTTGATAATTTAGCAAGTTGGTGAGGTGAATGGCACAGCAGCAAAGTAAGTTGATTGAAGAAAGGAAAAGAGGGTCCGTCTTAGTGAAATGAAGAAATACACATAGATAAGATAAATAAACACAGGCACAAAATGGCGATGCAAGCTGCTTTCAAAATCAGGCTGGTTTGTGATGCTTTGAGTTTAGAGGGATCATCAGCAGTAATCAAGGAGTCTCCTGAAAGGGTGTGAAGCCGGTACCCGCAGTGGTTAAGGTAAGGGATTTCAGGGGTATTATCAGAGGAGGACTGGAAGTGTTGCTTGATAAGTCTTGCGGCTCTTCAGGTGAGCCGTTTTCATACTAGAATTTCTCGTCTGGGATGGCTGTGTTGAAGGGGTGGTCCCAGAATGTGGTGGTGATTCCAAAACCTGTAGAGAGAGAGTTAACAAAGAGAGAGGTAGAAGATTAGCCACATCAGACAGAAACAAAAGCCTGAAACTTTAGAGGAAAAACGAGGGTATTTCTATATCAACCTCTTACCTGCTCTTTGGTGCTCAAAGTGGTGTTTCACATGGTAGGCCTTCAGACTGTACATATAGGAACCCTTCTTTGGTGAGCCGTAGTGAAGGTAGTAATGGATCATATCATAGACCACATAGCCACACAGTCCTCCAACAAACACAGATACCCCAAGGATATCTGGGAGCGTGTTGCATAGGACTGCATAGAAGATTCCCACCACGATGGATGCCAGACCTGGTGGGAAGACCAGCCGAGAGCCGTCGAATGGAGACTGCGGAAAAATAAGATTGTGATATGATTAAACATGTTTAGTGTTTTTGTAAACGTTGCCTATCCCTCAGTTAAAGTGGTAATGCGTTTCTACCTTGTGGTGCTGTCCATGCAGGAGGAAATGTATTGTGATGAGGTAATAGTTATGGGCCGGTGGCTTCATGTGAAAGACAAAGCGATGGATGCAGTATTCCACGAATGACCACAAAAACCAGCCAGTTAAAAACAGGACTGGGAAAATGTACTCATGGATTTGGATGGAGAGGTCTGAGAACACACCCATGCACACACACACACACACACACACACACACACACACACACACAGTTAATATCATTAACATGCCGTACAGCCTTTAGTATGCAAATAAGGGGTTAGGGATGTAAAGGGGAAGAGGCGTTTCTGCAGATCAGTTACCTGAAGTGAGCCGTATCCTGGTGGTGCCTTTTGACAGGGTGGTGTAGCAGTGCCAGCTGAAATAGAAGACAACTGGGAGCCAAACCACTGGTACCCAGTACCTGTGGCAGGAGAGCATATTTAACAATGGACTCACTCTGAATCAATCAACGCATACAGACTTTCAGATTCAACAGACCTGATATCTAGTTTTATCATCCAATGACAATCAAACTAAAGACCGTGTGTCCTGTCTTACCAGGAAGTCTTGGTGCTGGCCTCCAGAAAAGGGTTTCCAAACAGTCTGATTGGTCTGTCAACTGGCTGGTGAACCCAAGCGTCATACTTCTCTCTCAGGTGGCCTACCTGCCATGCCAGGGGTTTCCTCCAGTCCACCAAATCCTACGGAGAAGAAGACAATGAACAAACAGAGGCACATGTTCCTTTTACACATGACTGTCTGGTAAAGAGCACACAGAACACGCTTCACTAGCAGAGCACAAGATTCTGAACAAGACCAAACTAAACTAAACTGAACTCAGCTGAACCAGACCAGACCAAACCAAACCAAACCAAACCAAAGTAATCTAAACTAAACCAAACTAGACTAAACTAAACTAAAAGTGCTTTTCCACAAAAAGGTCCAGAAACTTTTTGTTCCTTCCAAAAAGCTGTGTTCTGACCATAAGAACTATTCCTCAGAGCTATGTGCATTTCAACCACCAGAACTGGGGTTAAAATTTAGTCCTGGAAACCCTTGAAATGGCCCTCAATGGGGGTAGTACTCTTCAGAGGTTCAGGGGCTTTGGGGAGCAAGGCCGGCAAGCTGAATGTCTCTGATTGGTGGAGCAGCCACAGTATTTTTATTCCCCCCTCCCTCCGTCCACAGTAAGATGACCCCCAGCTGTGATGGACTTGGTTTAGTACCTCCTAATCAATGGTCTTCTTTGAGCCTGATAGTGTGAATGTGTCTCTGCCAGCTCCTGGTGTTAGAGTTTGAGGAGTGACCCTGAAAACTGGAGACCTTCAGCTGAATGTCAGTGGATATCCAGTTTACAACAAAGCACAGAGGGAGTCCTCCAAAATAGTGTTTAAGTATTTAATGATGATCTAGAACGGTTTGAAAAAAAAAAAAGGGGGGGGGGGGGTCAGCTGTTTTGCAAGTCGAAGCTGTTTGGAGCTTTAAGAAATGGCTTCGACCAGCAGTGGCTTCGCCACCAGCATGTCTCCTTTTAAGTACCAACAAATCCATCTGCAGTAAAATAAAGCACGATGCAGCACCAGCTGAATATCCTCCATGCTAACAGGCTAACTGCAGTGCTACACTGCTGTCTACTCCTTGTATGGTGTCATTTTGGCTGAAAGGTCTGGGTCACTGTCTTACTGCCCTCTACTGGTCTGGTGGTGTCTTGCAATTTATATATTTATTCTCTTCTCTGTATGTCAATTTAGTCCTAGTGAAAAAGTTTCCTGATCCATCCCAGAGGACTCAAGAAAAGTTCATCCTAAACCCCCTAAGTCTTTATAATTCAACCTACATGCCAAGAAGAATTCAAACACTATTGCTGACACTGACTTATCCAGTACCTGTCACTGGATTTCTGTAGGTTATAAACCTCAGAGGTTATCACCTTGTTTCTGACCATTATTTCCTTTGTTCATGTAGACAAAAGAAAATATGCACCCACTTCTGAAAGTCAGAATATGACACTAAAATATTCAAATTAAGAATTCAAAGTTCTTTTAAACCAATAAAACAATACATGGTGAGGGAAATCTGCCCTTTGCATAGTTAGACTGAGTAGAAGTGCATAAAAAAGACAATTATTTTTCATAGTCATCAAGACAATACTATTCTGCTCAATGCGATCTTCATGCAGTATCACATAAAAATCATTTCACCCATAATTAACGTCTGGGTCTGAGAGCAGGCCCTGTCATGGGGAACAAGTACATGTTTCATAGTTCATTGGTAGAACTTAAAAAATGTGTTCACAGTGAATCAGTCTGGTTCTGAAATCAACACTTCATCAGATAACAGTTAGATTAGTTAAAAATAACCGTGTTCAATTTGGGTAACCCAGCATGTTCACATGTAGTACAATGTTTAACTCATGAACACATGTAATAAAGTGTAATTAGTTAATCATGACGCCTTTTGATTATTTTGACAAATTCATTTTATTCTTTATTTTTATTACTATGATCCTCAAGGTCAGGTCTTAGTTTGAAGGCTTTTTATGTTAAAAGTCTATTAAATAGTGATTTATCTATAGCCTTACCATAACATATGTTCTTAGAGATAACAACTCAAAAACAAATCATCTTTAAAAGAACATAAAATTAATATTGAGCACAATTAGGTTCAGACTTTTGGTTCTGCCATCCACGACAGTCCCAGCGTCGCATGTGGCCCCTTGGAAAATTAACTGGCTGCTCCTGCTCTAAACGATGCCTTCGCTGTCACTCACAACAATAAAATAACTAATGTTGAAGTAAATCAAGTGAAGCAAATGACCATTAAGGAAAACCAATGTGTATTGTGATATGAACCTTAGCCTCTGTAATGGCGTGCGTATCGTATTGTGAGGCTGTGGGAAGTTACCAACCCATCCGCTGACCACTGATAATGGTTCTGTGATTCACTTCCTGGTTCCAACTGATTATTTGAGAAGTACAGCTTTCAGAGGAACCATAAAAACATCTCTCTGTTTTAGAGGTCAACTTAGCACCGTGTATTTCAGTGACTTTCTGTGAGTTGATCAGAAAAAATAATAAAGAGCATTCGTTAGAAAGCAGGAAATCTCTACTGGATGACTTTCTGATTCGGTTAGGGATCAGATTTATCAATGAGGTAAAGAGAAACATGTTTGTTTTGGAATGAAAAAAGGTGAATACCCTGAAGACCATTCACCCTGCTTTCATCCCTTATCACAGGAACAACCTCACACACACACACACACACACACACACACACACACACACACACACACATGCCTTGTCAAGGTCCACAGAGCTGCAGTGGGGGAAAAGGCCACGCTCGTCCGTGTTTTTCACATTCTTGTCTGGCGTCTGTTCAGTTGTCTTTCTTCTTTCTCTCAGAACCTAAAACAGAACAACACACAAAAAAATGTTATCAGTAACAGAAGGAAGACGTGGTGATCATAAAGATTACTAATTAAATACACGTTTAAAGATGTGTGGTTTCACACTGTTTTCAACTGAAGTTCAATGCTGATACTCTGTTTGTGCTCACTGGGTGATAACTGGTGCTGTTACTTCCTTTTTCACTTTAAATCAAGAGTTATTACATTCTATAGTTCTGTCACACTGATTGTTACAACCAACAAATTTATTCTGATGTTGTCTGGACTATCTCAATAAGACAAAAAAGTATAATCAATTTTTTTTAAAAACTGCACCGTATTTGTCACAGTATCTTGTTTTTTTTGTTTTGTTTTTTTTATCAGGGCAGCTGTTTGCAAACCAGAAAAAGTTTAAATTTCAAAACCTCTCTTTTTTTCTGATGCTTTTCTTTAGTTGTTTTCTGTCACCCATCTCTAAAAATACCCTACTTCCTGTAAATGGACCAGATGGACCAGTACTTATATAGTGCTTCTCTAGTCTGTCTGACCAATCAAAGCACTTTACACTGCTGGTGTCATTCACCCATCCACACCACATTCACACACTGATGGGAGAACAATCTACCTATTGAAGGCCATCCGTTTTATCTTACCCAGTCATACTCATTCACACCCCACTGAACAACAGTGGGAGCAATTTGAGGTTCAGTGTCTTGCTCAAGGACACTTCGACATGAGACTGCAGGTGCTGGGAATCGAACCCTCGACCTACCGATTGAGAGGCGACAACTCTACCAACTCTACCACTGAGCCACAGTCGTCCCACAGTCTCCTGTCTAAAATCCTTGATGACTAATACTGTTTCGCGTACTTTAGTTAGTGCACTCACATGAAGTGCACTGTGTACACGCTGCATTTACTCTAACAGTGCACTAAATCTGACAGGGTCGTGTTGTCCCAAATCAAACACTGCGGTTTCACACTTACTGGAAACTACGATAACATTTCACAACCATTCACAGGTTTTCATCTGTTATTCATTGATTACACCCATCAACAATTGTTTGATTTGTTCCCGCCCCTCCTCTCCTCTACGTACCAATATGGCAACCGTTGAGTGTGAGAAGTGTCCACCATTCCACACTCAACTTTTTGACTGTTTTGGGTGAAGCTGAGAAATCAAAGTGTACTGTGTTTTTCCATTCTGTCAGTGAGAACACACTTAAAATAGTAAGTATGAGTACGCAAATTGGGACACGGCATCAGTCTCCCCTGTTCCCCCCTCCATCTTTCCTTGTAGACCCCAGTCACCATTGCAACCACATCTACAGATGCAACTGAGAAGACTATCATGTTTTTGCTTCCCTCGCCCCTGATGTTTAAAGCTGTTTATTAACATTGACCAATCAATGAGGAGGTAGAAAGTGAGAGGAAACACATCAGTTAAAAATAATTCATCAGATGAATGATATTTCATGGTGGTACATTTAGTCTTTAAACACATAAGAACAACAACATCCACCTAACTGTAGAATTTAGTTTAGGTTTAGTCTGATGTGAGGATGAGGATAAAATGGTCTGGACAGATTTCGTTATTATGGTTGTAAAATGGTCTGAAAATGCCTGATGTCTGAGTGCTTCGGCCCCTTTTTCCAATAGTACATACATTTGATATTTTTAACACCTGGTAAATGATTATTGCTCGTGTAATGGATGTATTAGCAGTGTAAAAGAAGAAAAACACAAAAACAAAACTCTTTTTTTTTCAGCTTAGTGAAACCGAACACTGTAATTAGGGCTGAACAATTAATCGAATTTAAACCGAAGTTGCAGTGCAGTAGAATGCTATTTTCCAATCGCAAAGGTTGCAATTAAAATAAAATTTAAAAAAAGTTTCATGTACACAAACACAACCTTACGTGACATGCATGCAGTAGGTGGAGGTAATGCAAGTTTAGGCAGGTTTGCCATCAGCCAAAAATCTCTGAAAAAGAACGAGACGTACGAGTGGGGATGAAGAAAACAACTTCAGCCACGCTAAGTTTTGATTTGTTGTATTGTTGTTGACATTTTAAAAAAAATGGCCTCAGCAGAAGAACAGAAAGAGGACACAGAAGATGAGACTTTGGTGTCAAAGAGGAATAGCACGTCGGTTGTCTGGACCTATTTTGGATTTAAGAAAGAAGATGTAGCACAGCGGCAGGTATTGTGCAAAACATGCCTGGTTACCGTAGAAACAACAAGGGGCAACACAACAAACCTGTTCCAGCATTTACGAAAGCACCACAAGGTCATGGAAGACAACTGCATGGCTAAAACCCTGACCAACAAGGAAAGAAGTGTTAATATGTTGACAGGATCCTTTGTCATGTTGGTCATACTACAGAATGATTTATTGCTTATGTTTAGAGAATAATGCAGAGGACAAACGTCTCCTTCAAAAAATCGCAAGCTAAATCGCAATCTAGCATTGGTCCAAAAAAATCATTATTAGATCCTTCAAAATTGTTCAGCCCTTACTGTAATTGGCGGAAAGCACGGCTTCTCAGCTCTCTGGCAGTGCTGGAATCTTTTGACTTCGGCTAAAACTTGAGGAATTACAGCCATTTGCTTGAAATTACTGTAATGAACCAAATACCAAAGAAAAGTGCAAATTCTTCGGTTTCCAATGTCGTTTGAATTTTTCTGATTGAACAAACAGTGACAGAGTTACAATGATAACAGTCTGGCCAAACTACAAAAGTAATACAGCGCAGGTGCTATTGCAGTAGGTAAAGCACTAATGTCAGTGTTGTTGCTCCAACTAGTGTTGTGCTGATTGATTGATTGTTCATTCATTGATTAAATTACCAAAATAAGAAAAGGCAAACATCTATCATCTTTTACCGCTTATTCCCTTTTGAGCCATTCGCAGCTGTCATTGGACAAGAGGCAGGGTTCAACCTGCACAGGTCACCAGCCCATCACAGGGCGGATGATGAGACCAAGTGTAACTCAGCAATTTAGAGGATACTGAGATCTTGAGTTCACCCAGTCAGACCCACTGAAGGCACCCTTAAGTGTTGAGGCCTCATTTTCAGTCTGACTGCAGACAATTTGCTTTAAAACTCTGTGTGAGTGACGCCCATTGAGACTTTGTCCATTTAATCTCCAATCTGTGTCGAGGCTGATAATCATTCACACACAATCACACACATTCAAACACAATCACACACACAGGCAGTTTAAGGTGACCAATCAACCTGATGAGCATCATACGCAAGTGGAGAGCATGCAAACTCCACACAGATGGGGAATCAAACCAGGAAACCTCTTACTGTGAGGAAACCGCACTAACCATTGAACCACCAATACAACAGCGGCTCAGAGACCAAGAGGATTACATTCGGATTTGACTGAACTTTCAAGAGAGATACCACAATGCCAGTGTGCTGCCTCTGTCTCATCTTCATCCAGTCAGTGATACGGAGCATGCTCACTAGAGGCTGATGATGAGACTCATTGCTTTGATGAAGCTCATTCTCATTAGATTAACATGTGGACTTAATTCACTGTTTTTTTTCTAAAACCAAGTCTAACACACAATAACCATTTAAAAAACATAAACAAAAATAAATCATCTCCCTCAACATATTCCTCATAAACTAAACAAACAATTTAAACCAAACATGTAGGAATCATACATGTACAGTACCCCAATAATCATGCTTCCAGTGACTGGATTTATTGGCTCATGGTCGAGCAGTTCAAATCAAGTGAAATAATCCTGTGGAGACGCCAACAGGAAACATCCTGTTCGAGTTACCTCTTCACTCTGTATTTACATAGAGTCAAGTTATGAGGATCAGAGGTAACCGCTGTTTGAGCTCACGCCACAAAACTGACCACAGACAAAGAGAAACTTAACATGGTAAAAGGTAACTTGTGGAGAAAGTAACTGTACTGACAACAGTTTTTCTCAGACTAGTATTACCTTTAGGTCTAGACTGGACCAAAACATAATGAAACAAAGTGAAAACATCCACTTTTACACTTCCAGCAGCTACTGCTTCACTCATTAGGCTGTCATTAACCTGAAACACACAAACCACACACACTTTGTCACTGAAGAACTGTGCTCTTTCGTAAAACATGCCAGGACCAGCTAAACAAAACTTGTTTCTGACTTTGGGTTCCATGAACTGCACTTTGGCTCTAAGAGATTCATTAGCTGTGGTGTTTTTTTGTCTGTCTTTGTCTTGTCTGCTTTCAGTAGGTGTTGTCAAAACAACCACAAATGCGTTCACTCAAGAGACTCCAGTTAAACCCATAGTAAATATGAAGGACTCGCTCTAAATCTCTTGGCTACTCCTTGTCAACAAACCGCTGTATGAGTCCTTCCTTTGCCTTCATCAACATCAACGTCCTGCAGGAGGGGCAGAGTAAATGAAGACAGTAACAAATTCACTCCTGTTATTGTAGTCAAGCAGCTCACAGTGAACTGGTACTTTAAAAATAGTTTTTAAAGTCAGAACTTTTACCATTGCAGAATTCTTTGAGGGAAGTTTTAGCACTTAATGGATTAAGCTGTGGCTTAACATTAATATTTTAGGCCATCCAAAAAACAAGGAATAATCCATCAGCCCACCAAAGGGGTTTCGGGAGTAGACTGTTGCACTCCACAGGAGGAGCGTTGGTACATTTTGACGATGACTTTTAGAAAATATTAAAAGATGGATAAATTCAGGCTGGGATATCAATGGGTTATGATAACTGATCCAATAGAAATGGTTCAATCCATCGACATCATTACATGCTTAACAATTCCTTTGGCAATTCTTTACATTTACACCCAGGGAACTAGACCTTACATCGACTATTCTGCCCCAGCTAGCTTAGCTTAGGAAATAGATAACAGTTTCCAAAATAAAACTCTGATTCAGAATTTTCTACTCGAAGTTTGAATTAAGAAGCTGTAAAACTGAACACAAAGAAATGTACATTACTCTCTCACAAGCAATTCCTATTCAATATATTCAAAGTGTTAAACATGTCCTAATAGACCAAAAACCATAGAGACAACATAGCGCTAGCTTGATGCTAATGTACATTAGAGATTACACTGATGTGTTGGCGGTTAGCATACACTGATAGAACTTTGGTCTTTAAACAGAATTTCAACTTTTATCACAGAAACAGATAACAGTCCCTTTTTGAAAACAATACTAAAAACTCTAAATGTCAAAATACAAACAGGTAAATGTTTTCCAAACAAAAGTTAGGTGCAGGCTCATGGCTGAATATAGCATGAATATAGCATGACTACGGCACAATCAAGGATCAAACAACTTGAAGTATTGCAATAACCACTTCATGGCTTACTTCAGCCAATAACATGTAATAAAACAATACACTGACATCACCCGACGTATTTATATTTATTTACATTCAGAGATATCCAGATCCACTCACCAATTTCATATTTATTCACTTATCAACTCAATAAAATGTCTTTGACACAGAAAACCCGTAACGCCTATTCTTTATACACAGAAAACTCACAGGAGGAATTGATCAGGGAATTGATAAAGAGTCTGATCAATAAGTGGAATTGATTGGGATCAATAAAACCTTATCAATACCCATCCCTAGGCCCTTTTATATGTTATTATGTGGATGTTTAGCTGAGCAGTTATCAAGTCAAAATCTGACACACCTCTGACTAACACTCAGCTTTGACAAACATTCAGACCAATATGTGCAGAGTATCCCACAGAGAGGTTCTGCTCTTTATGCAGACACATCACATCTCCTGCTACTACTCTATGACTGTGATCAACATTACCATGTGGGTGTGTTCAGGCCTGGTCCCTCATTATGCACAGTGATATAGATTCAAATAAGAGCATGCACAGCTGAGAAAAATACTACTTCCTGTTTCATAGACAAACACCTAACCATGAGGGTTTACCACAGCCAGAGCCATTGATGAAAAGAAAGTCCCTTTACAACTTTTCATAGTTCAGCTTCTCAAGCTGTGAATCAGGTTTTAAGCTGATCAAATAAGCCCCCTCTGTGAGGCTCCTGGTCTCTTTTCCCCCCTTTCCCTGTATGTTTGTCTTCTTTGTTCACCTGGAGTCAGCTTATCAGCTCAGCCACAGGTATGTGTCCACTGGAGGCATCAATTGGTTATCAATCCTCATTGTTCCCTTCTCAGTAGGAAGGACTCTCAGTTCCTTCTTTCAACACTATCTGCATGACTTCCAAGACATTTGGAACAGGACCTGATCTGTTTCTTCAGCAGTGTGTCTAACAGCAGATTGGTTGGTCCTGGAGGCAGGCTCTCCTGCTCCTGAGCATCAAGCAGATCAATCAGTTTGGTTGTCTTCAAGAAATATCAAACTCTAGGCACTGGTATAGTCTTGTAGGAGTTACCAGTTGAAGAGCTCCTTGAAATGACCCAAACAGGAGTGACGTTTGTCTTTATTAAATATCTTACCTACTGACAACAATTTACAAGATTAAATACTGTTTTTTAGTCTTGGTACCTGGATACATGTACAAAAGATAATCTTTTTAGGTGAAACTGTTGCAAGGAGCTTGATCATAAAAAAAAGAAAAAAAATGCAAAACTGCTCGGGGGTGTGAGCAAGTTTTTTAAAAACCATTAAGCTATCAAAGTTTTCACCAAGCCTGATGCACATGCAAAAACCCATGACTTCTTATGATTTTAAGGTTCTGTGAAGTCCACAATTAGGTCCTTGGGTCGGTTCTGGGGTCCTAACACCCAGCTGTGTAAAATTTAAAAGCACAGTTTTTTTAATGCAGTTTCCAGTGCTTGCAATTCTCATATTGGACCCATATCCTCTAGCATCTCTCTGAACAAGAACTTTGCACAAGGATATTTTGAAGGGAAAAAAAGAACTTGCATCACACTTATGATATACAAACAAAGAGCTTTCACTCTAATTAGAAAGTTCTCAGTCACTCAGTACTAATGCAAAGTGAAAACTATGATGTAAAGGAACTTTGGGCCTAGGTGCCCAAATGGATCCATGTTCTCCATGGGAAATCTTACACAGATATTGAGAAATAGCATTTAGAAATAACTAATTCTAGCACAATAAATGGACAAATATATTAAGGTGAGAGTATTTTAGTCTTCACAGGCCCTTGAAACTAAAGTAATATAAGTCAGACAAGGGATCACATGACAACATATCAACAGAGTCAAGAGGTGAAGACCCAGAAAATTCCTGGGACCATGTTTTCCATGATTCAGTCTCCAATTATTTTACAATTTCTCTGTCAATGAGTTATAAACCCACTTTAAGTCAGTCATGTGGTTTATGTGGAACATTTCTTTTACACCACTGCACAAACGTAAAGCCATAAAAGGAAATAAAAAGCTGGTCACATGCTGGTTGTTAAGTAAACACTGAGCACAGGAGAGAGGTCTCTCAAAGTTGGCTTTCATTTGTGTTTCTCTCAGTCTCAGTCTCAGGAGTGATTGTGTACACTTGTCAGGCCTGATTTGAGACAATGGGTGGTATGCCAGTGCCCTCACCTCACTCACTGACAATAGTTCTCACTGGCTCCTTGCCATATCAAGAGGGACACTTTTAACACCTGCTATGAAACTTGGTATGTTATTCAGAGAATTCAGAGTTCTTCTAACATTTAAATACCTCATATAAAGTTAAAGTTAAAGCTCTGTACATTCTGCAGAAACTCATCAACTCTTTCAGCTATTATCAAGAGGACACAAGACAAAATTAAAGTTATCAAATGGAGCAGAAAAATGGTTCAGAATGAAGGATCAGAAATATTTGGGTCGAAAAATGTTGTTTTCTAGTTAAATATTCTGAATATGAAAACCAATCCTGATCAAATCCAGATCCTGATCCTGCCATAAAAACCTGCCGACATATTTGTCCCATATCGCCCCCTAATGGAGAACATTTTCCTTGGTCAGACGCAGAGTTTGCTGATGTTTACGCAGCACGTAACACTGCAGAAAACTGACCACTGATCATCTGGTATGAAGAGACACCTGATGGACAGGTGAGACACCTGAGGGACAGGTGAGACGCCTGAGGGACAGTTGAGACGCCTGAGGGACAGGTGAGACGCCTGAGGGAGAGGTGAGACACCTGAGGGACAGGTGAGACACCTGAGGGACAGGTGAGACGCCTGAGGGAGAGGTGAGACGCCTGAGGGACAGGTGAGACGCCTGAGGGAGAGGTGAGACACCTGAGGGACAGGTGAGACACCTGAGGGACAGGTGAGACGCCTGAGGGACAGGTGAGACGCCTGAGGGAGAGGTGAGACGCCTGAGGGACAGGTGAGACGCCTGAGGGAGAGGTGAGACACCTGAGGGACAGGTGAGACACCTGAGGGACAGGTGAGACGCCTGAGGGAGAGGTGAGACGCCTGAGGGACAGGTGAGACGCCTGAGGGAGAGGTGAGACGCCTGAGGGACAGGTGAGCTTTGATTTCATCAGTCTGTGATGATGGAACGAGGAGGTTTGAGCCACTTAGAGACTGATTTTTACTGAAATCACTAAAAGAAAGAGTTCACAAACAGATCATTCAGATGGTACTTTCATGGTTAATAAATGTGTCAGTAGGAGCTGCTGGGCCTCCGTCTTTTCTACAAGACCAAATGAAGCCTTCTTTGAGAAATGTTTGGACCCCACCATTTAAATAATTGATCACCTAAAGTACTATTTGCATGGCATTCGTATTACATGGGGACCTGTGGAAGTTTTAGAATCAAAACCCCCAGATGTCAGTTTTTGGTGCATCCTCTCAGGATAAGTAAAGTGTCATTTCTCATGTTTCTGACTGAAAACACTGCACAGGTCCACCATGCTTCAGCGGCAGCACCTCACTCTGCATCCTCTCTCCTTTCATGGATTTCTGTCCATACTGACCAACTAATGGACCAAAGCTCTGACTCTCCATACATGTCTGATTATCTACATTTAGGAACAACAAAGCACAGAGAAACAAACACTGCTTTCCAACAATTCAAATGAAAATTTATCACCATTCTGAGCATGCATTCTAAGACAAAGTGTCAGTACCAACCTGTTGCGAGTTGCTGTTGCATGTTTTTTTTTTTTGTTTTGTTAATTTTAAGTGGTTTTTATAATATTATTTGCCAGACACCTGAATTTCCCTTTAGGGATTAACAAAGTACATTCTATGTTATTCTATTCTAGATCATATTTAAGGCTCAGTTTTTTTAGACCTCTTGGGTTACGGAGCTGTCTAAATATCTGGCTGTAGTTTGTTTTACTTGTTGTCATCATGATTGTATTAGACTAATATGACATTAAACCAGTGATGTGCATTTTTTTATTGTTGTATTTATGTCCATAAATTCGTCTCTTTATAGCGTGTTTACCAATAACATAGAGCATAGTGAGTCTCCTTCCATCTTACATCTACACAAAGTGCTGTTAAAACCTTTGTTTAGAAGCCCAGCGCAGCCTTGATCATTCCTGAGCAGAAAATGATCAGAAAAACCTGCAGACTGTCTTTAAAAACATTACCATCTGAAATTACAGAGATTCAGACTGGAGTAGTTGTATCAGATGACCTCTGTGTGTCTGAATTATGGTCGGTGATTTGTCCGGGAATTTTCACTTAACAAATTACGGACATGGTCGATTCACACAGGATTGAAGACACAGAAGTCGTCTGCAATTATTCCAAATTATCAGGTCCTCAGGCGAAACTAATCCTGTGCAAATAGGGCTTTAGTATAATAAACTAAAAACTCCAACACATCCCCTTGTGTCTTAGAGAACAATAGTGTAGTTGCATTATTTATCAATTTCAGGAAAAAAATAAAAATAAAATAAGAATAGAAGAATTAAAGATTCAGAGACACCTTTTTAGAATTCTAGATGTAAAACTAGGACAAGTGAAAAAAGAGTTGAGGAATTCTCTGCTTCAGTAGACAGAGGAATAAAACCGAGTGATAAGGCCTGGGGCTGAACCAACACAAACCCCAGCAAACCTCTGCTCTAGGGGTGGGCAATATGGGCAAATAAATATATCTTGATTTTTTCTGTTAATTTTCAGGTAACCATAATCTGATGATATCCTACAAAAAACTCCATTTGCTTCACAGGACATCTGTGGATAGACACAGCGTTTCAGAACAACAGCTTTTGTTTATTTTCACAGGATATTATGTCAAATCAGGTTTGCTCATTAGTATCTCAGTTACGCATTTATGAAATATAGATAAAAATAAAAGAATTTAAACAAATATCCAACAATTAGGCTGACATCAAAATATAGACCTAATTAAACATTTCAAACCAAACTGACAAACAACTATTGTCACTACGGCACACACTGGCACACAAAGTACAGGTTCACCTCGATAATGTTAAATTGCATATTCTTAAAGCAACATTTCGGATGGTATTGTTGGCGATATATATCACCCTCCACTACTCTGCTCAATAATAATAGTTAAAATCATAATCAGTTTAATAATAGTTATATTATTATTATTAGTATCAACCTCTGTAGCCTACTTTTGTGTTTTAAAATTATCCAACCCCCTTTGCAACAGAAAAACTTTCAGCTTTTCTGTTAAATTCAGAACAATTTCATTATCTTGACACAACAGATATCAGTAAATGGATTTTCTAATTTCAACATAACATAATACCTTTAATGTCTTTTCTGTTCAAAATAACTCAACTTCTTCATAACAAGGGTCTTGAGTTTTTCGTAGAGCCCCCTTCATCTGTTATGGCCTGCTGTAGACGTGGTGTAGGACAGACAACAGCTTCTGGCAGCATTCCTCAGCAATTTGAGCCCATTCCTCATGGACAATGGCCTCCAGTTCACTAATAGTCTCGGGTTTGCTGTAACAGCCTTCTTCAAGTCACACCAGAGATTTTCTATGGGGTTAGAATCATGTGACTGTGATGACCACAGGTTGTTGTCCTGTTGGTTGGTCAAACAATGCCTAAGCTCCAGCTTTCCCACAGATGAGTTTTCCCCCAGGATTTCCTGTATCTAATTGAATCTGTCTTGTCTTCCACACATTCCAGGTATCCAGGGCCAGAAGACCCAAGGAAGCCTCAGAGTACCACGAGACACCGCCATGCTTCACTGTTGGCAGGGTATTTTTTTTCAACCACAGACTGTATAACACATGGATGTAGTCTCTAGTCTCACCCGTCTGTTCCTGATACCGTATACATGGGGCCATACTGGTTATGACACAGGCTTTGAGCTTCCTTTCTAGCAGCTATAGGGCGCCCGTCAGTCACGTGAGCTGAGCTGAGCCTCTGATTGGACAAACCTGTAATCCTAATATCTTCTAAACCACAGAGTTAGAAAAAAATTCACCACCTGTACAGTGTGTGCCGACAGTGAAATTAGCATTTCAGACCCAAACCGTTTTCTGAAACAGGCTGTAAATATGCTTTTTAATGCTGTAAAAGTCTGAGGTTTTTTTTTCTTTTGGCTTGATGTGTTTGTGACTTCTGGTCTTTCTGCAGCCAGCCTCTAGTAGAATCTCCATGAACAGCAACTTTTAGCACTTCCACATAAGTTTCATTTTTCTCTACCAGATATTGCCCCTTGTTTTCCACATGTGCTCCAGTCTTCCCCCTCCACACATATCGCTGAACCACAGGCACATAAAGTTCCCATTTGGATTCATCCCTCCAGGGGGACAAAATCCCCAAACCTCTGTGGCTAATTAATACGGTTTTAAGTGTACTGGAGCCAATTTTTTTTCTTTTCCAGACAATCCTCCTTACTTATAGAAACCATATTTCTAACACAAAGTCAGACATCACCATCAACAAACCCCTGTATGATGTGTTGTGTCTCAGTTCCACCTGATGTGACAAATGAAGCCCTGTATTAGTCACATCAGGTGTGCTTGAGACAACACCTGGGGAAATGCAACATTGACCTCTATAGTGTTAAATTTTAACTGCAATTACGCTTCAGGGTTTGTGCCAATTCCTTGATTTTATCCAGGTATGTTCTTTATGACTGGTGATAAGGAGAAAAGAGGGGTCAAGGGTGGACAAAGTGTATGGAGCAAATGCTGAGTTGTTTGCCCTTTGATCAGCTATTATAAAGGCACATATGGTTATGGCTGGCTAGGTCAATTGGTGTTTCTAGGTGTGAGTGTGTGTGTGAAAGGTTGTCTGTCTTTATGAATCAACCCTGTGATTGACTGGTGACCAGTCCAGGGTGTACCCCACCTCTCGCCCTAAGACAGCTGGGAGACACCCACAACCCTGAATAGGATGAGCGGTATAGAAGATGAATGAATGAATGAATGAAAATGTCAGTGGCTTACAGCAGAATGTCTGGTCATCAGTTTCAAGGTTTACACTGGTTTGAGAAAGTTAGAGTTTTAAAACCCACAAACATTTCCCATTTTACCAATCTTACAGTATGAGCTGAGCAGTACAGTGATGTGAAAGGAACTTTCACACCAAGCATCTTTTTAGGATCCTCTAAAAGTGTGTGCTTTTTTGTATTCATGGCTTCTGTGGCTGCTAGCCTGTGCTGTTGGACAAGATAAAATGGTTAACGATTAAAAGGCTGTGTTTATGTCAGTTTAGGGATGGGTATCGATAATCAGTTAAGAATTGATTACAAATGGTTTAATCGTTTAACATCATTAGGCTTTATGCTTAACGATTCCTATCGATTATTTACATTAGGCTGGGACGACTAGACCTAAAGTCGACTATTCTGCCCCAGCTAGCTTAGCTTAGCAGATAGATAACAGTTTCCCAAGAAGACACTGATTCAGGATTTTTAACTTAAGAAGCTGTAAAACTGAACAAATAAATGTACATTACTCTCTCACAAGAGATTCCTATTCAATACTTTCAACATGTTATACATCTCATAATGGGTGAAAAACTATAGAGAAAACATAATGCTAGTCTTATGCTAATGTATATGGGAAATTGCATTGATATGCTAGCGGTTAGCATACATCGATATAACTTAAAATTTCAAATAGAATTTCAACTTTCATCACAGAAACAGATTACAGTTACTGACAACACAGTTAACAACACTGAAAACTCTAAATGTCAAAATACTAACAGGACAATGTTTTCAAACAGGAAGAGAAAAGAAAAGGCGCATGGCTGACTTCAGCAAAACTACAGCAAGCTCAAGGATCCAAACAACTCAAAGCATTGCTATAACAACTTTCCAGACCCAATAACAAAACAATACATCGACGTCACAAGACATGAGATTTTAACTTATCATTATTTATTTACGTTCAGAGATATCCAGATCCATTGACCAATTTCATATTAATTTACTTATAAACTCAATAAAATGTTGCTGGCACAGAAAACCTGTAAAGCAGACTTTTTGTACCCAGAAATTCACAGGAGGAATTGATCAGGGCATCGATAAAGAATTGGACTGTTGAGTGGAACTGATAAGGGCATTGGGATAAATACCCATCCATACAACAGTTTTTACATTCCCTGGTCTTCTGACCACTCAACGCGCTCCATGACCCGTCAGATTCAACTATCAGCACAGCATTTACACACTGATGCTAGAGGCTGCTCTGTGAGGAATCCTTCAGTGTTCATTAATCTCCATCCACTCACTCAATCTGGAGCAGTTTGGGATTAAGCATCATGCCCAAGAACTCTTTGGCGTTGTGGACAGCAGGACGAGGGATCAAACTGTTGTTGCTACTCCAGCCAACTTACATAACATAGATGAGGCAGGACTAGTCACTGGGTTACCAGGAAACAAGGGGGTTTTCAGAGGAACAAAAATTAACCCACATTAAGAAAGTTAATCACGTTGTGTCTATCACACTGAAACTTTTATCCATCATAATTTTTTCAGATTAGGTTAAATTTTCTGTTGTTTTTTTTTCGCAAATGTGTGTACGCGAGCAGTAATTGGTGTTTTTTTTTTTTAATGTGTGCAGTGTTTTATTTCTAGTAACAGAAAAATAACTGCATCAGATTCAGTGTGCAAGGTGTTTGGTTTGCTTCATGCTTTTTTTTCGGATGATAGATCCAAAAAATACAATTTTGCAATTCCAGGTTGTTTCAAGAAGCACTTTGTTACAAATACCAGACTTAAATTATGTGTTGTTTACAGAAACAAAACGCTCTTTTAACACTTTGTGTTTTCGTTTTTACACAAAAAAAGAAGAAAAAAAAACTGAAATGGGCTTGTGTTTACATTCAATTATTTCTTTTACTTAAAATCATATAAAAGTTATAAGCACTGTGTGCTTAAAACACTTAGTGGTCCATTGTTATGTTACAATTTTATTACGTTCTGACTCTAAATACAGAGCAAAATTGTGCAATGATGTATTGCACCGATAAATTTAAGGATTTTTCCATTTCATTAAAGTCAGTGTTGTTAATCAGATTTAGATCCACTTTTTGTTATTCTGGTTAAAATGATCTTTATGTCCTGATGTTAATCAATACATGATGTGTTCTTAAAATAGAGTGAAAAATATCTGCTGTCAACAGCAGGAGTAAACCTGGAAAACACCAACCAATCCTAGTGTTTAGGATCCAATTTGTTAAACCAATCAAATCCTGTCCTGCCGTTCTGCCTGCTTCCTGCACGTACATTTCTCTGGCGTGCACTCGCTCTGATTCAATGCTCATAACCAAAAGGAATCCAAGTACGCTGGAGAACAGCAGAAAAACTACCTCTACCCTGATTACTGCTAACGTAGAGCAACAAAAACCATGTGCTGAGGACCGGTTTGAGTCTGTGGTTTTGAATCAGTCATGATCATATGATCTCAAATCAGTGGCGCTCGTGCATGTGAGCAGGGGCGTCGTTTTGGAGGAGCTCTGACTGTGTGAGGGCGGGGCCTAAACAGAGTCCTGAGGAGATGCCACATTAAAATTCATGCTAGTTTTCTGTGACTTCTGACCTACTGTGACTTTATCTGACATTTATTCACTGACAAAAAAAAACACACTCCGTGGTGTTTGAATCAGTGTGAAATGAAAAACTGAATTCTAGAAAATGAAAATGGAAAAAACAGAATTTGAGAAAAAATAAAACGTACTTCATAGGTCCCTATGTCTACGTGACTACATGATGTGGTGTTGCTGTCATGTGATTGGCTGGTTAGATATTTTTGTTAACGAGCAGGTGAACAGGTTAATCTGATAAAGTTTCTAGTTATGAAAACATTAAGTGAATGATCTGGGTGACATAGCACACTACTCTCAAACATAAACCAGTCACATGGAGAGGATGTATTTTTATGACTGCACTGATTCGGCTGTCTTCATTTCTAAAATCTTGAAGGGGATAAAAAAGCCAGAAAGGAAATTGGGAGTGACTGTGGGAGCTTTAAAGTGGACATGTGAGGCTATTTCGAAGCCTTATCAGTCTTTACAGCTTTGTTTTATGTTTTTACTATGAAACTCAACGAGCAGACTGTTAACCATAGCCACACTGATTAAAAAACATAAATAAACAAAATTCACAGAAGATGTTCAGCCTCACGTTTCATAAAGACAAATTTAACAAGTAATCAAAGCACATTTTTATGGGTGCTTCACCTTGGTTGTCTTAAGTCTTAGGCATCATAGTCAAAGGGGTCAGAGCCAGGACAGCTCCACAGAGGAGCACACATCCAGCTCAGGCATGAGTATTTAACAGGGAGACACCGAGAAAGTGATATGCATATGAGGTGTGTGTGAGGATGACATACATGTCAGTGTTTGGCTTTGTGTGTGTGTGTGTGTGTGTGTGTGTGTGTGTGTGCGTGTGTGTGTGTGTGTGTGTGTGTGTGTGTGTGTGTGTGTGTATATACTGAAGAGAACCAGTCAAACCTGTATGACCAAGATTAAAGATTCCACCCTTGCTGTCCCTCTCTGCACCTGCTGGTTTGTTTGCACTCTAATGTACGAGGATCAGAGACGCTCTGTAGCCAGCCAGAGTATGAAGAAGGTGTCATGTTACCGTGTAATTATGAAGTCAAGTGCCACATAAACACTACAATCAGCCTGACCATGCTGCTATCGGATGATCTATGCATCTTTCTTCTCATCAATAAAAACTGTCCTCACGACAGGAATGACAGGACTGACAGGATTCAAGTCTCAAAGTGAACTGATATATCTCAGGAGTGGTTTCTCCCACATCTCCACATCAGGTTGCCTCCGTCACCTCTTAGACCCGCCTGTGGCATTTGAAAAACACTGTATATGAACTGTTGGAATGGTTGGGCTCGAGGCTTGGGTATTAACTGGTCAATTCCAACATGGAGCTGGTTCTTATTTCTGAGAACATGGATTTGACAAGGCACATCAAACTCAGTTCCCCTTTTGGGTTCCTAACAGGAACGTGAATCTCTCAGGATTAAACCTCAGTCCACAGTCTGCAGGAACCTGCAGTGTCACTGTAACATTATGTCATTTATGAGGCAGTGTGTCAACAAAGAAGAACGCTGGATGCAGTTTGACAAAGCTCCCCTAAAAATGACAGAATCAGAAGTCTGGATCAATCTCTGACTCCTCACAAAATCTAAAATAGGATTTCAGTCCTTCCACTGACCTACAAAGCTCTGAATGGCATCAGGCCATCCCATCTTACAGAGCTCATCGTGCTGTATTATCCATCGATCTCACTGAGCTCCCAGAATGCAGTCTGCTCATCACGCCTATGGCCTCTATAAGTAGTCTGGGAGGTGGAGCCATCAGTGATCAGGCTCCTCTTCTTTGGACTCATCTACCAGTCAGGGTCCAGAAAGTAGACACCCTTTCTACTTTAAGAGTAGACGTCAAACTTTCCCTTTTGATAAGGCTTAAGGTTAGAACTGGATCAGCTAGTGTCTGTCTGTCACTAACTTTAAATCTCAATATCCCATTCTGTGACGAGACTCTCTTGTGGACCTGTCAGACTTCATCTGTCTCACCAACATCATTACTACAATAAGGGATGCACTGAAATGAAACTTCTTGGCCAAAATCAAAATCTGAAAATGAAGAAACTGAAGCTGGAAAACTGAAACACAGAAAGAAAATATTATTCCAGTCCTTAGCACCAATAAAACTTCTACGAATAATACAGTCCTCACTGTGTGCTGGGAGCGCTTTAAAAAAGGCCCCGTCTCTGCAGTTGGTTTCATCCAAAAGTCATGAATGGATTGTACATGAACACTCTTCTGCCTGTGCACTAGGGCTGCCACATACGATTATTTTGATAATCGACTAGTCACCGGTTTTTTTGAGCGATTAGTCGACTATTCGGATCATACATAAATTGCAGCTTATAGCACCAGCATACAGCTAACATCATTAGCTTCCAGCTTCAAGTGTTTAAGGTATGTGCTAACTAAAAATGAAGACAGTTAATATCATAGTTCATTCAGCTTTTAATGAACTTTGCAGCTTGTAGCAGCATTTCTGACATTTTTTAATGTACCAATTTTCTATTCAAACATGACATCGCTATTAAGTAGGTTGACATTATTGTTAGCAGCCAACTAGCCAATTAGCTTACCAAGATTGTCATTCTTCGTCAGAAAATAAATCAGCCACAGCGTGCTCTCTTTTCAGATGCTCGTGCTCATGCTTTGCAGATTTTGCATTGCACACTTTTCTCCTTTATTTTGGAAAAATGCTCCCAAACTTTCGAGCTCTGTTGCCGGCTAGCCATGATGCTGTTGGGCACAATTTTTCCAGTGACATCACGGGTTACCCCGGTTACCACTTCTGCGTGTATGCGTCAAGGACAGAACAGCAGACGTGACAGATGAAAGTACAGCGGCAGTTTTGAGGGACAAATAAAGTTTGAAAAAATATTAAAACGACGACGTCTATTATTAAATAAGTCGCCGTGACTAATCTTGGCAGCCCTACTTTGCACATTCCAGTCATGAGTAGTAGAGAGCAGCGTGTTTTACAAGCATTCAGATGAATGCTAAGCCAGTGAAATGTGAAATATTAAATGGAGCTCAGTGTATTGTCAAAGGGCCCTTCAGTCAGAAGGGGCCTAAATATCAAATAAATCCAAAGTAGTTTTCTGTCTAACGGGTCTTCCATGTTCTGAGGGATGGGGCTTTTGACTAAAAAGCCTTCTGGCTGATGTGCTTTCTGATTCTAGGACTAATGGGCCTTCTGAATAATAGGCCTAATAATATATGAAATAAATAAATTGATAAATAAATAACTAATACTGCAGACCCCATGTTAAAATACAAGTAATCCACACTCCTGCAGCATCTAAAGAGGTTTACTTCTTTGATTCAGGTGGTTTAGTCCTCTGGCTCACTGGCTATGTTATCACATTGTGATAATCCTGTTTGAATACACTTTTCTTTTTTCATCTTAAGTGGATTCTCCTGAATCTTCATTTTTCTGACAAAAGTTTGTTGTGTAAAGTTTTATTGGTGTGAATATAACCTTATATATGTGGTAAAACAGATGTGGTGTTGATGTTTAGTGAATGAGGGAGGTTCAGAGGGTTGGTTCAAACACTTGCTTCTCTCTCTGTGGGCGAGGCACTCTTAAAAGTCTGCCATCAGTGTTACCAAATATTTTTTCTCTTGTTGCATGAGAAACAATGAACCGGCCTGATTCCTGTTTCTGCCCCTTTTTTTCTCCTGGAGGCTTAAAATTTTACTAAGCAAGCAAAAGGGTTCATCAGAGCAGAGAGAGACAGCAGGAAAAAGAGCCGCCTGCAGGGAACAAGACGCAGCAGTTCGTTCCTGGTCTAAACACAAAGTGAAATATGTCTTGCTGCCTTTTCCCGTTAGCTGTTTGCTAATGGTTTTTTCCACAGAGCTCATGAACTGAATGAAGAATACCTGTGGTAGAAACGCTACACATGCCATCTCTACCTTCTGCTTCTTGGGTGTGTCTGACAGTCTTGTCAATTTCTTCCACACCCTCCAAATGTTTGTTTTTAAACACTTCCTGAGTGTCTTGTGTTTCATGTGCACCTCCTGCACACGGAGTCAACAGGTAATATTCACAAGTACTGTATGCAGGCAGCTCCATCGGGCCTGCCCCTTATTACATCAGGACACTCAGAATACCTCATAGTGCTATACAAAAGCTACATTTTCAACTCTTCAGGTCCTATCCTTTAATCTCATTGTACAGCACCGGTTTTATGAAAAAAAGAACAGGTACACAAAGGCCCAAACCCAAAGTCCTGAATTTTGATTAAAAGTTAGAGATTGGTTGTATTTGATGGATACAGGTTTCACCAATATTCAAGTTTTATGTAACTGCCTCCATTATTATTTTTAACCAAACAGCCGAACCTGAAACCTCTCATGCTAACAAGGCAAATGTAAATGATCACAGGGAACTTAAAATTCATCTTGGTATAGTTAGTAACAGTTTATGTCCATCCTGTGATAACCTGACATCCAGGGGAGCCCCCAGAGGCCTGAACCTGAGTGCATAAATGCCGTATCTGCAGTCTCTATGGTAGCAAAGGTAAACAATGTGCTAGGTAATGTATCACCAGGGTGATAACCCCAGAGCATCTCTTTAGAGCAATAAAAGAGTTACTAAAGCCTAAAGGGGTGGGGGTCAGGGTGGGTGGGGTCGAGGATGGGGGTGAGGGGGTCATTTTTGACATCCTCCATGGTGTAAAGTTTATTGTCATATAATCATATTTTGTTGTGTTGGGCGTGTGCTCTGTTTGCAGTGGCAAGGAAATGTTTTTTTTAAAAACAGACCAGAACCAACAGATTATAGCAGGAACACTAATGGGAACAGATGTTCAGAGTCAGTTCCTCCTTGCTCTTCATTTGCTTGTTTTGTAGAGAAACTATGAGCTCATGGAGCAAGGTCCAAGCAGATGAAAGTCTGCATTGTAGGCCTCCACCACTTATCAATATCCACCATAAAAGCTGTGGGATGGACTCTAACCTTAAAGTTTCTACCTCCTCAAACTCGATAACTCAGTTTCTGCGCTGGGCTTAAATCTCTTTCTTTTAATCCTCCACATTTTACCCAGTTCATACTGAAAAAACTTTACTCACTTTTAGTCTGATTTCCTGGAAAAAGCCTTATTCTGCTGAGCTCATGTGCTGTATTTCCATTGTTCATTTAGTCACTGACAGACTCATTGTCTCTGAGGTATGTGGTGGTAACCGCAGAAAACAAGCCAGCCACGGAGCACGGCACGCCAACATTAAAACGTGTGTAACTTCACTCCTTTGGGAACATTTCATCATTCTGCCAAAGGAAAAAGTAGAGCCAGCTAATTCAGACGAGGAGGTAAATCAAAATAATAAATGTAAGGAGAGGTTTCACCAAGTATCTTACCATTAGCTATCAAGACAAAGGTAGTACTGCCCACCTCACTGTATATAAACAGTTACTGCTGCACTCGCATTTTGGCAACACAAGTATAACAAAAAACACAAATTTTACCAATTATTATTTACTCTCCATGTTGAGTTCTCAGTGTCATATTTGGTCAGAATCTCAGCTCCAAACCAAGCAGCAACCTCCAGTCTGAAAATATGAGGCAATGCAGAAGTGCTAAAGTCTGCTGTTCCTCGAGTGTCCGCTTGAGGCTGGCTCTGGAAGTACCAGAAGTCACAAACACACCAAGACAAAAAAGCTGTTTTCACAGCCAAAATAAGCACATTTACAGCCTGGTACAAAGAATGTCTCCTGTCTGAATCGCTCATTTCACTAACGGCACGCACTGTACGGGGGGTGAATTTTTTTCTATTCTGGCAGATTCAACAATATTAAAATCACCAGTTCATCCCATCAGGGGCACAGCTCAGATCACATGACTGCCGGGCACCCTATGGCTGTTACTGTGGAGACTCACAGCCCGCCTCATTTCCAATATGGCCATGCCGGCCGTTTGGCTTCAAAAGTCAGTTTCAGAAACAGACAGGTGACGTCGTAGAAATGACGTCCATTAATTATACAGTCTATGATCCAAACCACATTTTTCATGAACTCCACAAAGTAAAAACTGGATTCAGAGTTTCATCAGTTAATTTGACTTATTTACAGTCAAACCTGCTTCACTGAGGCTGAGACTGAAACAAATTTAATTACTCAGAGCCACAGACAGCTCTGGTGTTTCAGAGTAAAGTGTGACCCTGTTAACTGGTGACGACAATCACTGACACAACACCTGTCGCTCTGTAACAGTCATGATCCTGTCTGAATTCAAAACTCAGGTTAAATATCATTTCTGACAACCAACCACAGAACGAGCAGATAATTTTATGCTACTTAAAGTTTGAATTCAGAGTTCATAGAACGATAACTTGTTTAAATGAAAGTCACATCTTCCCAATGACGTCAGTTGTAAAGCATCTAACTTACAGACATCTAAATTTAATGAGGGTCAAGATTTCAATAAGTTTTCCTCAAATTAAGGTAAGATTAAGAGTTAAATTCCAGAAATTTGAGCTGAGGATCAACACATTTATCAGTGTGTGTGCAGTGTTCCGTTTCTCGCACAAAAAAACTGTTCTAAAACCGTCGACTGTCCTTTTACAAAAAATGCAGATGAGCCAGTTTGGAGAGACTCTCTCAGTCCGACACTCTGATAATATGTGTATTAACCTCCAGATTTCATCCTCCAGAAACTGCTTCTTCTTCTTCTTCTTCTTCTTCTTCTTCTTCTTCTTCTTCTTCTGTTGCTGTGTCGACTCTTTACATTTTTGATCCCCTACCACAGTTATACCACAGTTCCCTGTCTCCTGGAAAGTCTGCATGCTGAAGTCCGTTGACAGGACTTGACGCCTCACTTTAATTTCACCAGTATTGTCACTGATGCTTTTCTGTGTATAAATAAAATTGGGTTAATACTAAAAGAGTCATTTCGTGATGAGCTGT
This sequence comes from Labroides dimidiatus, assembly GCA_030710495.1. Taxonomy (NCBI): domain Eukaryota; kingdom Metazoa; phylum Chordata; class Actinopteri; order Labriformes; family Labridae; genus Labroides; species Labroides dimidiatus. The sequence goes on from CM061147.1 coordinate 3,747,212, forward strand.
TTGTTGGATGACTGACTGTAAGATTAACTCTGATCTACAGGGTTGGTAATTTCTTTAAGCACCATCTCTTAAATGACTGTGTCCTCTCCTGAACCTGAGCCTTTTCCTTTAATCATGGCTCAGCCACATTTATCTCCTTTTATCCTGATTTTAGCCCAACACTGTTTTTACTCTTTTTCAATGAAGTAACAACAGAACAGATTGTATCTGCTGCTACAAACTCAAGCTTTACTCAGAAACAAGTTTCACTCTTTAAGCTCCAGTGAGCACTTTAAACGTCTCACTTTTATACATTTCCCCTATTGATAATCCACAATTTAAAATGAGATCATCAGCACTGGCTTAAGTTATTTCCAAAATATATTTGTTAGTATCTGTGGTCAGATTTTCCCGGGATAAAATGAATCTATTCACTCCTCCTTGAGACCATAAGTCTCCTCATACAGCGGCCATATTATGGCACGGAAATGAAGGCCATAAACTAAACCACAGTCTATTATCTAATAACGTCTCCACTGTAAACTCCATCTGGTGCATAGGCTGATTTTATAAAGATAAAGCTCTGAACATTCAGCAGAAACTCAACAACTCTTACAGCTGACGACTTTAAATGAATGAATTTATCAAGATGTGAAAATGAGTTCAAAAAACACATCAGAGAAAACAAGACCAGATTAAAGTGATGAAATAGAGCAGACGACAAACATTTGTGTATAAAAACAGTTCAGAATGAAGGATCCGAAATATTTGGGTCTAAAAATATTGTTTTCTGGTCAAAATAGTCTGAATAAGAAATCCAGATCCTGATCAAATCCAGATCCTGATCCTGCCATAAAAACCTGCTGACATATTTCCTCCATATCGCCCCCTAATGGAGAACATTTTCCTTGGTCTGAAGCAGAGTTTGATGATGTTTACGCAGCAGGTAACACTGCAGAAAACTGACCACTGATCATCTGGTATGAAGAGACACCTGAGGGACAGGTGAGACGCCTGAGGGACAGGTGAGACACCTGAGGGACAGGTGAGACAACTGAGGGACAGGTGAGACACCTGAGGGACAGGTGAGCTTTGATTTCATCAGTCTGTGATGATGGAACGAGGAGGTTTGAGCCACTTAGAGACTGATTTTACAGAAATCACTCAAAGAAAGACCCTTCTCCCCATAATCATAACTGTCATATGCACCATCATCATGTTGCTTCTTCTGCCTTATGGTTGTAAAACGTACACTGTGGCTTTTGCAGCCCCTTCTCTACCCTCCGTCAATGAGCTTAAGCATATCTTGAGAGATCTATGGTCACATTTGTGTTGTAACTCACTCCAAGCAGACGGACGTGTTTGTACGCCATACCCAATATCTGACAGGGCAATAAAAAGTCCAAGAGTCCTGTGCTTTATGGTTATTACTTAGGTATGACTCTCTGGATATAAACACTCTGGACACTTTGTGTACACGTCGCCTGCAGGGTGGCAAGCCATGTAAATGTCAACTCTGCTGTTAGAGATTTATGCAAAGTGTGTGTTTCCTAGTCCTCAGAGACACTGAAAGAAAGTGGATGTGGAGTCTCCCCACATCAAAGTCAGCTGAGCTACAGTGACATAATAAACCAGTTTCTGTCTGTCTCTCTCAAACACACACACACACACACACACACACACACACACACACACACACACACACACTTTGCTTTGAATCATTTATCAACACTGACCCCACCAACCCACCCAACGTCAGCCCCTTAGGTTTACTATATCACCTGCACACTCCTCCCTGAAAGGCCCCACCTTGACTTTTCCACTCACTCATCAGTTCCCTCCTTACAATCAATACTCCCCCCCCCCCCCCCCCACACACACACACACACTATTCTTCCTCTTTCATATTTCGACACAGCTGAGGTTAAGATAATCGATGAGATGTGATAGTTTAAACATATGTAAGCGCGTGCCACAACTTTCCCGATGACGTCTACGCCCCACGGGACAGAAATTTCCACTCATGACCTGCGCGCAACATGCGCTGCACTCCTCCTCTATGTTCTGGTGAGGGGTTATTTCATTAGCAGGAATAATTAAAAAAAAAAAAACATATGGCAAAGTATCAGTGACTTATGTCTCCGACATGTGCATTAAAACATCCCTTATTTTCTTATGATAAGAAACACGCACGAGCGAGCGCCCTGTTGTTTAGGGCTCGAAAGCGGGTTTTTCGTGCCCTGGAGACAATGAAAAACCTGTTGAGCTGTCTGTGTATCAGTAACCCTGGGCTCTTTCTACCTGTGCCTCCTCGGTGTCGTTGTCTCTGCCTAGCTCTCCAATGTAGTACTGCTCCATCCACCTCCGGGCGTTTTCAGAGTGCCGGTGCGGGGGTCCCTCGAGCTCCTGACTTATGTCCTTGCCTGACCGGCGAAGTATGAGCGCCTCGCCGCCCGGGTGCATTCGTAGGAAAGCCGTCACATCGTACACCCTCGTCCCCTGAAGCACCCAACATGAGTCCTTGGTGCAGTGACGGGCCACTTCCCCCTCACTGAAGAACCTGGGGGACGTCAGAGGAGACATCCTGGTCATGGACATGCAGAGAGTCCACCTGAACCCAAACCTGAACAGAGGAAGGAGAGCAAAGGGAACTCTCAGGTAGAAAGAAGGCTGCTGACTGAAATCAACTTCGACGTTGACATCCAGAGGGCTGTGATATTTCAGTTACCTATTCACAGGAGGACAGAGGCGAGGGGCGGGGTCTGTGAGCATTTCAAATACAGGGGGGGAAGATGGGAAACCTGGAGTTTGTGACTCAGCGCAGATCCACCAACAGGTTTCTGAAACACCAACAACGTTTCTCTAACGATTTCTTTGTAATATTAAAGCGATGAAACATGTCTGTCTTCTGCTGTTGATCCCAGAGTTCAATGGAGACGAGCTTCATGTAAAACATTTCCGATTACCGATTTTTGCCTGTACCCTGAAAGCAGCATCGGTCTACACCCATACGCACCTGTTCCTCTGGAGCCAGAGGCGACAGGTGAACGAAGCCCGTCTGTTAATAATCTGCAAAGACCAAGTTAATAATAACGCATTACTCAAAAAATATGTAAATCAATTAATACTTCTCTTCAGGGAAACTTTTTCACATGACGACTTTCAACGGATAACTCTCGTTGGCCTGTAGATGAGTTATGATCTCAAAGTCTGAGCTCACTTCCGGATTAATAAAGAATGGGTCATAAACCTTCAAACAGGAGATGGATTCAGCACGTAGCCTTAATCTAATCCCTCTGGATCATTTCAGTATTTAAAATGATTTTCCTTTCTGCCAACCACAACTCTTCCTCAGTGTCAGGTGTCCGCACGTGCTCAAAGCCAACGTGTGTACAGGCTAACTTTATGACATTTTAAATGATCAGTGCTGTAAATGTGCCGTTTTTCGAACATTCAAAATAAGGATAATGTGTGAGTTACTCTAACCTCTGAACAGGTGACACCTGCTGCTCAACACGCAGCTCCACCGGTGAAAAAGAAACGTTTCATAAAGTTAGATTTGTCTTTAAAATTCAGCAGAAAGTTGGTGAGTTTTTAAATAAAGCAGACTTATTTCAAACAGCTAGGCATCTTTGAGGGATCAGACTTTTAGGGGTGCTTAGCCCAGAGAGGGGTTCTAATACAGAGTTTCCAGCAGGTGTTTGAACCCACTGCTAAACATTAACAACATATCTGTTTTACTTCATCTGAGATTTCGATTCACAACAATAAAACTTCACACCACAAACTTTTAAAGCACTTGGCAGATGGATGATGCTGTTTTCACAAACACTTTGTACAAGTATTTTTACATTATCATTGGAATGATTCTTCCGCACTGGTTTAAGGACGGTGATTAACACATTAATGAATCAGTTATTGAATGCAAGTGAAAGCTTAACTTTCCAACAGTTATCAGCTACAAAATCTGAAGTATGCAGCGTGCCCTTTGAAGGTCTACCATCCTTTGAAAGACAAATAAAGTCTTTAGGGTTCAGTTATAATTCATGTCTGCAGGCAATGGTTCTTCTAGTTGCACCGTCAGTCAACCTAAGGCAGTCGACAACTTGGTTTTACAAAATGGGTAAATTATTGTAGATATAACAGATATACATGTACACACACACACACACACACACACATAACTCTCCCTTAATCTCGTTGTCACTGCTTAATTTATTCAATTATGTACTTGTTCAGTGATTTTTATTATTAATCATTTTTCACATTATTATTATTATTATTATTATTATTATTATTATTATTATTATTATTATTATTATTATAATTTACTGTCCTTTTATTTGTTTGGTCTTAAATGTTTAAGACACAAATCTTTTTGAATATCAAACCCATGCTAATAAAAGAAATCTTTAAAAAAAAACCTACATATACTGTGTTCAGTTTATAATGAATGAATGCAGGCCAGGCTACCTCCATAGACACAACATAATATATATATATATATATATATATATATATATATATATATATATATATATATATATATATATATATATATATATATATATATAAAATTAGAATTATAGCTTTTTCTGTAACTTTAACGTCCATAACATGAAAATGAATTCTATATTTTAGTTTATCAAGAGCCTGATTTTCTGTTGAAATCCTTAAATCTGGAGATGTCATTGCACTGTGTGGGTGCAACTGGTAGAAAGCGACGGCAGGAGAGAGCTGTTTCACCTTTGGCTGAAATTTTTGAAGAGGGGGTGAGGTGTGTGTTAACAGAAGAATAAAAGGGAAGTGTGCAGGGAAATCAACCTGCTGTGAGGAGAACAAAGCTCTCTGAGAGCTGAGAGGTTCCTTTTAAAGGCTGATTCGGACCTTCGGACTGTTTGCTTAGTGTTATATAAGTTTGATTACTTCATTCAGTCTGATCAGTCTCCACCTGCTGAAAAAAAAATCTCTTCCTGTTTACAACCTGGAATCAGTTACTTTATAGTGAAACAAGTCTTTTAAAGTAGAAAGTTAAAAGTTTTAAAAAATGTAAAATTTCCTCAGACAACCAGAAAATATCATCTCTGAACCCACAACAGGTCTAACCTTGAAGCAGACGGGCTACAGCAGCTGAAGACCACACCAGGTCACCCTCCTGTCAGCTAAGAACAAGAAACTGAGGCTACGATCCACACGGGCTCACCAAAACTTGACCATAGAGGACTGAAAAACATTCTATTGGCTGTTCAATGTGGTTCTGTACATACTGTAGCTGATCCTTCATTTATTCATTTAATTCAGAACAACAGATTCATCAGATGAGGGTTGTTTAGCTGCAGTGAGCAGAAAAGAAAAAAGTCTTCGCTCATTCATAATCCAATAAATTTACTTATCATGATCATGAAGTGCAGGCAGTATGGCAAATCAAATTTAACTCATTCGCGCTGACCTGATGAAATATAAAATAAAATATGAATTTAGGAGTAACGTCTTTGTGTGTGGTCACATTCATACACCCAGGTTTGTATTAGTTACATTTATAACTGGAGACCAAAGATCTGCCTGAAATAGACTATCAGTACTTATCGTACAAAGATTCATATATGAAGAGAAAATGTTCACCTCCTGAGATTTTTAGGCAATAACACACATATTTAGTTAGTCCATGGTGATGCGGTGATGTGATACCTCTAAGATGAGCTAGCGGACCACTACAATTTGAGAAACACTGCCTTAAACAATACTGTCTCCAGGAATAGAACAGTACTGCACTATGGGAGTCCTCGTTGCCTTTGCAAAAGTCTTGCTCCCCCATGTGGAAAGATTAGGTATGACATTATTAACATTTGTTTTATCATTATTTTTTCTGGGCCTGTTCAGCAATGTATCACATAAAAAAATGTATCTCATTACTTTGACTTTTTATTGATCTATCTTTTAATGAATGACTTCTATTCTTGATCTGTAACACCTACAGCCCTAATTTCTCCCTATTTCCCAGGTCAAAGGAGAACCAATTCATTTGATAACTGTGGTTCACTTTTCTCAGGCTGTCCTAATATGTCCATAAAGACCTTTCAGCAGGTTCAAACTGGCAGCCCAAGACCTGAGTCCAATTTCAGAGCAGGTTCCAAACTTTCCTTTTTGATAAAGCTTATAGTTAGAGCTGGATCAGGTCTGAACCAGCTCTTAGTCCTTCCGTCTGTCTGTCACAAACCTTATCTTTCTGGGACGACGAGCTCTTTTGTCTTGAGATTTGTGTGACTGGCAGCAGATACCTAAAATATCTTGTGATGTGGGTGTTTTCTTCTTCACAGAGACTTACAATCAGCTCCAAAACCATGAGCAGAGCTGGACTCAGTGGGAAAGTGTGTTTGTGTTCTGCCAGCTTCTTGCTGTTATGTGAAATAAATGAAGTGATGAGTTGGGTCAATCAGGAAAATGTTGTAGAATAATGAAATTATTGGATGTTTGAGATTTTGGCATGTCCCAGACACTGCTCTGCAAACTACAGTGTGTTATAAGTGGTTTCTAAATAAACGATATTGTCCACAGAAAGTTATTAGATAAAACGAATCGTTTTGATCATGTTTATTCTATTTTTATAATCATATTGAACATTTTGCATGTGTCCCTGAAATTGCTGTCCACCCTGTCATTATGGGGTCACTGCCCCTTTAAGACACCCTCTGATAGTTTCGATGACATCACTACCAGCAGTTTGTCTTTAATGGAGGCTGAGACAGTGGTGAGCTGCAGGGTACACATTTAAACTTATGTTTCATAATTTTCATCTTATGATGCGTGTAGTTGGATGTTGTCAAGCTTCACGTGTCCACTCTGTCAGCGTGAAATATCAGCTGATATAAAAACCTTCCAGAAATTCAGTATAGATTTGTTAAACAGCTCACAGTCAGCTTGCCAACTGTATCATTTTGCTCAGTGAAGGTCCATCATGTGCTCATTAAATGTTCACATTAGCCAAACATGTCCACCCTGTCAGTGAGCCTGTGTAATTACAATATGTCTATCTTTATTTGTATAGCGCCAATTCATAACAAGTGTTATCTCAAGACACTTTACAATAGAGCATAAAGCTCTTCATTTTGAGGATATACATATATGCATAGATACATATATACATATAAAGATACACATATACATATATATACAAATATATACATCCAACACCCAACATGAATCCATATAGCCAATCATGAATCCCTCCATCATGGCGGCAAGAAAAAACCTTCTGTTAAGCAGCAGGAAATCTCGAATGTGGAGCCCAGTCTCATGATGAACAGCAAATCCACACCATGCTGTGTTGGGTGTGTGGGCGAAGGAAGGGAGGTAAGAGGAGACAAGTGGACTAAAGTAAGAACTAAAGTTAGTGACAGATCCATGAACCATAGACCTGTCGTCTGATTTATTAGAGGTTAGCCTCTTGAGATGCTACATCTGGTTTTCAGGAGGGACCTCATGTCTGAATAGTAATAATCAATGGCATAATCAATGATGTTCTGACTGGAAATAAAAATTTATGGTATTAATGAACTCATGGATGCCCAGACCACAAGTGCATCCCTACCATATTTGTCTCCGTTAAGTAAAGGTGTGTTAAAGGCCTCTTGAGATGTGACATCCCATTTTCAGAGGGACCTCATGCCTATGTGGTGATTAAAAATAGATACTAGATGTATTGATCATAGATAAGGAGATCAGGCTAATATCTACATTAGAAGCTATATGATAGTGGGAATGAATGTTCCTAATGAAATGGCCAAATAATGCTTCATGTCTATAGGTGCAGTTAATGAGTCTTCATGACTCCACAGCAGCAGGCAGTCTCCACCAAGGACACACCAAATGTGTTCTGTTCTTTTCTTAAACTCCTCCAAATCTGCAGACAATTCACACGTACATCAGAATAAGAACAGAATCAGAAAAGCTTTTACACACCAAGAATCTTCTAAAAGAAAACACGTCAGAATTAACATTAGATATCACAAACTGAAAACAGAGATTAAGTAGGAAAAATATACACTTTGGAACAAAAAAAGAAATAAAATAAATACCCATTTAAGTTAATTAATGCAATGGATAAGGACAGAAAAGGGAAAAGAATGAGCAAAGGAGAAACAGAGGAACAGGCTGCAGTTGGACTTGAGGTTTAAATGTTGGTCAGAGTGACGGCCTGTGGACAGAAACTGTTCCTGTGTCCCCCTGTGTGAGGGGTCTGCAGGGAAGATACCAGCTCACTTCCTGGGCCTGGACCAGTCTAAGTCCTGGATTGAGGGCAGGCTGGCTCTGATGATTTCTTCTGAAGCCCTGACAGTTTGTTGTAATCTGTGCCTGACGTGTGGAGGTGCACAGGGCAGACTGGATGATGGAGGCGCAGGTGTAGCACCTCTGCTTTGTTCTGACCCCTGTCCCTGTAGGGGGTCCACTTCAGGTCCTGGGAGATGGTGGATCCCAGGAACCGGAGGGTGTCCATAGTAGACATGATAGGGGAGTGGGGGATGGAGGGAGGGTTTCTCCTGCATTCCACTGTCATCTCTTGAGCGGGTTCAGCTCCAGGTTATTCTGACCACACCAGATGACCAGCTGATCTGCCTCCTGTCTGTATACGGCTCCAGACACCACCATCCTGGATGAAAACCATGATGGCAGTGTCATCTGCAAACTTCAGGAGTTTGACAGAGGGGTCCCCTGAGGTGCAGTCGTTTATGTAGAGGGAGAAGAGCAGTGTGGAGAGCACACACCCCTGGGGGACGCCGGTGCTGGTTGTCAGTATGCTGGATGTGGTGCTTCCCAGTCTCACCTGCTGGGTCCTGGTGGTCAGGAAGCTGGAGATCCACTGACAGGTGGGAGCTGGCACAGAGAGGAGGGAGAGCTTGTGATGGAGGATCTCGGGGATGACGATGTTGAATGCCGAGCTGAAGTCTACAAACAGGATCCTCATGATGTGCCTGCAGAGTCCAGGTGCTGCAGGACATAATGCAGTCCCATGTTGACCACATCCTCAACCAACCTGTTTGCCCAGTAGGCAAACTACAGGGGGTCTAACAGGGGGTCTAGCAGGGGTTTTGTGATGTTGGTGGTTCAACACCAGCCAGAGGACTTCATGATGCAGATGTCAGGGTGACGGGCCTGTAGTCATTTAGTGATGGAGGGTTTCAAAGAATCAAAGTAAAACCAATCCAGGATGTCTTTTTATGTGTTTCTATTGATATTTATAAAATTTAATGATTTTTTTGTACTCATGTTAAAACTATCAGACTTTATCTGACATCCCTTCGGTTGACATATTCTGATTCCCCTGGGCCTCCTGAAAAAAAGCGGTGTATTACAGGGTTGTGCTCTCTCATGTGAGGTTATACCTGCTTTCTTACCAAAGAAAACCAGCCCTCCAGAAACTGGACCTCAGACCTCTGAGTTCAAACTCATGTCTAGGGCTGCCTTCATTGTCAAATGTCTTGAGATGATGTTTGGTATAAATTGTGACTGTGCAAATACAAACTGATGGACGTCTGTTAACAGCACCACCAATGAACATCCGTCTTTCTCACTCGTTTCCTGTTGACCCATTTCTCTTTTATTTTTAGCCCTTTATTATTGAGCCTATTTCAAATAATAAACATATGAGTGGAGCTTTTCACCTTTAAAAACCTGACACTTTAAATCAAGGGGGCCCAAACTTCTTCAAAGAGGACCAAGATGACCGAGGGGCACTTATTAACCCTTAAAGTACCATCTGAATGATCTGTTTGAACTTTCTTTTAGTGATTCCTGTAAAATTCAGTCTCTAAGTGGCTCAAACCTCCTCGTTCCATCATCACAGACTGATGAAATCAAAGCTCACCTGTCCCTCGGGCGTCTCACCTGTCCCTCGGGCGTCTCACCTGTCCCTCGGGCGTCTCACCTGTCCCTCAGGTGTCTCTTCATACCAGATGATCAGTGGTCAGTTTTCTGCAGTGTTACCTGCTGCGTAAACATCATCAAACTCTGCTTCTGACCAAGGAAAATGTTCTCCATTAGGGGGCGATATGGGACAAATATGTCAGCATGTTTTTATGGCAGGATCAGGATCTGGATTTGATCAGGATTTTTTTTTCATATTCAGACTATTTTGACCTGAAAACATTTTTAGACCCAAATATTTCTGATCCTTCATTCTGAATTATTTTTCTGCTCCATTTCATCACTTTAATCTGGTCTTGTTTCCTCTGATGTGTTTTTTGAACTCACACATTTTGTCATCCTGATAAATTCATTCATTTAAAGTCGTCAGCTGTAAGAGTTGTTGAGTTTCTGCTGAATGTACAGATCTCTAGATTTAGACAAACAGCCTCTGAACAGTCCAGATGGAGTTCAGTCAGACCTCATGGACAGACTTTGGTTTGAGACCCTGATTGAAAATGTAAATGTTCACATCATTTAAAACATGATTCATTTCGGTGACATAACTAATACAAGGTAAGATGAAAGCTGAGGTCTTGTAACTGAGTGCATTGGTAGGTTGTATTCTTCCTACCTCACATTTTAAGTTGATTTACATCTATTTCAGTGTTCAGTGAAACTTTTCATGGATTTATTAAAACTTGTAGTGAAATAAAACACTCACACCTTGATTCCACCTCCACCCACCAAAAGTCAACTGGACACAGGACAAGTTCATCTAAATAAAAATCATTTATTTTTCAGGAATATTAATAGTATTATTTTCATCCTGCTATTTAAAGTCCACCATGCCACTTTCAAGAACTGGAGTAGATTGTCTGTTTTTCTGTCTGTCTGTCTGTCTGTCTGTCTGTCTGTCTGCGCAGGGTCAGGGTGGGAGGATGTAGGAGGACAGACCCATGGGTAAACAGGTGCAGGTATGGGATTAAGGGAGAGTATAAAGACTTGTACAGACTCAGACTCCGGTTCATTCTCCATGCCACTGCAAGAAAACAAAAGAAGAGGAGGAAGAGGGAGGATGACAGAGAGCAGAGGGACTGCTTTAGTCTGCTAGTCCTGTCGATCTACTGGACCGATCTGGGAGGGAAAGATGATCTGAGGGAATACAGGGGAGCAGCATCAAGCTCAATACTCTGGATGTTTGACGAGAACCCGGGAGAAGCCACCAACAGGCTGATACAGAGGAGGGTGTGTGTGTGTACTTTTCTGCATGTGTGTTTGCAGAAAGAGTGTGCTTGCAGTGATCTGTAGGTTTCTTTGTGTCGACGTGTTTGTTTGTATGCAAATATCTGAGTGTGGAACGGGTCAGAGTTACTTTGAGCCACTGTCACTGTACACTTCAAGTTACTGTCACAACCTGGAATAAAGACGAGGTAACAGACGTCCTTCTTATCCCACTCCTGCAGAGAGAGAGAGAGAGAGAGAGAGAGAAAGAGAGAGAGAGAGAGAGAGAGAAAGAAGACTGTAAACATTACTGAAACTGAAACAAAGGAGACATTCGACCCATTCCTAGTCTCAAAGTTTTCAACTCAATCGAAGAAACAAGAACCAATCCAGTAAGGTCTTTCATGAAGAGCCTGATTTTCCCTCATCCATTCAGAACTTGTTCTCCTATCACAGTACAGGGATTTGGATGATGGAGTCCAGCTGTACCTGCGTTTCATCGTGTTGTCGTGTTGCCGCTGGATACCATGTTGTTGTCAGAGTTTGACAGGGACTGCTCTTTTATTACTGGATCTACAAGAGGAGTAGAAAGAAAGAAAAGTGAAGAGTCTTTACAAACTGCACTGAATGTTGTTTGGATTAAAAGACTTCCTCCCTAACCCCGCCCCTTTCAAAAAAAAAACAAAAACAAAAACAGATGCAGAGGAGGAGGAGAGCTTTAAATAGAAACCAAACTTTTTGGAAGCAGTTGTAAAGTGTAAAAAGTAATAAAATTCAAACACAATCTGTAAACACCCAATTTAAGTTAACCCAAATATAAGTGGCTAAAGAGAACCAGTATCACACCAGCTCCCAGTATCTCAGATGTGTGTGTTAATTGTGAAGCTAATAGGACTCTTCTTCGCTGTCTTTGGGGCTGCCCTGTCAGACAGACTTTTTGGATGAAAACTCGAAATGTTCGATCACATCTTACAGGTATAAAACCAGCTGTATGTCCAAAGCTATGCATCCTGGGAATATTTCCTGAAAAATGAAAACTAAACAAGATGGAAAAGAAAACGACAGTTTACTGCTTTCTACAAGCAAAGTGCTGGAGGTCTGTCACCAAACCAAGTTTATAAGTCTGGTTTGCAAGTATATCACATTCCCATCCCCTTGAAACACTGAACTCTATGCTCAAAGGTAAGAGAAGTATATTAAAGAAGATTTGGGGAAATTTTGACTGACTGAAGAGCCCTGCCTTATATGCCTGTAGCACTACTTTATAAGACCTAAATGAGAAAAATACTATATTGTTGTAACTTCGTTGTCATGCACCTTACTTGTATTTCTTTTCCTTTCTTTGCTGTTTATTATTCTTCATATTATTGTAATGAGTGAAAAAAGAGCAATAAAAAACACTTGTTGAAAAAAAAACTTTGTTTCAGACCAAGGACCATTTATTACCCCCAGAAAACCTCATGGACCATCAAGCTAAACAGCCCCACAACAACAGCCCTAGATAGCCAACTGATGGAATATAAACTGGCATCATACATGCTCTGGCTACTAGAACTGGCGCTAACATTAGCTTCAGTGGTGTCCACAGTTCTCACTGTGACTAAATCACCTTGCTCCTGACCAGTGTTGGAGGTTTTCTCTTCCTCATTTGATTTTCTTTCTTTCTTTTTTTTTAATGTTCCATAAAACAAAATTTACTAACTGTCAAGGCAGACCAATAGTGGTCCACGGACCACAGTTTGAGGAACACTGCTTTATACCAGCGTTTCTCAGTTGACTGGTTGAGATCCAAAAGTGGGTCATGGACTTGTCTTCAGAGGGTTTTGGGCTTTTGCATGGGGGACAAAAAAAAAAAGATAAAATTCTGTGTAAAACGCTTGTGCTTTTATTTTGAAGGGGATTTTTTTTCGCAGAATGCCATCTATTCACACTCCAGAATACGACAAATATGCTTTCAAAAACAAGATCTCCATGTGGGCAAGTCATGTTTCTAAAAACCAACTCAACATGCTACTCAGTACCTGTCGTTACTGAACAGGAACAGGAACAGGACAAGGCAGGAAAAACAAAGAAGAAATGTGTTTTTCAGTCTCTCTGAACTAGTTTTCATTAGTTGAATTTAATTATTTCATGTTTGCTGTATTCTGTAAACCTCATGTCCCTGATATGCGCCTGCTTCGCCACCTGCTGGCTGTTTTTGGTTTGCCATTAAACTTTTTGTGTGTGTTTGAATACTCTGACATTCTGTATCTCAGGTTCAAACTGCACCAACTTTTTATTTAATACATTTGATTGATTGAAAAATTTTGGGTCGCAGCTTGTCATCGAGGATGGTGGTGGGTCCCTGAGCCAGAACAAGTTAAGAACCACTGATTTATACCCAAAGTAAGACTGCTGTTAATGTAAAAACTCACCCACAAGTTTAGAAGGGACAGTTCTCCAAGTGTTTCAAAGAATAAACACAAAACCTAAATTCACATATTTATATGAGTTAACATTAACACCCAGAGTTTGGAGACATTCAATTAAGAGAGGATCAGAAAGAAAAGTCCTGTCTAAAAGCTGTGAACAAACAAATGAGGTTTCTTTTTCTTTCTGTACTGACATTAAGAAAACAAATCAGGAAACAGCATCAATCAATCAATCAATCAATCAATCAATCAATCAATCTGAGTACAGGTAGAGAGTGAGCTGCTCTTTCTGACAGATATTTGTTGATGAAAGTAAAATCCGGCCTTAAGGACTTAATCATTTTTTTGGTGTTCAAACTCTTATGAAATGTGTTGCTGAACAAAACAAATATTGTGTCTGATTTTTTTTAGCCCACTCTTTTCTAATGACATTTTACAGAGTGTTTTTTGGAAAGTTAAATCACTCAGTACGTTTACATGCACGCAGCAGACCGGCTAAGGTCATAGCTCGATGGTAAAGTCACAGCGAGGGGTCTGGTCTTGTCTGTGTTTACATGCAGTAAAGAGAATCAGACTTCTGCCTGAGAACGTCTCACTCTGCTTTGATAGGTGGCACTATGTCCTTTGAAGAGAAAACGCAGTCTAACGATGATGGCTGAGATGGATGCAGCTGTAGCTTTTCATGTTTTTATTTATGTGTGTGTCATGGTGTTTGTTTGTTGTGTTGGAGCCACAGACTGTATGAGCACAGCGACCCTATTTACCATGGTCACCTACTACCTCATCCGGCTGTATGCAGAGGCTAACTGAGACCTACTGAAACCAACCACAGCCCAATAGCAACCACATTATCTGGGTGGGTCTGTCGAGCTATGCTCAGTCCGTATTCAGCCCGGCTGAGCTGTTCACATAATATTCTAATCTCGTGCTGACTAAGGCCATCACCTAATTTCTGAAACTGCATGTAAACGTACCGATTGTGTGTCCTGTTGTGTGTGTGTGTGTGTGTGTGTGCATGTGTGTCTTACAGAAGTAAGGGTGGTCCATGGCCTCTGTTGCTGTGAGCCTCTGTTGGTGGTCGTACCGCAGCAGCTTGTCCAGAAGGTCCAGGGCCTCAGGACTCACCAGGTGCTGGTTCTCAGTCTGCACAAACTGCTCCCAGCGCTTCCTGCTCTGCCTGCAGTTACACAAACCACACGTTTCCAAAGACTCCTGCTCTACATTCATTCCCTTATTTTCTGTCCAGATTAGTTCAAGCGTGTGAGTGTTTTCTCCGATATGAACAGAGCGTTAGCCTCACAGCATAAGTCAAGAATGTAAAAACAATAAATGAGTTAACAACGATAACAGATAATACTGACATAATATTACCAAAAAATATAAAAAATAAGAAATGGACATAAAATAAAATTGTTTTCACTTCTTTTCTGAAAACTTTGAAATTTGACTTAGTCATTGTTAGCCTAATCGCATGATTTTCTGTGTCTTTAACGGACAGGTCACAGGTCAGGGTACGCTTTTTGATAACTGAGGGCCTTTAAGTGGACTTACTGTCCCAGCAGGTCTTTGAAGCGTGGGTCAAGTTCAATGTGGTATTTACGCAGGTAGCCGAACAACTCATCCGTCCCCAACACCTTGGCAATTCGCACCAACTGAAAGACACAACGCAGCAAAGTTAAAAACCTGTTTCTCACTTCAAACTGGAATAAATCTGTCAAAAATAAAAAAAACCAAAGAGAAAACAGAAAGCCTTCTCTAAACGTGGCTTCAAGCTCTGCTTCATACTTCACAGCGCGCCTTGGAGCTCTATTATGAAGAATGAGCTCTAGATTTAATCAGGACTGGCCGAAAAAAACCACCCCGTCTCGGGCACTGCCATCGTGCAGCCAGAATCTGCTCACTGATTTTGGGTCAATACCACAATGAAGTGTCTTTGGTGTCCTCATCAGAATCACTCAGTTATCATGAAAATGCAACAAAATATGGAAATGCTGGGATCTTATTATAAGCAGCTAAACATTTGCACATATATCTGTATAATGATAAAGTCTCTTAAAATGTGTTTCCTTCATAATATCATGTTTTTTTTTTCATTGGATGTTTGTGATTTTGGCATGTCCCAGACACTCCTCTGCTAACTATGGTGTGTGAATTAAGTGATTAAATGATAATTTTTTAAATAAACAACCTGTTTTTATTGTCCACAGAAAGTTATTTGATAAAATGACTCATTTTGAACATGTTAATTCTATTTTAATAATCATATTGAACATTTTGCATGTGTCCCTAGAATTGCTGTCAACCCTGTCTTTATGGATACAGTCGGCGTTGCATCATGGTCAGCTCCTTTCCCCTTGCCTGCAGTACTGTTAGCGCACAGATTTCAAAATCAGATATTTATGCTAACTGCTAACATTTCATACACTGATTCATTACAGGCAACTGAGAGGGATAAATACATTAAAACCTTAATCCAATAGGATTTGATTCTTGTCCATATCTTTTTAAAGAGTGGATGAATGATTCTACTCAACTTTCAGTTTCTAACATCATAACATCTTCCTCATACAGTGAATATGAAGTTCAGTGGAAAACAGAAACTGTTTTTGGGGGAAATTCGGAGGTCCAAAAGGCACTTTATAAAGATATTGACCCAACTATGAGGGACTCTGAGAAAAGCTGAGTGGAAGCAGTTGGCAAAAATTATTTATTTTTCTTTTGATAGTCTAACCTCTTCTTAACTCTCCTTCCAGATGTATTTTACTATTCCTGAAAAAAAACTACACATGAACAGCAGCTGTCTATCATTGTTAAACAAGACCTTTTTAACGTGTAATAGTTAATGAAAAGAAACCTTTCAGAAAAAAAAGAGGACTTGAACACAATGCAGCCCAACAATATCTAAATATCACCACAGCATATGGGTGAGAAAAACATTTCAATAAGATGTACTAATTTATTAAACTCATACATCTGGAACGAATAGAGAGAGTTTTTGATCTATACTGCAGCCAGTCACCAGGGGGAGCAGTTTTTGATTATACTGCAGTCAGTCACCAGGGGGAGCAGTTTTTGATTATACTGCAGTCAGTCACCAGGGGGAGCAGTTTTAGAGGGAACATCACTTCATACCGAGTGAGATAACGTCCATTTTTTTTTGCCATCTATGGGTGTAGTGTGGTGTGGCCTGACGTCGTGTGGCATAGCATGGTGTTTGTAGGTGTGGCGTAGCGTGTCATGTCATGGTGTGGCGTGGTGTTTGTAGGTGTGTCATAGGTACCTGGTCATAGTTGTCTTGTCCATGGAAGAAGGGCTCTTTCTGAAAAATCATACTGGCCAGCATACAGCCCAAGCTCCACATGTCTAAACTGTAATCATACATCTGAAACAGAAAAGCATCAAACAGCACTGCTGATGAGGAGAACACCGACAACAGGGTTATTTCAGGTTTCCTCCTTCCTCCAGGGCTGTTTCGCTTCAGCATCAGGCTCTCACCTGGTAGTCCACCAGGAGTTCTGGACCTTTGAAGTATCGGGATGCCACTCTGACGTTGTACTCCTGGGACGGGTGGTAAAACTCTGCCAAACCCCAGTCTATAAGGCGCAGCTGAGAAAGAGAACAACTCTCACTCATTCAGTAAGAAGAACAGTGAAGACGTGTTTTGAATAGCAGGACACTGAGAACAGAGACTGGTCAAAGAGGGCTGGACTCTCTGAGGGCTTTCACACTGGCATGTCTGGTTCTGGAACCAGTTCTGTTCTGGATTCTCAGAACACGGATGCTCTCTAGGGAACCAGTTCATACCAGTTTAAGTGGAATGAAAGTGGGAGGGCGTTGTTTTGTGTTACTCAAGCAGACGTAAACAACACACGGGCAAAATGTGCTTTTTCAATACAACTGAAAATAAAAACAGACAAATGTCTGCTTTGAGGCAGAAAGTGTCATATTTCCTTCTATATAAAATGTAAATACTCATCAATAAAACAAACGTGACTGTAAATAAATAAAATCCTCTGAACATAAAGTAAGTCCATTTTCCTCCACTTCCTGTTCATTTTATCAACACACAGTACAACACATCCACTGATGATGTCACAGTTTGCGAGCTGGAAACCAACTTTTCAGGTTCTGAAACAATATTTCTCCAGTCTGAACAAACTGGCCGGTTCAAATTAGGTTCAGGAATCTCTGAAAGACGTGTCTTTATGAACACCCCCTCAGTGAACTGAGTCCTGAGCCAAACTGGCTGCCCTCGTTTGGCTAAACTAAAGACTCTAATGTTTTTTCAGGAACTAGTTTTTGTTTCGTTTTTTATTTTGAAAAGTGAGTCAATATTTTTATTAGATAATAAATAAACTGCTTGCTGTTCAGGTGAAATTATAGGGGTGTACCGATTTGTTTTAACAATGATTCAATTCGTACCACGATTTGTGGCTGTCAATATGATTCAAGGACGATATTGGTTCATTTAGAGCGATACGATCCGAAACAATTCAGTGACTCGAAACCGAGTCAGTAACTTTTTAGCCAAAAACTCAACAAACAGAATGTGAAATAAACATCTGTATACTTTACAGTGCAGGTCAAGTTTCCTAGATTCCTGTTGTTTCTTATAAGGGAATCAGGTCTGAAACAATAATGGATATAAACAGAGCCAGGCAAAAAAACAAAACAAATCTGATGTAGGATAAGTTGGTCTATGATCCATGTGCCAGCAGATTTATGAAATAAGAACATTGATAAATACAGGATATAAACTGTACATGAAAACAAATTCTAATCATACCCCAAATATGAGTCAAGACAAAGAACCAGAACACCACTAAATTCAAATAAGGAACTTTAATTACTAACAATAATCTAAACTAAAACTAAACGACTAAAATAAAAACCCTCAGTTTTCATGAAGACATTAACTTGTGAATTTATGAGCTCTGGTAAATTCTGAATGGCAGCATGAAGTGAAGTGGGACGCTGTGCAGTAGTCATATATTAATAGTGGACATGAGAGTTAACAGAAGCATATATCTTTATCTCACAAAGACAATTCATACAACTTTATAGCTGTATAATAGCTGTACTGTTTTATGTATTATTGACTGAAGGAGGCCATCTAGTGTCTGGAAGCTGCTTTAAGTTATTTGGGATTTCTTCTTTAATCTTACTGTATGGAAAACATTTGCCTGTTAGTATTTTCACATTTAGAGTTTTCAGTATTGTTAACAAAGTGTGAATTTTTTCTGTGACAAAAGTTGAAATTCTGTTTGAAAACCAAAGTTTTATCAATGTATGCTAACCACTAGCATATCAATATAATTTCCTATATACGTTAGCAACAAGCTAGCAGAATTTTTAAAAAAATCATTTTTGGTACATCAGGAGAAATATATAACATACCGAATGTATTGACTACAGATTTCTCCATGTGTTCAGTTCCACAGAGCTTCCTAAGAAAAACTTAAAGCTGAAAAACCTGAATCAGAAAACAAAAACAAAAAGCATCTGTGAGAGTGTAAAAAGAGCAACACCAACCTTTCTCAGCTGGTGGTCGATCATAACATTGTGTGGTTTAACATCACGGTGCATAATTCCCATGCTGTGACAGTAGTCCAGAGCCTGGCACACACACACACACACAACACACACACAGACCGAGATATGAATACACACATAGAGAGAGAGGATCTGTTCAAAGAATAGAGACTTTGGACTCATCAAAACAAACATTTTAAAGGAAAACGTCCCCCGAGGACTCTTACCTTCAGAAGTTCATACATATAGAAACGGATATCATAATCTGTCAGTTTCTGGTACAATTCCTGCAGAGAACAACACATGTTCATCAGGAGTCAAGCGTCTGACATCGAAATGACGTAAGATAAGACACCCTGAATCACAGACACCCCACTAAGATTTGAAACCCTTTTACACTCAAGTAGTTCCAGTACAAGTGAGATCCTGGTGAGAACCAGAGACAAGGGCCACAAAAGAGCTGCGTCACAACATCACTAAACACGTCTGGAATAAATCAGGAAACATACTCTACAACACAAACACAATCTCAATAACGACTTTTTCTTTCAACACCTGGAAACTGGATTTGGACTTTCTTACAGGCTAACACACGTTTAGGACGGAGTTCAGAGGAAAGCGTGAAACGGTGACTCCGTCCTGACGACAGAGAGAGGATTCAGTCCGCTGGAGCGTAAAAAGAGCGAGGGAATCTCCAGCGTGATCATTACAGCCTCCTCAGACTGATCCAGATAAAGTTTAGAGAAGTTTACAGTTACAGGAAGAATCAGAGGCACTCTGCTTCTTGTGCTGAATTTATAGATGGAAATAAACACTGAAAAAAACAATGATAGATGAATAACTTACAGAATTTCAGTTTCATTTGTAACGTAGGCTCGAAATGATAAATTAAATTGCCAGTGACATTTTTAGATCACTCTGTTTAAGACGGTATACTTTGGATGAGATAACTCAGCCTCCAGCTCCTGATGTAAGCACTCCCTACTTCTAACCCACCAAGGAGTTGGTGCTACTTTGGAACCATTTCTTCTGGTTTAGGGTCAGTTCTTTGATCAGGAACCAGCTCCTCTGTTTTCATCCACCAGTCTCTAGTTCCTTACTAGTCCTGGAACTGGCTCAGTGAAAAAAGCTTCATACACCCTGAAACATGCAGAAGGAAGCGAGAATCTTACCTTGAAGTCTGTGTTATTGATGCATTCAAAGACAAGCGCAGGGGTTCTAGACTGTAAGGTCACCGCAGAGAGACAGAGGGGAGGGGGGGTTGAGAGTCAAAATCATCAAATCAGTCATGATAAGTAAACAGACCAGGGGGAGGCTGATCAACAACAACCTTCATTTGTGAGCTCTGTATCACTTAAGATTCAGAAAATCTTCATGTCAATCTTCAAAATAAATGGATAATTGCACTTTAAACAATATGAAGTTCTCATTATTATCCAGCCTACCACCGGGTCTTTGACTGTGTCCACCAGCCGTATAATGTTGGTCCCGCCTCTGAGGTTTTCCAGGATCTTGATCTCCCTCTTGATTTTTTTCTTCTTGACTGGCTAATTCCACAGGAAAACCAACAAGAACAGAAAAAAAACAAGAGAGAAGAGAAAAAAAAAAGAATCAGACAACCTTTGGACAGTTTAAATACAGACAAAGCAGGAAGAAACCTAATGACCTAACCATCTCTAAACGTGAGAAAGACCGACCAGCATTACCAAAACAAATAATTTAAAATCATAATCCCTGCTGTAATCTCATTAGATATGGTTTCCACAATCACAGTCACACAAAACTTATCCCCAAAAACAACTTCTTTAATATTTTCCAAGAAAACTACAGTCAGACCGTTTATTTTATCATTGCTCCATATGTTCATACTAAACTGTTACAATTAGAAATATGTATATACATATAACTTGATTAATTAGAATATGGTTATACAAAAATCATTTAGTTCAAGTGAAACTCATTATATAAACTCAGAACTCAAAGAGTGAAGTTTTCAGTCTTTATTTTAATTGTGATGATTGTGGCTTACAGTTGATGAAAACAACGTTTGAAAAAGCTGAATACTGTAAACTAATGAAGTCACTCTGATCAGCTGATGGACTGTAAACACCTGCAAAGGTTTCCTCAACCTTTAAACTGTCTCTGAGTCTGGTTCAGTCACAGACAGTAATGGTTCAGACCGCTGACTGACAGGAGTCCAGAAGACCGTCAGCAGAGTTCTAGAAAGATGAGTGGAAGGAAAACGCCAACACCCAAAAATATGTTTTGGGTAGAATTCGAATTATCTGAGATACTGAGTTTTGGTTGAGACCAGTACAAAGGGGTCTCATCTTCCTCCTAATACCTCATAGATTCTCTCTGGGGCTTAGGTCCAGTCAGTCTGCTGGTCAATCCAGCTCAGTAACATCCTGGTCATTTAACCAGCCTTTTGGTTCTTTTGGCGCTGTGGGCAGGAGCCGAGTCCTGCTGGAAAATGAAAGCATCATCTCCATAAAACTCATCAGCAGATGAAACATGAAGTGCTCTAAAGTTTTGTGCTGCACGTCTGTTGACTCTGGACTTCAGGAAACCCAGTGGAACAACAGCAGCAGATGGCTTGTTTTCTAACGTGTGGTTACTGCCACACTTCGTGACCTGCCTGTATGACCCCTACCTGATTCTCTCCCCAACGGAGAAACAAACATGACAACACGTATTTTGTTGCAGTTTTCCTCTCTCACTCCCATTCTCCACTCATGTGCAGTGAGTGATGCCGCTCAGTCACAGCAGTCAGCTGTGTGCTGCACGCTGCATAATCACAGGGAGGAGCTTCGTCTAGTGTTTTACAGCTGGTGAATACCAAAATACTGCATACTGCCATGTTTCCAGAAAACAAATAAGGATCTGTAGCGGCACCAAAACCTTTAACAAACATCTAAAAACACCAAAAAGAGAACTCTGAGCCACAAAGTAAACAGAACTACATCCAGAGTCCTTTCAGCAAGACCAACAATATCCAGTGAGCTGCTTTATGGAAAGAAAGGTAAATCAAGTCATTTCCTTCTTTACTTCATGTTATTTTCAAAGTGTAATTTGTCTTCATGGTTGTAATTTTAAAGTTTGGTTTGTGATCTCCCCTTTTGACAACTGAAGGCTCTGCTTGAATCATTATCCTGGTGTCATTTTATGCATCAAAGGGTTAAATTTAACGTTGAGATAGTGATTTAGAGGAGAAATCAGAATATTGAGATGTATACTGTGTCGGAACATCACCTAAAATATTTACTTTACTTTACTATGTTCAGCTTTTTCACACGTTGTGTTTTCATCAACTGTAAGCCAGAATCATCATAATGAACAGAAATAAATGTCTGAAATATTTCCCTCTGTGTGTTCTCACTCTTAACTGCATGCATCAACTTGTTCTTCTTCGTCATGAGGAGTTTTTAGTCTTCTCTCATGCATTCAGCTTGGATATTTGTGGAGCTCACCTTCAGGATCTTAACCACCACCTTCTCATTGTTAGTGATGTTGATTGCTTCAAAGACTTCGCTGTACTTCCCCCTGCCCAGCTTACGAACCAGCTGGTAGTCCTCCTGGTTGCTGTGGGCAGACAGTGACAAGAGCAGAGCTTGTGTCAGCTTGTGAGAGAGACAGAGTGATGTGCTTTTACCATCAACACGCTAAGAAGTCTGGATGTTATTTAAGAAAGCAGAAATGCTCAAACTGATACAGATCAGGAAAAATCAGACACAAAGCTTCTGTTTACACTTCCTGAACTGGATGAGTAATATATGACAGCTATCATGTTCTGTGGTAAGAAACCTGCAGTGAATAACCCTCACTTCCAGTTAGGTACGTGGGCCTCGTAGTCCCAGTATTCCCGGCTCTTCAGCGTGTTGACATCTGCATACACACGGGATTTGCTACCGGCCACTGGACCCGGCATGGCGAGACCCGAAGCCCGGGCGCTGTGGAGCGTTGGTCGGGGAGATGTGCTGGGGTATCGGGGCTCGCACGGAGTCCTGGAGCGGAAATCAGATTCGTGTGGGTGTCAGGTTGAACAGGCCAGTCAGCTATTTAACGAAAAGTGGAGTTGTCAGACGGGAATCACAGCAGTCAATGCCCGTAAAGCAGTGCTCCTTGGTCGGACTGTGTGAGAGCAGCGGTGGGGGAGCCGGGTCGGCTTGAATGGGGGAGGGGAGAGCAGAATCGGGCTGTCAGGGCGGTTGAGGTTACACACGGAGACAGTGAGGCATCGGGGTGTTGAGGTAGAGAAAGAACGGACCCCTAAAGGCCACAGAGGAAGACTTAAGGTCGTATAACGGGTTAAAACTGTGAAGAAACTCCGTGCACGGCCTTACTTTAACCCGCTCGTAGAGTACCAGGATGGGCTTCAGTGGGAGGTCGTGGTGAGGGGGGGTCGACCTCGGTGGTGCAGTTTTAGTTATCAATCAATAGTTGACGTGATGGATCGGTTGCGGGGGTCGCCCAGGAGCAGGGGGGTGGAGCAGCACAGAGCTCGGTGTTGTTAGCTGATATTAGCCAGCGATGCAGCTTCGCCGCAGGGATGTCGCACCGACGGGGAGCGCTCGGCGCCGTGCACCACCATCGGTGAAGCCCGCGTCATGTGCGACCGGCTGTGCGGGAGAGCAGCGCCCCAGTGCCCCGATACCAGACGCCGACTGAGGGCCCTGGGTTTGGGGGTGTCTTCTGCAGCCTCGGACCTCCCCGGACGAGAACGGAGGGAGGGGAGCAGGTTTGAAGAACAGCCAGAGAGTCACCCGGGAGTGAACGCAGCTGTCAGCCGGATACAGATGAGGAACGAGAGGTTCGACTGAACCACCAGGATACAGCGCCCCCTACAGCGAGGAGGACGTTACGGTTGGACGACGCCCTCCCTCCTCTCTGAACGATGAGATCATCACAGCATCATGTCAGGGGAGGGGGTCAGCTCATGTTAATTCAGTAACAGCGACAGCAGTTTAGTTCATAAAGTCCACTTTACTGAATGTGAGCCCACTGTGCATTAAACTGACACTAAAAACATGAAGAAAAACTAAAAATGATTAAAAAAATGAAATAAAGGCATAAACTAACTTCTCTGCATCACTTTGGGATATAAATGATCTCATTTGGAAATATATTTTAAGTGGTAAAAGGCTGATCTTGTTGTCACAGAGCCCAGTGAGATCTCAAGTGACCAGTCCTGTAAATCTGAGCATAACTTATAAGTAACAACAACTTCATTTTCCCCCTTTGTTTGAGAGCAGAAAAATACATTCTGAAATGTCTACATGTGATGAATAATCTTTTGACAAAAACATCACAAACAACCTGAAATTTCTGAAAAAGAATAAATAATGTCAACAAAACGATGCCTCAGTTCATCATTTACACACATGCATTAAAGACATACAGATCTAGTGTGTGTAAAAATGCAAATGTTTTTCTTTATTATCCACCTTTTTAAGAATGCCTCCTGCATTCACAGCGATTAGAAGGATAAAGATTTTTTTGTAGGACAACATGTTCCATTTTGTTCAATTTTTTTTGTGTTCATGAGAGCTTCAGAGTTTCACACTAACATCAAAGTTTGGAGACATATTTGACAAAGCAATTCACATCAAGAAGTCAAGATGAACCTGACAGGACACCAACTCATCGAAGAGGACAGCTTTCTCAGGGTCTACCCACAGGGTAGAGGCCATATTACCGGGCCAGGTAGTTTTGGTGTTGTGGCCAAATGTCGCAACACCAACACCAACCAGTGTGGCTATCAAGGTAAACAAGCAGCACCCAGGTGTTTTCCACCAGGCCAGATTGGAAATCGATGATTTAAAGAGACTGAAGTGTTTAGATCCAGAGGCCTCAAATATCATCAGTTGGCAGGGCTTTTTCTTTCACGGGCCCAGCATCTGCCTGACTTTTGAGCTCCTGGATCTAAGTTTGAGCCATAACACAAGAGACAGAGAAGAGCTAGGACTCCCCCTGACAGAGGTAAAGTCTGTTTTAAGTCAGATGGCTTCAGCCCTTTACTATCTGAGCTCCGAGGGAATCGTGCATGCGGACATCAAGCTAGACAGTATCATGGTTGTGGACCGCTACCAGAAGCCGATCAAAGTCAAGATGATCGACTTTGGCCTGTCACTTCCTGTGTCTGCCTGTCAGCCTGGTGAGTGTGCAGGGACGATCTTGTACATGGCACCAGGAATGATCCTTGAGATTCCTTTGAATGAGGCCATTGACATGTGGTCTCTCAGCCAGACAGCTGTGGAGATGGTAGCAAGATATCTTTTGTACCCTGCAGTCACAACCTATGATGTAACGAGGCTGATCGTATTGACCCAGAGCCAGCCAGAAGACCATGTGCTGGATCAGGGACGGGCCACAAAGAATTTCTTCAGTCCACAGAGTAACTGACCAAGACGCTGGAAATTTAACACACCCAAATATTACAGGCCTGTGTGGTACATCCTGGAAAGTCTGGATGACCTGGAGGATTTGATGGAGACCTAGAGAGGATACCACAGAGATCACTTTCTGTTGGTGGACCTCATCAAGAGGATGTTGTCTTTAAATCAAGAACAAACCCCTGGAGGTCCTGCAGCATCCCTTCTTGTCTGAGAGCCTCCCTCAGAGCTCCTGTGCTGACATCAACAATAACATCAACAACATCGAAGAGGCAACGCACAAAGAAGAACAGCAGCCCTCTAAAGATCAGACAGCAGGACTAGAAGAGGAAGAGTTCCTGATCCAGACAGGAACCACCTCCCAGGCTGAAGAACCTGAGGATAAACAACGAGATCCAGACAGGAACCACCTTCCAGGCTGAAGGACCTGAGGATAAAGACCTCAGGATCCAGGCAGGAACCACCTCCTCAGCTGAGAAACCAGAGGATGAAGAAATCTGGATCAGGAGAGTAACCAGCTGCTCAGCTAAGGAACTTGAGGACCAGAGAAGCCGAGAAGAAGAGATCCAGCCTGAGAGCAGAGCGAAGAAAGTCGGCTTGTTCAGAAGAGCCTTTAAATTTATCAGAAACACCTTCAGGTCCAGGTTCTCAAGACGGTCAAGAAGCAGGTCACACAGACCCTTAGAGACCACAGTTTGATCTGCTGTCTGTTAACCTCGGTGCAGTAGGCTGTGTTTAGGTTTACTCCTGTTCCCTCCCAGCCAACACTGAGCGTGTGCCAACACAACACAACAAAAAACAACAACTCCCCAAATAATACAAATAAGAAAAAAATAAAAATCAACAAAAACTCACGACATGTTATGAATGACATCATTTCCTGACGAATATAATCAAAGTTTTATTGGATGTGTTGGACTCTCAGCAGTGAATCACAAGGCTGTTTTATAAAACCTCACACAGGTTGAACCGTCTCTGATGTTAATATTGATTTATTTGTCTGATTTAAAGATAAAACAAACTTCTGTCGCTTCATTTCGTGCAGCTTTTTGTTTTCCTGCACCTGAGCTGCACCTGAAGGCATCACAGTCGACATCATCTGACACACCTGAGCTCTTATTGTTTGAATTCATATGTTAGAGTGTTTTTCACAGTCACATCTGAACAGATGGTACTTTATGGTTATTTGGAAACAGCTGTTGTCATTTTTTCATTCACCTTTTTATCTCCTGTTGTTTCAGAGGTTTTTGGAGGTTTAACCTCAGACTGCTTCACTGCTCATCACCATCAGCTGCTCACAATGCTTTCCCACCAGGTGTGACTCACAGCTCTTTCTACCTTCATGTCCGTCCACCTGAAGGCTTCTTCTTCTTCTTCTTCTTCTTCTTCTTCTTCTTCTTCTTCTTCTTCTTCTTCTTCTTCTTCTTCTTCTTCTTCTTCTTCTTCTTCTACTCAGATAATCACGAGTTTGACTCATTCATGCATCAGTGATTATTATCAGTTACTGAGCAGAATATATGATGAACAGTCTGAGTCAAATAAGACTAATAATTGAGTTCTTCACTAAAAGTGTCTTACAGTATTTAATGCTGTTATTTAATCACCACAGTAGATTGATTGTTTTTCATGTTGAGTGCGTCTTGTTGTGGAAGACTAGTGATTTTGTTGTTGTGCATTTATGTTCCTGACAACAAGTCACAGTCTACCTCAGTGAATCACACACGCTCGACTGGATCACACAGATTCATGTAAACATGTATAAACCTGCTGTAGAGACAGTTCACAATAAGCCGGTGTGAAAGAAACTCCAAATCTTTCCTGTTTTGTTGTTATCGCTCTTAGAAATAAGAATAAAAAGACCTCAGATCAGCTCCATCCTTCTTTCTTTGAGTGATTTCTGTAGAAATCAGTCTCTAAGTGGCTCAAACCTCCTCGTTCCATCATCACAGACTGATGACATCAAAGCTCACCTGTCCCTCAGGCGTCTCACCCGTCCCTCAGGCGTCTCACCCGTCCCTCAGGCGTCTCACCCGTCCCTCAGGCGTCTCACCCGTCCCTCAGGCGTCTCACCCGTCCCTCAGGTGTCTCTTCATACCAGATGATCAGTGGTCAGTTGTCTGCAGTGTTACGTGCTGCGTAAACATCAGCAAACTCTGCTTCTGACCAAGGAAAATGTTCTCCATTAGGGGGCGATATGGGACAAATATGTCAGCAGGTTTTTATGGCAGGATCAGGATCTGGATTTGATCAGGATTGGTTTTCACATTTAGAATATTTTGACCTGAAAACAATATTTTTTAGACCCAAATATTTCTGATCCTTCATTCTGAATTGTTTTTCTGTTCCAATTTCTGTCTTTTCTTCACCATTTCATAACTCCTCCACATTTTCACATCTTAGTATTCTTTCATTTAAAGATGTCAGCTGTAAGAGTTGTTGAGTTTCTGCTGAATGTACTGGGCTCTACCTTCATACAAGTAGATCATACACAGTCCAAATGGAGTTTAGTCAGACGTTATTGGATAGATTATGTTTTTGCTTAAGCACTGTCTTCATATTGTGGGGAATAAAGCTTCTGGCCGATTTCACCCTTAAAAAAACTTTTGACAAATTCAAGGCTGTAAAAAATGTTTTATTCGTTAGTGATGTGTATAATTGACAATTCACATACAGAAAAATTCTTCGAGAATGTACACATACTACATGTCGGCATCTTTTCTTCTTTTTAACATCATCCATACAAACTACTAACAATATGAAAGGGGGGGGGGGGGGGTCCCCTGTTCCCAGGGACAGGATACAGGAACCAACACAGCAAGCATGCAGAGATAGAGAAACCAGGGGCTAACGGACTGAACTGATGAATAACGGGAACAAAAAAAAAACAAGTAAAAGGGGGTCATGAGGTTGCAAGAGGCCTGACTGAACTTTTCCCATTTAAAATGTACAAAGGATTTATATCACCTCAGAGATCTTTCCTCCATATTTTACAACTTTTGTTTCTATATTTGCATTTACATCACATAACTTCCTCCTTGACCGTAAGCCTCAAATATAAAAACAGCTTTCCTATCGTTCCTGCACTGTAAATGTACTCTGTTGTGAACATTGAAGGTATTTGAACTCCAAACCAACCCCAAAGTTCTGGAAAAATGTGTATTATTACCAGTCAATAGACATGATACATAAGCAAGTGTTATTTAAAGTCTTATATTTCTAGATTCAGGAGATACGTGAGTGATGCTTTACTGAATCAACCATCTCACCCCGGAGGAGTGATTATCACCACAATGGGCTGACACAGAGGGTACGACAGGAGAGAGAAGCGGCACCATGGTCTCATTTTAAGGCTAAAAGAAAAAAAAAAAAGATACGTAACTTAAATCTCCTATGGCGTCATCGTGTGTATTCAACACATCCAAACTGCACTCAGATTAGCACTCGAGTGTAAGCAGGGGATGAGGAATAAAATAAACAACAGTAACCTCTGCTGACGGGTGGACAAAGTTGTGCTCTAGACGTCCGAGGTGGAGCATGTCGTTCACGCTCACTGACTGGAGGTCAACTGTAAACGACGGGTAACGTGAAAAACAGGCTCAACGTTTCCTTCAAAACATGGAAAATGATAAACGGACATTAAACGTTCATATTTGACCAATAACCATCTACATTCACACACACAAACACACACAACAAGCAGGCCGCTCTTTGAGATTCCCTGCGACATACTGATACAGCGTGAACTACAAAAACAACGGATGGCGACATATGTTAAAAAGTAGCAAGAATACAAAAACTATTCTTATATACTGATTTTTAAGAAATACACACTCTGACATTTACAACTCGTGGCAGAGTATCCTTAGACGATCACACTATGTACAGGCTGATGTTTGAAGTTTTCATGAAACAAGTCTGACAATACCGACCCCTGAAAGAAAAGTTCTTTCTTTCTTTCTTTTTTTTTAAATACAGAAGGGTAAATAATGAAAGAAAACTTTGAATCAATAAGTGGAGAAAAATCACAAATGCAGATTCCACACAAGAGCACTGCAATGACAAATACCATCAAATCTAGCTGTGGATGTACAAACGTCCCGTGCTGATTCTGCGTCTATCTGCAATTGTCCAGATTTGTTTTACTCTGATGGGCCGTCTGAGTTTGTCCTCATCATGAGGGAGTAACGGGACACTCTTGATTTGCCTTTGCACTTACCAGAGCTCCAACCAAAACCAGGAAATGTGTACAGAGATAGTTCTACCTGTCACTGTAGAATACCAGAGACATGTAGACTCAACGCTAATGTATATCAAAGTGGATTCCTGGATAAAAAACTTACAAATTCAGATTTTTTTAGCTTATATATTCTCCTTTGGGATGAGGTCTTACTTGTGTTTCCCATCACAGTACATTTTTAAACCACAGCCCTCCATTACCCATGCTATTGGTACGACCAATATCATGCTTTTTGACAAAGTGTTAGAGAAACACACAAAATAAGTTTTGTTTTGGCCAGTTATAGAGGCTTTAGGCTCATTGCTTCTATTTGCAATGTGAAAAAAAAAAAACAGAGGGAGAACAAGTTTGAGAAAAAGAAGACATTTGGGAATTCTCAGATGACAGGATGAAAGGTTTAGGCAGATTAGCAAGAAACAAAATCTTCATGTATCAAAATTCTTTAAGAAGAAGAAAAAAAAAAAAAAGAGTATCCTGGAAAGTTAGGCTGGATAAACAGCCTACAAAGACAGACAAGTGCAGAGGGGTTTTGTCAATGTCTGTTCAGAGTGTGTTTATATACACTGGGAGACTGGGTAACCTCCGTCTGCTGTGTGCTGCACTGTGTGATCCTGCAAAGAGCCCAAGTCACTGAAACGTTCGCCACACCAAACGCACTTAAACTGGCCCTCTCGGGAGTGTGTGCTCTGGTGTTTTATGAGGTGCTCTCGCTGTTTAAAGCCCTTGCTGCAGTGGCTGCACTCGTATGGTTTCTCCCCTGTGTGCACACGCCGATGTCGGTTCAGGTCTGAGGAGTATTTGAAACGTTTCTCACATTCAGGGCATTTTAGTGGCTTTTCTCGCGATGGATCGCAGCGGTGCTGAACGAACTCTGAAGAAGACAGGAAGCGGCGGTCACAAAGGGAACATTTCAGGGGCTTCTCTTGGCAGTGTGAGTTTTGATGACGCTGTAATGTTGAACTCTTTTTGTAGCCTTTACCACAGACATCACATTTGTACGGCTTGTCGGGGGATGCACTGGGTGACTCCCCACACTTGTGTCTGAGCAATTCTCCTGACTGGCTGAACTCTTTTTGGCATGAGGCACACTTGAAAAGGTTGTCCATACCATGAACGTGCTGGTGGTACAGGAGATGAGAGGGCTGCATGAAGCCTTTGTCGCACAGATTGCATTTGAACGGTCGGTCAGTGGGGTCTTTGTGGGTGCGTCTGTGGCGCACCAGGGCGTACTGCTGCTTAAAACTCATCTGACACTCGTCACAGTGGAAGGGACGCTCCTCCGAGTGCGTCCGCTCGTGCTGTCGTAGATCAGACGGCCGTTTGAAACCCTTACCACACGTAGCACAGCGGAATGGGCGGGAGCCCTGCGGATGGCAGGGGTGGTGAAGGAGCTCCGACGACTCTTTGAAGTGCAGTTCACATAAGTTACATTTGAACAAGTGCTCACCAGAGTGCACATACATGTGGCGCACAAGATGGGAGCGATGCTTGAAGCTCTTTTCACAAACTGCACATTTGAACGGCCGCTCACTGCTATGAGTTCGCTGATGGTGCTGCAGGTGCGACGACTGACTGAAGGCCTTGTCGCACGTGTCACATTTGAAAGGCTTCTCTCCTGTGTGCACCCGCTCATGCCTTGTGAGCTCCGAGAGGTGTTTGAAGCCTTTCTGGCAGATTGAGCATTTGTATGGCCGGTCTCGCGCTGAGGGAAAAGGAAGGATGGAGGAGCTGCTGCTAGTCGATGCCCGATCGGCGCTGGAGTGCTGGAGACTGTTTTGGGACGTGCCAGAAGAACCTGGTCTGTAAGTCTTCTCGCAGATCGAACATTTCATTGGGTTGGTGCTGTTATGGGATGAGTGATGCTGGGCTAAAGAGGTAAGAAGGGAGAAGCCCATCTTGCACACTCCACACACAAACGGCTTCTGCTCCACCTGAACACACTGGTGCTCCAGCAAGTCTGTGGCCTGGTGAAAAATCTTCAAACACTGGGTACACTGGAATGACCTGTCCTGACTCACCATGCACTGGTGTTCATGAGGGTTGGCCAAGTGTGAGATGTCGTGTCCACAGGCCCCACACTTGTGCCCTCCCTCTGCCCCTACCTGTAGGGAGGTCTGCTGGGTCTGGGCAGAGTGCTGCTGCTGACCGTGCTGGCCGCCTCCATGCTGCTGACTTGATCCGTTGTGCTGTTGGCCGTGTTGGCTGTGCTGTCCATGCTGGCTCTGTTGCTGCTGTAAGGACGTAGCATCTGGCTGCAGTACAATGCCATACACAGCACAGCCTAAAGAAGTCTCTGTTCCAGTAGGGAGTGTGTGGACAACTTGAGGAGGAGCGACAGCGTGCTGCTGCCATGTTTCGCTCATGCGAGCTCGGCTGTAGGGATTCAGCTTGGCAGCTGATGTGGCCCAACTGCTATGAGAAAGAGAGACAGGTACATATGTTAGTGACAGGCTAAAGGCTGCAGACAGTTTAAGAATTGCACATGAAAACTCACTCCATTTTTAGACACTGGCTCTGAATATCCAAGAATGGTTCTGAATGAAGTAGCTGTGATGAAGGACTCTACGATAGAGATGGCTCCACACTGGGCAGAGACGAAGGAGATCTCCTACTTTCACTTCACTCCTGGTCTTGTAGTAGTTTCTGCAATGAAGAACAGAAAAACATTCAAACTTCAGGTAGAAGTCACCTTTATTCAACCTTAAAGCTTTTAAATCTGAACTGTCAATTATGTGAATTGTGATTGTCATGTGTGTCATTAACTGTTAAGTCTGTGTTTTGTTTTGTCTTTTTATGTGGACCCCAGGAAGATTAGCTTGTCACCTTGGTGGCAGCTAATGGGGATCCTTTTAAACAATGAATAATTTCAAGAATTGAGTATGGAAAATGAAAAAAAACATCATGTACAATGAGCCAAACCTTAGACTCAGAAGAAATTGTCTTTCAGCCCAAACAGAAAAGATTTTTATGCATGCTGTGATCCTTTCACTAAAGCCCCATTTACACCAATGGGTCTGATATGGATCAGTACAGTTTGTTACAGATCGGATCAGAAAGCCTGATCCTGTTTGTATTTTCACAGACAACTGTGCCCTTCTTGATGGGCCGTGTTTAGATCTGGGTACCAAACTTCGGTTCTTTTACGGCACCAACTGAAATGCTTCGGTAGCATCGAGTATCGAATTACGCCCTGTCTTTTGGTGCCAAGTTTCAGTTAAAGAGAGTTAATGAGTCAAAGTGTTAAATCACGTGATCATGATCTGATGATGCCGTCGGTGAGTCACTGTAACGTTACACGTGGTTGCGGTATGCAGGACGCCGGTATTGCCAACTTAGCAACTCTGTCGCTATATTTAAGAAACCTTCAGACCCCTCTAGCGACTTTTTTTCCCTCTAAACAGCAACAAATCCAGTGACTTTTCTGTCGTTTGGGGACGGAGTGAAAGCATGTTTTGATCTTCAACCGCTGCTTCTCAATGAGCAGCGGGCGCGGAGCTCCTCCCCTCTCCAAACACAGACTCCTCCACTCACAGGAGACCCTCCAAGCTGCAGCCAGAGCAGACGACTGCATGCAAACGGATCGCGCTAATGTTTGTTTCTTTTACGTCACTTTAGGTCTCAGTATAAACTGACCGGTCACTTGTTTGCAACTCTTCTTTTGCACTGGCAAACAATTTTTTTTTCATGTAATGCAAATTAAAACTCAAGATTTGAACCAAAACATGTAATGAAATTTTCTTTTTGTTAGAATTAATATCAAAATTGATATATAAAAAAAGCATCATTCAGGAATTGGAATCGAAGTGAAGGTATCGTTATCTGTAAAAGAATCAAAAACTTTTGATTGACACCCAGCCCTACCAGTGTTTAAGCCAGATGTCAATAGCCCCGTCAGATATGAAATAGCCTGATGGAATTGCAGCGGGACCATAGACTGTATAATTAATGGACATAGTCTCCACAGCGTCGCCCCTCTGTTTCTGAAACAGAGTTTTGAAGCAAATCGGTTGGCACAGCCATATTGGAAATTAGGTGGGCTTTGAGTCTCCACATTAACAGCTATAGGACGCCCGTAAGTCACATAAGCTGAGCTGTGCCTCTGATTGGGCAAACTCACAATCCTCTTCTAAACTTCTGAGTTATAAAACAAATTAAACCCGTGCAGTGTGTGCCATTCGTGAAATGAATGATCCAGACCCGAGACATTCTATAATGGTTTTAACATCAAAATATGGTGTAACAATAACATCTCAGTATTATACACATGACTAACAACAGATCCAGATTAATGTGTTTAAATTGATTTGATCACTGAAGTGTTGTAAGGATGGAGCCAGCTTCAGTTATTTAAACTGATTTACTCCACATGGCCTATCACACATTTTATTTTAACGTCAATCAAAAATAGTAACATGCTGTATCAGATCAATGTAGTTAAGAGAAACACACATTATTTCGTCTGAGATGTGCAGAGGAAGGGGTCATATTTTCTCGTAAGCTGCATTTCCATCACGCTTTTTTGCAAAATAAAAGCGATATTTCCAAAGTTTCGATAAAGTACAGTTGCGCCTTGCCGGTGTTTCCATTATGACTAGAACTGCACACATCTTGAGGAAAATCGCGTCCCGTGAGATTCAATTTGCAGGATGCGGAAGGAGAAGGAGCATGGAACTGGCGGTTACCATGGATATCACAAACATTTTAAGAGCAGAGGCCATTAAAATATTGTAACATCTGTCCAGACGCTGCAATGATGACGACGCCGATTCATGAACAATTGTGTTTTTATTCACTGGTCATTGTCAGCTGTGACCACGCCAACTCAAAACAGGCACCAACAAAGATTGAATGAAAATCATCATCTCCAGCTCGTCTACTCTCTCACTCGCGCGCACACACACACACACACCTCCACCCCTCCCTCCTGCTGCACTCTCAGCCGCTCACAGCCTTCCTGATGCCTTCACTGACTGTCAGAAACACCATCATCTGCACTGAACACATAACTAACAGCTGAGCTGTTACAATACAAACGGCAGAGTGGCAGTGACCACGTACCAGGGACTTCTGGGAGAGGATCAAGGCTGAGGACGTGAGGGAGGGGCGTCTGTTATTAATGTCCAGTGAGGTGTTTTTGCAAACAAGGTGTTTCCATCACACTTTTGAGATAAACTTCAACATCGAAACTTCTGAAAAGCCACCTCATGAGAGCGCTAAAACTAATCGAACTAAATTTAATAAGTTTTTTGAAATTTTAGTGTTTCCATTATCATTTTTTATTGAGCGATAGATAGCTTAATGGTGATTATCATGATGTGGTTATTAACAGTTGTAATTTTAATATTTCAGGGTACTAAGTTCAATTTACTCAGTTAATCTTGGTTGTAGTAATGAAACATTTAAATTGATGTGATGCAGAAAATTATTGTCACAGATATTTAATTATGTAATTTATTTATCAGTAGTTTGAAGTCATATACAGACAGGATTTCTGGGTAAAGGCGGATTTCATGATCCCTCTTTCATTATAATGTTGGCTGATACGGAACAGTGTTTTTCACCAGCCTTTGTGATACTAAAGACAGATGAAACTGAGTGGAGGATTTGAATAAGAATATAAGTTTCTTAGAGAAAACATCGTAGAGATTAAGAATCTTCTTAACAAGCGTGTCAACCATCTAAAGACCTGGAAGATGTTGAGAATACAAGAACAGTGAGTTTACACATAAACGCGCGCGCGCACAGACACACGCACGCACACACACACTGTAAGACACGTTTAAAAACAAGTAATACAGTCATTTCAAATTTTCTTACATGTTTTGGTATCATCTCTGATAAAGACTGCCTCCAAATAAAGATATAAGCGTGGAAACATCACGTGTATGGGCGCGTCATTCTGTTTTTCGTCTTTAAGCCGAAATCCCCGAAACCAAGACAGACATGCTAGCTAGTTTAGCTACCCGCTAACACAGCACGAGCTAATACAATAGCCGAGCCGAAACACCGAAGAATCTACGCGTTAGTTCATTACTGATGCATGTAAAAAAACAACACATACCAAGAGCTGGACGAAGGAAGATAATCACCATAGGAGGCCGGTCTGGATCCAGCTCTTGTAGGTTAGCTTCTTCCACGGATTTTACCTTCTGGACATCTGCATCTGGGGCTCGATTTCTCTCTGGTTCTTGGATTGTGGCTCCTTCTGGGGCCGAAATGGGATATTTGGATCAGTAAAACAGGTCAAACACTTTCCGTGGTTTACCAAATTGTCCCATAACCGCGGGTGTTTCACCAATAAATGTATATGGCACATCGGACACCCGCTCAGCTAACACACACATTTGCATCATTTTATCCGCTGGCGGCTAGCTTCGGAGCTGCTGCTGCTGCTGCTCGCGCACGGGAACATGAATAGATCAAGAGTTAATTGGTATGCCCCCACCCTCCCCCAATCTCACACACACACACACACAAACACTTAAATGATACCTTTATATCTAATATATATATATATATATATATATATATATATATATATATATATATATATATATATATATATATATATATATATATATATATATATATTGCTGTCGAATAAATAAATTGCCTGAAATCTCTGAAATTGCAAGCAACAAAAACAGACATACACTTTCACTCTTTAGGGACAATATATATATATATATATATATATATATATATATATATATATATATATATATATATATATATATATATATATATATTTCAGAGATTTCAGGCAATTTATTTATTCGACAGCAATTGAAATAGGACAGCAAACAAGCACTAACTATGATGATAGTAATAAGTTGGTTCTGTTCTGGATTCTCAGAACATTGGTGCTTTCATTCCAGTTTAAGCTTAATGAAAGTGGGAGGGAGTTATTCCGTGTCACTCAGGTGGTAGTAAACAACAGTAAAATGTGCTTCTTCAGTGCCTTTGAAAATTGAGAATTTATTAAGAACAATAACAGACAAATAATGTCTGCTTGAGAGCAAAAAGTGTCATTTCTTTCTTGGCATAAAATGTAAACAAAGACACATCAATGAAACACACATGACTGTAAATAAATAAAACCCTCTGAACATAAAGTACCACTCAAATGCATAAAGGGACTTCTTTGTAAATATTCAGTTTTGTCCCTGATTTGTGTTGCTGACACAGTTCTGGTGAAGCCATAATTGCTATCAAACATTTTATCTTCTCGCTAAAACTGCACTCTCTTCTCCCTTTTTCTCAACCTCCTGTTCATTTTATCAATACAGAATACAACAGGCCCACGGATGATGTGACGGCTTGCGAGCTGGAACCAAGTGGCAACAAGACAGTGCAGAAGTGCTAAAATCTGCAGTTCATCGAGTGTCCACTTGAGGCTGGCTCCAGAAGTACCAGAAGTCACAAAGACACCAAGCCAAAAAAAAGCTGTTTTCACAGCAGGAATAAACATGTTTACAGCCTGGTACAAAAAAATGTCTCCCATCTGAATTATGCATTTCGCTAATGACACACACTGTGGGGGGGGGGGGGGGGGGGGTCTAAATCTGCAGTTTATAAGATAAAGATGATGTTGGCAGCAGATTTCTGAACCAGTTAAATTTTATGGAGGGACTTGAGGAAACTGAAAAGAAGAGAATTGCAGCATGATAAGGCACGGCCCCATGTTACAATGTGTACACAATTCCTGGAAGCTGACAACATCCCAGTTCTTGTACGGTCAGCATACTCACCAGACATGTCACCTACTGCGCATGTTTGGGATGCTCTGGATCAGCACATAGAGCAGGGTGTTCCAGTTCCTGCCAGTATCCAGCAACTTGGCACAGCTGCTGAAAAGGAGTAGACCAACACTAGCCACAACCAACAACCTGTTCAACTCTGCTCAAGGAGGAGTGTGGCACTGCTGAGGCAAATAGGCCTAAGGATCACACCAGATACTGACCAGGTCCAACTGGTTTTCAAATTGATGGGTAACGGGTGTGTTTTTATGGGTTTCAGCACATACAGGTGTTACAGGAAATGAAATATTTAACAAAATTCCAAAAGAAGCAACATTCATAGGATTGATTGATTAAATTCAGTAGAGCAAAAGAGCATTATAAAAAATATATATAAAGGAAAGAGTAAAAAAGCAGTGGGAGGAAGAAAGAAAAGGATGATGGTTTTAAAGGATTTAAGGAAAAATGGTAAAATGAGGTGTGCAAGATTAAACAGGAACAAACAATAACTCCATTAAGATTTGGACATACAGTCATAATACAAGATCACAATAGCTAAACACATCATCAATAGTTGGGAAGAGACAGTCTGGCGTGTAATTTTACATTATCAGATATATGCTTCAGAAAAGCAGAAAGCTTATGTAAAATCTGCAAAGAGCGAAAGGAAGCTTGAATATTGTAGAAATTTTACAGCAGAGTTCTTGAAATGAGTGCATCTAAATTTTGTTTTTATACTTCAGACAGTCTAAGCTATGGAAGGGGATTAGGACCACGTGGAGTAAAGTGAGGTCCTAAGTATTTATTTATTTTATTAACTATGGGCTGTGACTGTAAATATTGTAATACTAATATGATGAAAAGAGATAAATATCTGATTGTATGATGAATGTATTGTTTTGTGAGCAGCACTGCACTTATGTCCATGACAAATTTCCCCCCTGTGACAATAAAGTTTATCTTATCTTATATTTATTATTATTATGCAGAAAAAAATCAAAATCTTTAGGAAAAAAATAATCTCAGAATTCTCAGAAAAAATAGTCAGAAAACGAACTTTTTTTTATCTGAATTATAATAATACTAAAAAAAGGACCCTAATTTCTTTTTTTTCTCCCTGGTAGCTAGAGTCCCCTTCCATTGTACATTCACTGAGAAAATAAAAGTTATAACTCTAATTCTGCTATTTTAAATCTTTAAGTGTGCTATTGTTGAGTTTCTCTTTACTTGGTTTTCTTTTTAAAAATTATTCTTCTTATTATTTTATTACTGAAAGTCGTTCTGAGCCACACTCCCTATCTGTAGGTGGCGGAAATGCGCCATTAAGTTGTTACCCAACCGCCAATACACCCAAAGAAGAAGATGAAGTTTACACGGTGAATGGAGGCGTGTGACGGACGCACTGTAGACGTTTCGTGTGGATCTTGTCTCTGTAAAATCAGCTTCTGTCTTCATGTGGAGCTCTGTCAGCCTGTCCATGTTATCCGTGTTGTTTTAGGACTTCGTGATGTTCGCAGACTACAGCAGCAGCTCAGAGGAGGAGTGTGAGGAGGAGGCAGAGGCTAACTCCGGCAGCTCCAGTGTCTCTCTGAAGTCTGTGAAGAAGGATCCAGAGGAAGACCACAGCGGACCAGCCAGGAAGAAGCCCAGGGTTCAGGAGCAGGTTCTCCAAACCAGGTACTGCATGTCACTGGACTGTTTGATCTGTTTGTAGCTTCGCTGGTTTTTGGTTTTTAAATCTGACAGCAAGTCTGCTTGTGTAGCAGGGGCGTTTTTAGGATCAGACTTTGAGGGGTGCTTAGCCCAGAGAGAAACTGTGATAGGGAGAGCTTTCAGCTGGTGTTTGAACCTCCATCTGAACCTTTCATTCTCCGAACAGTCTTTAAAAAGATGGAAGAGGGATTATAC
Organism: Labroides dimidiatus; assembly: GCA_030710495.1. Classification (NCBI taxonomy): domain Eukaryota; kingdom Metazoa; phylum Chordata; class Actinopteri; order Labriformes; family Labridae; genus Labroides; species Labroides dimidiatus. The sequence continues at coordinate 3,786,534 of CM061147.1, forward strand.
GGTTTTTACAAAGTTATGACAGGACTTATTATCATCATGGGGGTGGGCTACTTCTGCAGCCAAGAGGAGTTTAAAGGTGCTGTGTTACTGTCTGTAAGCGCTTGAGTGGATTTTCAGGACTTTCTCAATAAAGTCAGTTTGTAGTTTAGTGTCCAGAAGGTGAGCAGACTATCTGTTTAGTGTCCCTTACAGCTCGGTGCTGAGACATGTCTGTAAGGTGTAATGTTTAGAGGTGATGAAAAAATTGATAATAGATTACTCGTGATTATGTTATGGACGAGTATGCATTGATTGAAGTCAGCGCGAGACGATGCCGGCGAAAGAAACGTTGAAGATTGTCTATAGATATAGAGCGATGAGAGCAGGCACTCTGATGCTACTTTTGAAAACCAAACAAAAACCAATACAGAGCATCACTCTGTCACTGTTTCTGAAAACCAACTGTGGATTGCTTTTAAGACGGCACACGCGGTGTGTCCTGCCATTCACATACTTGGTTTCCACTCCTGCCTCACTGGAACTTTACAGCGCAGTCTATGAATTGGAATTGTAAGTGGAATTGAAAGTGGAATTGTTGCTAATTTAAAGGTCTTCTTTTGTACCTAAATTATTGAGGTCAAATTCTCACCTCTTTGAAAACAGTTGATGGTTTTATAAACTAATGTTTATATTTTTAAATCTTATGAGCTTTTCTGAGGGGAGAGACTTTCCTCCACATCATGACAGGTCATTCAGAACATTTAATGTTCAATTTTTAAATTCCTCAAATATCTGGTTATGTTTGTATTGCTGCACATTTTGCTCATGCTACATTTAGACCAAAGCAGTATGCACTGATAGTAGAGTAAGTGGTTTAGAAAATAGCCGGTCAGTCATCAGTTCATTAACTATTAGAACTTTTTGTTTGACACTGATTAAAAGGGAAGTTTTAAGCTCAGTTTTCATGTCAGTATTACAGATAAGCTCTTGTTTGGATTCTAAATGTATTTTCTGGTGTGAAACTTTGAAGACTTAAAATCAGAGGACCTCTTTTAATGCTGTGTCCAGCAGGTTGCCTCTTCCTGGTTGTCTGCTGGCCATGTTCCCAGATGAACCGGACTCACAGCCTGAAGAAAGGGCTCTTCATGGTGGGCGTATCCGCTCCTTTAAACATGAAAATGGCAACTGGGCCACTTACGTCTATTTACCGTGTAAGAGGACATAAAGTCAGGCACATTATACAGGTACAAATCAGGATTTGGTTTCTCGTTCGACTGTTTTTTCTATCTCCTGTGCTTCAGACCACCCTGAAGAAGAGTTTGGGCCACTGTTAGAGGAGCTGCTTGGGAAAGCCAGGGCCCATGGTGTGGTTTTGACCCCACAGGAGGAGTTCCACCTCAGCCTGTCTCAGACAGTGGTATTGAGACACCACTGGATCCAACCCTTCACTCAGAGTCTCAAAGCTGGTCTTTTACACTGCAAGAGGTTAGTTCAAACAACAATTATTCATATTTATCAGCTTTTGCCTCAGTGTCACGTTTTGATTTCACAGTAAATATTTTGAAGTGTGTACAAAACATAGAAAGAAAGAAGGCTCTGGCTCTGGTTCTGAAATCTTAGACTGCTCTTCAGATTTAACAGTCATTCACTCCTCACCAAAAGTTAGGGATTTGGGACTTTCAGCTGTAATTTATGGTAAATATTTAAGGTTCATGCTTCTGTGATTTGAGACAGAAACATTGTTGAAACACCATGAAGAGTCTTTGGCACTGAAGTAAACTGATGAGTAACAATGACAGAGAGATTTAAACATTACAACAGAAGGTTCTTTGTTTCTTGTTTCAGCCCTGGTTGTTCTTTGTCACCAGGTTTCTGTGCTCAGCGGGGAGACTGAAGATTTATTGTAATGCTGAAGGAACAAGGTACAGCCAGTACCCTTCAACTCATCTCACTCTTTTCACTGTCCAACTATAAGACTCCACCAACAAAAACAAACAACCTGGCATGGAAATTACTGTTGAAAGTAGAAAAAAAGCTCTTGCTCATCTTTTCTAGAGGACAGGTGCAAAGAAGAGTGATAAGACGATAGACGAGGAATGCAAAACTTTAACACACATGTATGCGTGTCAGTCCAAGACCCTGTTCAGACAAACTAGAGGAACAGACAGAACATCTTCAGTAAAGGAAATGTGATTTGTTTGCTCAACAGTGTGCAGGAGTTTTTGATTCTTGATTATGTTGACTGTCAGTTGTCTGTCTGTTGTTAGTTTGTTTGTCTTTTTACAGTCTGTTGACTGTCTGTTGTCCGTCCTGTCTGTTGTCTATCTGTTCTGTCTGATAACTGTCTGTTGACCCTCTGTTGACTGTCTGTTGTCTGTCTGGTGACTGTTGTCTGTCTCTTGTCTGTATGTTGACTGTCTTTTGTGTCTTTTGTTCATCTGTTGTCTGTCTGTTGACTGTCTTGTGTTCGTCAGTTGACTGTCTGTTTGGGTCAGTTGACAGTCTTTTGTCTGTTGACTGTCTGTTGTTTGTCTTTTGTCTGTCTTTTGTCTGTCTTTTGTCTGTCTTTTGTCTGTCTGTTGACTGTCTGTTGACTGTCTGTTGACTGTCTGTTGACTGTTGACTGTCTAATGTCTATGTATTGTCTGTCTGTTGACTGTCTGTTGACTGTCTTTTGTTTGTCTGTCTGTCTTTTGTCTGTCTTTGTCTGTCTGTCTTTTGTCTGTTGTCTCTCTTTTAACTGTCTTGTTTGTCTGTCTTTTGTCTGTCTGTTGACTGTCTTTTGACTGTCTGTTGTTTGTCTTTTGTCTGTTGACTGTCTTTTGTCTGTCTGTTGACTATCTGTTGTCTGTCTTTTGTCTGTCTATTGACTCTGTCTTTGTTTGTCTGTTGACTGTTGTCTGTTGACTGTCTAATGTCTATCTGTTGACTGTCTGTTGACTGTCTGTCTTTTGTTTGTCTGTCTTTTGTCTGTTGTCTCTCTTTTAACTGTCTTGTTCGTCTGTCCGCTGTCTGTCTGTTGACTGTTTTGTTCGTCTGTCTGTCTGTTGTCTGTCTGTCTGTCTGTCTGTTGTTTGTCTGTTGTCTGTCTTTTATTCGTCTGTCCGCTGTCTGTCTGTTGACTGTTTTGTTCGTCTGTCTGTCTGTTGTCTGTCTGTCTGTCTGTTGTTTGTCTGTTGTCTGTTGACTGTCTTTTGTCTGTCTGTTGACTATCTGTTGTCTGTCTTTTGTCTGTCTGTTGACTCTGTCTTTGTTTGTCTGTTGACTGTCTGTTGTCTGTTGACTGTCTAATGTCTATCTGTTGACTGTCTGTTGACTGTCTGTTGACTGTCTGTCTTTTGTTTTTCTGTCTTTTGTCTGTTGTCTCTCTTTTAACTGTCTTGTTCGTCTGTCCGCTGTCTGTCTGTTGACTGTTTTGTTCGTCTGTCTGTCTGTTGTCTGTCTGTCTGTCTGTTGTTTGTCTGTTGTCTGTCTTTTATTCGTCTGTCCGCTGTCTGTCTGTTGACTGTTTTGTTTGTCTGTCTGTTGACTGTCTGTTGTCTGTCTGTTGACTGTCTGTTCTCTGCTTCAGGACCTTTCTGGGGATGGAGGTGACCACGGCTCATTCTCAGTTGATGGAGCTGACTGCAGCAGTGGACAGAACGATGGCGGAGTTTGACCTGGACACTTTCTATAAGGTCATTCATTAACCCTCTGTCCCTCAGAGTGAATACATCCTGAGTCTTTGTTTCTGTTGGTGAAACACTAGAGGGTAAATAGGGGATCAGAACATTATAAGGCATGAGGCTGTTCTACTGGATGAATACCTTTTCTGTTCCAGAGACATTTCAGATATGAAATTCATGGAAATTAGCATTTGTTTAAAGCATGTTGCTATGAAACAAAGTGTCCTGCACACCCATACCCCACTCTACAGTCTGAGACTCGTGCCTCTAGAAGCTGAATTTGAATTATTGTGCTGAATTTGAAAAGGCATGTAGAAGACATAATGCTTGTGCCATGCTGAGCTGAGATAGATTTTTTTTTGGTTCTTGAATTTAAGGAATATAGAGAGTTGGTTTTTCAAGTGGGTTAAATAATTTAAAGCAGACTTCATATCGTGCTTTTCAAATGTAATATTATAACTCAGATTCAGTTTCTAGTGGCACAGATCTCAACCCGTACCTCACACTTCAACTACATTTTACTTTAAAAATACTGATTCACATGTTTTACAATTGTGTTTCTTTTTGTCTTGTCTTTGTACTCTAACTCCAAGTCTTAAGTTTTAAAACTTTTTTTCACAAGAAGCCCATTTTATTTAAATTGAAATACACATTTTATTCAGCGTTCTCCTAAACTGAGAGGGTCACTCAGTGTTTTGTTTTTCCTAACATCTCTTCTTTATTAACAAATCATTGAAAGATTCTCCGTCTCGTCTCACTACCAGCATGAATGTCATTGGATAATTTTTGAAATATTTATCAATTTTATGCTGAAAAGTCAGCCCCATTACTTTCAGTCCTATTTATTATAAATTCTACAATTTCATTTAGCGGACGCTTTTGTCCAAAACAATGGACAACACAAGCAAGAATGTAGACCAGAGAGAAAAAAGTTGGTAGATGCCACAAAGTCCTTCAAGTTTCTTTGGCCACAGGTGCTACCATCTAGTGCCAGAAGAAGCCCTCCTTTTTGATTCTATCTATCTTCTGATTTATTTGACCCCTGAGGACAAAGAGGAGAAGGGTCAGATTGAGATCCTAAATGTTCCCTGAACAGGTGAGTCTTCAGACCTCTCTTAAAAGTAGAAGGAGACTCTGTGGATCATATGGAGTTGGGTAATTCATTCCACCATTTCGGAACAACAGAGGAGAAGAGTCTGGCTAGTGATTTAAAGCCATGCTGGGCTGGAAGCACCAGGCGTCTCTCACAGGCAGAGCGTTGTGGGTGGAAAGGAGTGTAGACCTGGATGAGGGACTCAAGGAAGGAAGGAGCCATTTTTGTCACTGTTTTATGAGCCAGAAGAAGAGCTTTGAATTTGTTCGGAGCTGCCACTGGGAGCCAGTGAAGAGAGATTAACAGCTGGGTGACGTGTGCTGTTTGGGCTGGTTAAAGATCAGACTTGCTGCATTCTGGATCATCTGCAGAGGTTTGAAAGTAGACACAGAGAGGCCTGCTAGAAGAGAGCTGCAGGAGTCAGCATAGTTTTGGTAAGAGAAGCCATATGAGTGGATTGCTGCACCAAGTGAAGTGGTGTATAGACCCATTCGGAGTCGACAACAACATAAAGATGCACACGCATTTTGGCAACAGAGGCAGTGTTTAGCTCCATTCATCCAGACCAAGCAGCAACCTCCGGTCTGAAAATATGAGACAATGCGGAAGTGCTAAAATCTGCAGTTCGTCGAGTGTCCACTTGAGGCTGGCTCCAGAAAGTACCAGAAGTCACAAACACACCAAACCAAAAAAAAGCTGTTTTCACAGACCAAATAAACATGTTTACAGCCTGGTATAAAGAATGTCTCCCATCTGAATCTCTAATTTTGCTAATGGCACGCACTGTACAGGGGGTGACTTTTTTTCTAACTCTGCAGTTTAGACAATATTCAGATCACAAAGTTCGTCCAATCAGAAGCACAGCTCAGCTCACGTGACTGTCAGGTGCCCTATGGCTGTTACTGGAGACTCACAGCATGCCTCATTTCCAATATGGCCGTGCCAGCCGTTTTGCTTCAAAAATCCATTTCAGAAACAGACGGGTGACGTCGCAGAGACTACATCCATTAATTACCCAGTCCATGATCCATACCAGTTCTGGTTCTTTAAACACTTAATTCAAACTGTAAGCAGCATAAAAATGTCTGGTTAAAGGTTGTTCTGTGGTCACTTGTCAGTGTTGTTCAACTGAGAGTCACCAATTAACAGCAACGTCTGCAGCTGTGTTATTAAATGTCTTCTTTGTCCAATCTCAGTTAACCAGGTTTGAGCACCAATAAATAATTTTAACTAAGTTAATTTTAAATAAGTTTACCATCCGTCAAATTGGAGTTATTTAGGTAAAAAATGTGTTTTTGATGGTTAACACCCTCACGTTGCTTAACCAGCCATTTTACTTCTCAGCACTTCTGTTGCAGCAACTGTTAACTGTTATGAGTTGAAGAGGAAGGGACCAAGCACATACCCCAGGGGTACCCCTGGGAGTACAGTTTTCAGTTTGAGTTATTATGAGAGTCATGAGTGGTTGAAAACAAGTGTTTTAATGTTAAACAACAACAAATCCTTGAATGCTCAGTGTCCCTTTGTCACATCTCCATTTTGTTCATCTTCTTTTTTAGGATCCGTCTTTCCATGTGAGCTTAGCCTGGTGTGTTGGAGACCAGAGGGAACAGTTAAAGGAAGGAATCCAAGATTTGCAGGTACAGAAATGTTTCAGTTTTTACTTCTTTGAAATACAGACAGTAAGGTGGGTTGCCTAATCCGCAGTTTGTGTAGATTGTATGTCATTAAAAAATGTTTTAGAAACGGTAATCTTGGTGGTAAATCCTGTGATCAATACAGCTTCCTTAAACAACAGATCCACACTAAAAGTTTGATCCAGTGTCCTCTGAGTAATCTCTCTGTGGACATGAGAGCGTTTTTAATCACTGCAAACAGACTCTCTGATTTTTAAAGTAAATCAATGAAGGAAACACGTTTTTTATATGGAAAAATCAGCTGACAGTTCACGTTGCTCTATCATAAGCGATCTGTTTTACAGAGATTGGTGGAAAAGGGTGAAATGTTTGATGCATTTGTAGTGTCCTATCTAATTTCACTTTCTAAACATTAATCTGTGAACCTTTCTGTCTGTCTGAAAAATGCTCAGCACTCAAATGATTCAACAATTCCACTGCAAAAAACTGAAATCTGAGGAAGCGCTTTTGTCTTATTTTTAGTAAGAATGTCTTTTTAGACTAAATATGAGCCTCATTCAGCAGACCAGTCCAGAAACACGTCTCATTTAAAGATATTTAAAGACTAAAATCAGCTCAGAATTAAAAAAAAGTCTTCCAGTGGAGGAAGTGAAAGTTTCTTGTATTTAGACATTATTCTAAACTTGACAAGTACATTTTTCAGACCCCACTGGCAGATTTTTTGACTTGTTGCAGGTAATTCAGACGTTATTTTTGTCTTTTAATATCTTGAATTAAGACACGTTCCTGGACTGGTCTGTTAAATGTGACTCATACCAAGTATAATAAGGACATTCTTACTTTAAATAAGACAGAAACACACTTGCTTGGATGTCTCCACAGACAGATTTTCCTCACTGCACCGCTCTCCCCTCTGACATGAAACTCACGTACACAGACTCAGACTTGGCGTGGGATTTGAACGTACCTTCTGCCCACGTTCTGATTGATAAAAGCTGATCTGTGCGTGGAAATGAGCGAACACACATTTATCCATGGGATGAATGTTTGATAAATGAGAACCAGAGTTTTACACGTAGGTCTCATGTGGTCAGAGCGCCTCCTTTCTTTCTTCTCACCACTCTTCATGTTCTCATCATAATTCTCCAGTGAACAGAAGTTTCACACTCTGAATGTGTTAAAAATTCTATGTGAGCCGTTTTTACAGGAACTTGGTCTTAGACTCGTCTGGTGTTCTTTATCAGCTGACCGTGTCCTCCTGTTGGTGGTTTGTCAGGGTCTGGTGGACCAGCATGAAGAAGGACCATTCCTTCTGATGTTGGACTGCGTGGAGGTGTTCTGCAAGACAGGAAACAAGACCTTTCGGTTCCCTCTAAAATGATGTCTTTGACATGAAGCGTCACGTGACCTCTGGACCTTCAAGAAGTTTCTTTGTGCTCAGAAATCTGGGTAAAAATATTAACTTCTGATGAGAAGTCAGAGGCCTGGCTGAGAGGCTGAGAGGACTCTGCTGGTTTTTTTATTTTTGACTCTCAGAGGTCAAACATCATCACTTCATCCTCTGAACTGAGTATTATGAACTCCTCTACATAACGTCTCTGTGGTTTTATCGAACGTCCTGTTTGTCATGTTTATTTTTTATATTCCTACGATGACATTAAAGGCATTCTGATTCTGATTCCTAACAGGAAGAGTGATATGACTGTGTAAATCACACTGCTCTTCAAAATTAGTGCCTGTTTGTTTGTTTTTATTTGATTGGTTTTTGGTTGTTGTTTTAGATAGTGAAGAAATGTATAATATTTTTCTCAAGAAATCCTTACCATATGAAAGAAAATCTCCTTTTTTGGTGATCTAGATGGACAGAACTGGCCCTCCCAAATGTGGGGCCCTGGCACTCTATGGGCAATTTAGATACGCTTACACAAGTAGAATCCAGCAGTATCCACATACTGAAGTCAGACAGAGGCTTCTGGTTTTGTTCGTCTTTTACACAAAACAACACGAGCGATTAATGAGCAGCAAATATATCTGTTGTCCACCTGGTGGTGGAATGAACCTCCAAACTTCATTTGATCTGCAGAGTCCCTCGACAGTTAAGAAAAAAGCTAAAGTCTCATCTCTTTCACGAGTACCTTCTAACTGAACGATGATGATTTCAACATTTATGACTATGATGATGATGACCCTTGCTTTTGTTGTACTTTTCTCTATGCGTGTGTCTTTAGATAAGAGTTCTGTCTGGGAACGCAGGTGGCTCAGGTTCAAGTCCGACCTGTGGCTACTTTCCTGCACGTCACTCCCCTCTCTTACCCTGTTTCCTCCTCTGTCCTGTCCTCTAAAATAAAGGCATAAATGCCCCCCAAAAGAACAAACAAAAAAAAATTTTAAAAAAGAGTTCTGACTGAACTGAATGGAAATAAATGGAATAGAGCCATAACTGCCCCCAGAAACAGACATTAGGGAAAGGGAAACTTTAATAAGAAAAGAAAAAGTCTGTCTTGTTTGAAATCATTTACTTTAAAGGCAAAGGTAACAAATGTTTGGGAGACAAATGCTCATTCGCAGCAGATGTGACCCTTGGAGTACCAGTGTGGTCCGATCGAGAGGGCTCTGTGGCACAATCACATTCACTCCAAATCAAGAGACTCGTACAGGAAGTCAACTTATAGAGTCTGTCTGCACATAAGAATAAACAAATCTTAATTTAACAAGTCAGGAAAACAGAAGATTTATACCACCGGACATAAAAACCAATTTCAGGGGACTTTTCATGACCTCCATTAATCTTCTCCTGATCAAGTCAAGAATCTTGAGGTGGATCTCTAAACTGGACAACATAACCATCACTGCAATCATACGAATTAACAATGAAGGTCTTTGTTGTGATCTTTTCTTTCTGCAGTTGATTTGACTAAAATGATCAAAGACAGATTAAAAAAAACTGCTAAATGTTTGCTTTCAAACTTGTTCTTTTAGCCTTTTGTTGGAAACAAACTCCTGTGTTTGGTTCAGTTGGTAAAATGCAGGTCAAAGCTAATATAAAAGCTAAAAAAGGGGACTTTTTGGACTACATCCCATTAAAACATGTAAGAATCTCTGTCAGGGTTATTAAAAAACATATGGCTTTGTTTAATTTCTCTGAAAGTGTAACACAAATGAAATCCATGGTTTTCAACTAACAGGCTTTATAAAGGTGAGCTGAGTCGTTTGGTGTAAAAATATGTTTTTGTACTGCATGCTTCAATTAACGACTCAAAGTTGTTGTAAATATATGTTTAAGGCTTTAAAATAATCTAAAAATTCTGTTTTGCACTGATAATCAAGTTCAAACGTCTTCATAAAGATGGAACGTAGAAGGAGTGTTTCAGCCACCAACGTTGAGATGAAGAGGCGGGACGGTCCCTGTCAGTGTTTCATAGAATAAAGTGTTTGTATAAATCCACATATTTTCCACTCCATCCCTCTGTTTCTACAGCATCATGGGGAGAAGAGCACAGTTTTGATGTAAGCCACAGTTGTGAAGTTCAACAACATATTGACGTGCTCATTCCCCGGCAGCTCTTTCAGCGTCACAGGCTGTTTCTGCTTCCCTATCCATCGTTTGCACTGGACGGCACTCAGAAGGTTCACTGTGCCGTCACCGTCACCAAACACAACTTCAGGCTCCACATCGGGGAACTTCTCTGAGTACCGGAAAGCCTCAGACGTGGGGATACCGGTGCCGTACAAGCAGTGGACAACCACCCCAGGGGGCGTGAGGTCGGCCACCAACGCCTCCGTGTCCTGACGCATCAGCCAGCCGTCCTCAAAACCAATGTCTGTGAAGAAGCGCTTGTAGTCCAGCACGGTATAGTTGGTAGTGGGGGTTTGTACCAAGACCTCATGATGGATAGGGGAGAGAAGAGAGAGAGAGGTTAAGGCATTTGTTAGATATGACAAAATTTACTAAAAGCTCAAAGTGTCTGTGAGGACTCTCAGTTTGAAGTTGATCACAGCGACACTTTACAGCTGGAATCATGCGCACACCGTCATGATGACATGACTCTTAACAAGATGTGTGTTTGTTTTGGAAATGAATGGAGATCAGATCTTCTTTTTAACACTACTTTTCTTTGTTCAAGATGACTTTTTACTGGATACAACGTGACAAGGTAAGATATTTATCAACAGTTACACAGAGCTGCTGTTTGAAACGTGACAACAAGTAAACTTTGTCAGTTTGTTCTGTAGTTTAGTAGCCGGCTTTATTTAGAGCTGCTGGTGCCCAGTGCTTTGAGTGGGCTCTATAGGCTAACTTGACAACAGGAAACTTTAGCAGCTGGCTATTTTAGTGCCACTTGCATCCCGGCGCCTGAAATAGTTTTCAGCAAAAGTAAAACACAGATCTTTACTCCTCACTGCTAAACTTTGCTTGGCTGGTGGGACTTCAGGTCTACGTGGAGTCAAAGGATTCATGTTCTCCTGGGAAAATCTGACCACAGATACTGAGAAACAGCAGTAAGAAAAAACACATTTTGGTGCTAATAAATCTATTTTTAAAGCATGGATTATGAACAGGCATGTTTAGAAAAGAGATTATTTCAAGATCACTTAAAAAGTCCTTGCAGGGCCTTTGATAATTTTTAAAATCAGAAGTCTCCAACAGTTTTTAGGGATGAGGGCTACTTTCAACCAATAAAACAAGTCACAAGCTACCTTAAGTCTCATTTATTTATTTATTTATTTATTTATTTACTTACTTACTTACTTACTTACTTATTTATCTTCTTGGTACATATTTAGCACCTTATTATAGTCTTGCCTTTAATTTGATGTTTGAAACTACATGCTATCAACCAGGGCTTTTTAATTTGTCTGTTGTTGTTGTTTTTTTGTTGTTTTTGATTTTTTTGGATTGACCTGATTCACTCATTGTTTTTCTCCAAATAATGCACTAGCTCTAGAAACAGTAAAATAAAATCCAAATTTGTAACAATACTTCTGTTCACATTCAGTTCAAAAACAATAAAACAATAGCTGATGACGACTGAGTCCACAGACATGAGCAACTGCTCATCAGGACGGGTGATGGGAGTCATAAATACGAACGTGATTGGCTAATATTCTTGGCGGGGAGGGAGGTGGGGAGGGGATGTTGGATAGATCTAGAGTTGTAGTGAGTAGATAGAGTTTGCATCCATTCTTTGCATTTTCTTTCTTATTTCTTTATTAATTTTGTATTTGCTTGGTGGGCTACCTGTTGGAGACCCCTGCTTTAGATGGACCTCCAACTCTCTGGGGAAATCAATGTTTTTTTGGCTTCTAGCTGCTTCTCTTTCTTCACTAGTCAGTCAGAAACTTTCTGTTTTACTTTTTGTTGCTGGAACACGAGTGTCAGTAAGTTTGCCCCCCTGTAGGTGGAAGATTGTTATTTGTGAGCTGGACTCTCCTCTAGTTTCCTGTTCACTTCTTCTCCTCATTACTTCATAAGGAAATCCATTGTGAGTACAGCGTGTTGCCTCAGCGTTGAGTTGAACAGGTGCACACTCACCTTATCGTTGGGCCAGGAGTGGGCATACGGCAGCAGCCATGAGGTGGACACAGCAGTCCGCTGCTGGGAGCGGATTTTTAACGGGCTGATCACCGGGATGCGGTTATTATCACCTGTTGGCAAAGAAAGAGAACTTAAAGTGCACTGAATCATCCACCTTCAGTGAAAACATTAAAACTGTCCTAAAGTTTGGTTGTTTTTTAACCCAGATATGAACTCATCTGTTTTTCTGCTTTTATTGTTCTTTTTATTGTTTCTGCCTTTTTTACTGGAAAGCACTTTGGTAGGCTACCGGCTGGTTTAAATGTTCTATAAAAATGAAGCTGACATTAACCTCTGCTGATCACCTTCAGGAGCAAAGATTTAGAAAGATGACAGGCTGAAACCTAGAAACACATCACACCTGCTGAGCTTCTTCAAGTCAACAACAAAAACAAACAGTGTTGAGGAATATGTTCACTAACAGGACATGAAGTAACTGTCCTTCAACCAGCTTCCTTGAAGCAGTTATGAGCTCATCTTGTGGAGGAAAGAGAGCTTTGAGGGCAGTTACAAACCAGAAGTGATTACAAAAGCTGTTTCTGCCACCACAGAAACAAGTCTCAGTCTGGACTCAGATTTTTGTCTCCTCAATATTAACTCGCACAGAGACCCATCATGACAAACAACAACAAAAAAAGGATGGCACACCATGAATTCAAATCTTAGGCCCTATTCGCACAGGATTAGTTTCACCTGAGGAGCTCTGATAATTATTAACTATTAGTAATATCAAATAATCCCATCTGCATTGATTATATCAATAATTTGTAAAGTAAAATTTCCAGGACAAATCACCGACCATATTTCAGACACACAGAGGTCCTCTGATTATACTAATTCAGTCTGAATCAGCATCTCTGTAACCTCAGCTGGTAATAGTTTTTAAGAAGGTCTCTGCAGCTTCTTCTGATCATTTTCTGTTAAAAAAAATATTATGGAAGCATGGGGCAATTTAAACAAAGGTTTCTTCAGCACTTTGAACAGACATCACTACCATCAATTCTTATTTTCAGCATGAATATCATTGATTATGCCATTGATTATTACTATTCAGACATGAGGTCCCTCCCAAAAACGAGATGTAGCATCTCAAGAGGCTAACCTCTAATAAATCAGACGACAGGTCTATGGTTCATGGATCTGTCACTAACTTTAGTTCTTACTTTAGTCCACTTGTCTCCTCTTCCCTCCCTTCCTTCGCCCACACACCCAACACAGCATGTTGTGGATTTGCTGTTCATCATGAGACCGGGGTCCACATTCAAGATTTCCTGCTGCTTAACAGAAGGTTTTTTCTTGCCGCCATGATGGAGGGATTCATGATTGGCTATATGGATTCATGTTGGGTGTTGGATGTATATATATTTGTATATATATGTATATGTGTATCTTTATATGTATATATGTATCTATGCATATATGTATATCCTTAAAATGAGGAGCTTTGTGCTCTATTGTAAAGTGTCTTGAGATAACACTTGTTGTGAATTGGCGCTATACAAATAAAGATTGATTGATTGATTGATTGATTGATTGATTGATTGATTGATTGATTGATTGATTGAATGAGACTCACTATGTCCCCTTTGTCATCGGTCAATACGCTATAAATAGTCTAACTTATGAATGTAAATATAACAATGAAAAAATGCCCTACACTTGTTTAATGTCACTATGCACTGATATTAGCTGAACATGATCATGATAATAACAAATATAACATACAGTCAGATACATAGACCGCTCCATAACTCAAGAGGTCTTAAAACAAGTAACCTAAATATGATCTGAGTCCCTCTCTGTGTGCAGCAGGTTGGCATGAGGCGCTGTCTCCGAGTGCAGCTCACAGTCATATTATTGATAAAATCAGGGGTAGGACTCAGTGAGAACTGATCTTTTACACAGCAGCTTTTAAGTTTTAAGAGTATTCAATTTATTCAGCATATCCAGAAGTTTTCAGTGCACATTGTCTGACTGAAGTTGGATGTAGACGTCTACATTTATCAGAATGTACAGCTGGCTGTGCGCTGCAGAGTGAGGGGCTGCTGCTCACACACGGTGGGTCTGTGCAGCGATTTCACTCAGAAACATGAGAAACACCAAGTTATTTACAGGGTTTGCTTATCCCATGCTAATGTACCACACCAAAAAGTGACGTCTGGGGGGGGTTCTGAAATTACCAGAGGTGCCCACGTAATACTAATCCTGTGTGGATAGTACTTTAAAAGAGATTTAGCAAAACATTTTATCATGGTGAGAGCAGGGAACACTTCTGAATGAGGCAGTGCCAGTTTATAAGTACACTACCGGAAAAAAGTTTGAATGAAGAACTTGAAATGGTACAAAGGGAAGTGTTGAACCACCAGAGGTTAAGAAAAAAAGTCATGCAGGTTACCTGAAACTGTTTCATAATCCTGCAAAAAGGCCCTTTAACAACTTGAAGGCCGTTAGTGGAGATCGATCAAACCTTGAAAGATGGTGTCACCATTTCCTACAGATGTTTTCTTGGTTCCTTCCAACCATCTCTGTGTGTATAAAAGTAGATCTGAACACACTGTGGTTCCAGACCCTCATGGTGAGCATTTCTGAACAGTATCGTCCTGCAGAAAGTCGAGTAACGCTCTAAAAATGATCAGGAAAAGACGATTCATAAAGAAAGAGAGACGGAGCATCAGAAGATTTACAGAAACAGGTCTTTACTCCAGAGACATGAAGTCAAAGAAAGTCAAGGTGAGCTCAGGGAGGAGAGTTTCCTTCAGCATCCAAAGACACTCAGAAACTGAGACTAGAAACTCTGACAGGAAGAGGTCTGGAAGAGCCAAACCAGAACCAGAACAAGAAGACCAGTTTCTGAGAGTCCACAGCTTCAAGCTTCACAGCTTCAAAGAGGAGGTAGAGTCACAGTCTGAGTTTGAGTTAGTGTGAAGAGATGACTTTGAGATGCAGCTTTGAAGGTCAGACTGCAGAAAGAAAGACCTCCATCACTACGACAGAGTCAGAAGAAGACAAAGAGGCTGGACTGGACCATCAAAGCCCACCAATGGACTACTGAAGACCCCAAGATGGAGCAGTGGACTAAAGAACCAAAGTTTTGAAGCTTTGCTTCATCATCAGGGTTTTTGTTCACCGTACGTGGAGTAGGTGAAGGAAAGGATGGTTCCTCACTGTGTGACATCAGACGGAAACATGGAGCAGGAAGCATGATGGTCTGGGCCTGTGTTTCTGGATCCAGGGTCTGGGACTCGTACCCTGAACCAAAAACAGCTCCCACAGTATTCTACAGTGCCCCCCATGCAGGACCCTCTGGAATGAGCCTGGTTGGTCAGGGGTTCATCCTACAGTAAGATACTGATCCAGAACAGGAGTCCAAGCTCTGCCAGAACCACTTTCAGAAGAAAGAAGAAGAGAGTCCTCTTAAAAACATGGAGCGCACTGCCAGCACAGTCTGAGTCTGCAGACTGAGACCCTGTGGAGCTGGTTTGGGATGAACTGGACTGAAGAGAGAAAACAAAGAAACCAACCAATGAGCAACATTTAGAGGAAGTTCAGCTGGAACAGAGCTGGAAGAACTTTCTGAAGAAGATTTGGTTTCCATAGTAGAAAGACTGACAGGAGTGAGTCCAGCTGTTAGAGCTGACAAAGGGGGACACGCTAAATGGGGAGTTCAAAGTCTATAAATTGATCCCATGATTTATTTTTCTTTTATTTATTCTGTACGTTCATTTCAGAGCACAGTGAGACATTAAATTGCATCATTTCAAAAACAAACTGTTCTTAGACTTTTGACCGGTATTATGTGTCAGTCTTTACATTCAGAGCAGATATGTGGACTATTTCTTTTCATTTAAAGAGGCGCTTGTTTGCTAACAAGCTAAAATGGACTTAGTTAATTGGTTCAGTAAGCTAAATAACATCTCACCTTCAAAACAGAAGAGGTGGATGTTGAAAACATTTTCTCTTTGAATAACTGGTTCATCAACCTCAGCTGATGCAACAGAAACCTGTTCTTCTTCCTCTTTCCGATGTTTCCGGCTCCCCTCAGAAGATTTTAAACACCTGATTCATTTCAATCACAGTGTCTCAATCATTTAATTATTTCTTTTAAAATCATCAAACAGTACACTGCACTGATATTTTACAGTTAGGAGCTGAAATTGATTTCATCGAATCAAAAGTCTAATACAAGGAACAGTTGGAAAGCCTTGAGCGTGTTTCTGGGCAGTGGGAGGAAGCCAAACAGAAGCCACACAGGCAAAACATCTTTGCAGAAGGTGTAGGGTTGCAAAATTCTGGGATTTTTCAAAGTTGGAAACTTTTCCATTAGAAAGCTTCTGAGATTTTTCGGGAATTTACATTAACTGCATTTACCTGGTCATATACATGTATAAATATTAAACATGTTGTTTTGTTATGAGAGGACATGCATGCAAACATGACAAATGCAATGTTTTTAAATTAAGTTGATAACAAGAAACCAAACATTTCCAAAAACTTCCCAAACAAAATTTCCAGTGAATTTTAAGAAAATTTCATTTTTAGGTTGATGGCATCAAAATCCTAAAAATTTCACAGTGTCCTTGAGCCAAAATGCTCATTGAATTTTCAGGACACTTTCCTGAAGTTTACTGGAAATGTTCCTCCCATTTGCAGTTCCACTGACACTAAGGTTTTATGGCTCCATCTCATTAGAAAGCTGCAGAGTGAACAGTTTGTAGAGCATCAGCTTCTCTGGAGAAGAACAGAAATAAAATCTGACCCTGGTATGAAGTGAGATCAACCCTTCATCAGTCCGAATCAACACTCACTCTCTTTGAGTTGTTAAAATGAAACAAAAAGTACAAATAACTCTCTGTTCTCATTTTCTACTCCAACACTTTGGATTTTTCTGTGTAAGTACATAAGGTACTTTCCAAGGTACTAAAAGGGAACCGACCCCACCACGTACTCATACCATCATTCTCTACTGATGAGTTATGTAGTCTGACACATGACGATGTTTGAAAAGATGTTGGCAGCTGAGCGTGATACTTGTCATGCACAAGTTTCCCACTTTGCGACAGAACTGAGGAACTTTAATAAATTTAAACTTTAAACATTCCCCCAAGTAGACCCACAGATAGAGCTGAAGGTCACACCATTTGTGCTGATATCGTTTGGACTGATATCAGTAACAGCCAATACTCAAGGCTGCAACATCGAACTGGTATTGGAAGTGAAAAGGTTATATCCAGTGTTGTTTTTGGCAGCTATCATAGTTTTAGTCTTTTGGACAAAAATGCCTGTTATTTTCAGTCAAAATAACAGGCATGTTCACTGTATTTTCAAAAAGACTGGGCAAAGCTTTCCAACTAACTCTCTCACCAGCCAAACTAAAATCACACAGCCAGTTAAAAAAAAAAAAAAACCTTAAAAAAACGGTCCTGAATTGAAGCAAGAGGCACTGACCAGCGCGACACGAGCCGTTTTCAGCCCCGTCTTGTCACATGCATCTGATGACAGGAAATAAGTTGAAGAAGTAACTTTAAATACCAAAAAAACCTCAATAGAGACGAGCAGAAGAAAACTGAGTGAGTAGTAGAGATTAGAGCAACGTAAACTACAGTTAACTCAAGCAAGCAAGAGAAGTAGTCGCTGTCACTCGCTGCCTGTCTGTGTGTGTGTGAAAGAGGAGAGCAGGCCCCTCCTCGCTGCAGCATGTGGAGGCAGGGAGGGGGGTGTGCTGTGTGTGACTGGCCAATCACAGAGCATGAGGAGTGAAGACAGTAGTTGTTGCTACCCAATGAGGATCCTTTTAGCACGGATACGAATAATCCTAAAAAAAACTTGTGTTGTGCTCGGACCCGGCAAAAATGCATTATCCGTAAGGAGTACTCGTTTGAAACGAATATCTGGCTCATCCCTACTACTGACACTGAGCAGACTGTGAAATATAAAGACATGAACTGTGTCAATAAAGCAGAAACCCTCCCAAACCAAAAAGAGCTCACAGAGAGCTGAGTCTGAGACCGTGGTCATAATAAAGGATCCAGAAAACCAGGTCCAGACAGAGAATTGCTCCAAATCTATCAGAATATTAATGCTTTGATATTTTCAGATTACTAATCAGACTGATTCATATTTTGATAATAAACCATAGCTTAACGTTGAACTTCAAATCTGTTTGTGTTCATCATCATTTATAGCTTCACTTATTATTTCCTCTCCATAGTGAGTCCATATTTGGTCAGAACCTCGGCTCCAAACCAACTTTTTCATCAAACACTCAAAGTAAAAACTGGATTTAGAAAATCAGCAGTTAATGTTGATTATTGCTGCTCAAACCTGGTTCACTGAGGTTGGATAAAGAAGACACATTTAATAACACAGCTGCAGACGGTGCTGGTGTTTGGTGTTTCAGCTAAAATGCTGCTTCTGCTGCCCAAATGTGTGCTCATCTTTATGATGACGTAGGTTGTGAAGGGGTCTATAAAATCAATGTGTGTCTGTGTGAGACAGATTACATGCACAATATGCAAAAATGTCTTGCAGTTTGGATATCTGACAGACCACACACTAACATTTTCATCCAGTCTCGTTGCGTCATTGAAAACTCGTCTCGTCATGTTTTAGTCATTAAAGAGCCATGATTAGCCCGTCACCATCTCCTTATCATGATGAAACAAAGGGGTGTCAATGAAATAGTTTCGTCATCGTTGATGGTAACAACATTGGTTGTATCAGGACACCCCTATGAAACGGTTTCTCCAAAGCCACTTCCATCACTTACCTGATGTGAGAACACGGAGGGTCTTGGCCACGCCTCCCCACGGTGGTCCCAGAGAGATGAACGCTTTGATGTATCGGTCCTTCCAGGACTGTGGCTGCTGGTTCAGGAAGTACAGAGTGTACATGTTGCCCATGCTGTGAGCGATCAGAACAACAGGCCCACCAGCTTTCTCTGCCATCTCTTCAATCATCTGCTGCAGTGCCAGGAAGTACTCCTTATTCTCGTCTAAAAGCGAAAGAGAGAGAGCAGCGAGAGACGAGTCAACACGGCATCTCCGCTGACCTCTGGATCGCACGAAAAGCTTGTTTTAATTTTATTCTCTTCAAAGTTATACTAAAATAAATCTACATTTTACAGAACTCTCCTTTTGAAATCCATTACCAACAGTAAAACTGCTGAACCAAACTCAAAGAAGAAAGTATGTTTTCAAACTGTAATTTTAAATAAAAGTTCATTTCCAATCTCATGGTAATTTAAAATTAAGATGCTCATCCAATATAAGACATCTGGACTATTTAAGGCAGCTGATTTGGTGTGTGAGAGTGTGTGTCAGCTGCTGCTTACTTGGTGCTTTTCTCCAATCATACGGTGCCCCTCTCACGTCGTCGTCTCTGGTGTAGCCCCACTCTGCCAGAGCCTGCACAATACTGAAGAAATACATGCCTGGAGGAAAGACGGGAAAATACAACCCAAGAGAAAGAAGAACAAAGCATCATAAACTTCAGCTCAGTGAGGAGAGCGCTCTCTATGTGCAACCAGCCAGCAAATAACATCATTAAGGTCAGACGCGACTGTTTTCACTGAGAGATTCCCACCCCTCCACTCGCATACCTGGGATGCCGAGGCCTGAAGCAGGGTGACATCACCTTCCCTCCCTTTCATGTGCATACATGAAAACCCAAAGCAGGTATTTTCAACTTCCCTGGCCTGAGATAAAAGTGCAGCAGGGGGGGAGGAAGAGGAGCAGCAAAGACCCCCCAAAAACTACAGAACCACTCAAACCTCGCTGGCTTCAGAGCTGCTGGTTTTTAGGATACAAAACACCGAAACACCCAAAACCAACAGAATGGTAAATGGACCAGTCAACAACTCAAAGCGCTTTACACTGCTAGCCTCATTCACCCAATCACACCACATTCACACACTGATGGCTGGCTTAAGCTAATCAAACCATCAGCTATATCCAACATTCACTCGACATTCATACAGCAACTTGGGGTTCAGTGTCTTGCTCAAGGAGACTTCTGCACGTGACTGCAGGAATCGAACCCACAACCTTCTGATTGTGGGGCAACAACTCTACCACTGTGCCACAGTTGCCCCGGAAGAAGCTGTGTCTCCATCAGTTCACAGCAAGTGATGACTCAGCAGTTTTCAGAGTACAGGAATGAGCTGTCTGCAGCAGAAATAGATTAACTGAGTGAAGATTAGCTTTAAAGATCGAATTTCCTCAGAAGACTGAAGAATTCAACTTCTTACAGCATCAAGTTTCCGCTGCTTCATTTTCTGCTTTGCGAGAAGATGTTTGGTTTCGCTGAGTGGGATTTTTTTTAGAAGGATTCAGAGAGAGAATAAGTCCCTGACCAGTGAAGTGATGCCACAACCATAGATGAAGAAGTCACCAAGGTGGTGGTGGGACTGGCAGCAGCTGTAGCGTTTGTTCCCCTATATTAATGAGTGCTTCGCTCATTTTATTTAGAAAGTATTAAACAGAAGTTAAAGCATTTCTGTTTGTTGACATGTTTAGTGCAGGACCTCTGACTTACCCACGGTGCGTTTGCTGGGGTCCAGATACTCCAGTGAGAAGGTCTTTCCAAACCCTGGGACACTTATGTTCACACCAGGTGGGGAAGAGGTGGTGTGTGTGGTCCTGTTGTAGATCAGCCTTCGCACACACAGAGAGAATTACACACATTAAAAGGTCTTCATGGGAACCAAGATCTGTGCTAAGGTGTCCTCTTGGGAGCCAAAATGCATACTAAAATGCCTCTTCAGCCAAAACGTGCTCTGAAGTGCCCTCTTGGGGGCCAAAAGGCCTGCTAAATCCTACATTTGGGGACCAAAACCCATGCTAAAGTATCGCCCTTGGATCCAAAGTGCATACTAAAGTGCCCTCTTGAGAACAAAACATGTGCTGAAGTGTCATCTTGGGAGGATAAACATGCTAATACACAGAAGAGTGTATATGGAAACAAACATGGCCCCGGGTTTTTGAGGCTTGTTTTCTGAAGTGTAGCCGTTTATTTGGGCTTACTTTGCTGCCTGTATGATCCCTGATTCCCTCCCAGCTTTCCACAACAACATGAAACACAAACATGTACTCAAGTTTCAGTTTCTCTTCTCTCCATGTGCTCCTCTCACTCATGCACACTCCTCTCTCTCCTCCCTCCACCTCACCCCCTGTTTAACTGTGAGTGTTGCTGCTCAGTTACGGCACTCAGGCCACTAATAAGGTCTAAAACTTCACTATCCCTTCACTGGCTGACTCCATCACTGCTGTCCTCTATGTTTGTTTTCATGGAGCATGACTTCCACTTCCATTTTTGTCTGTGGCACAGAACTGTGGTGTGTGTTGCTCCCAAATGGCATCAAATTCACATTAAATGCGACCTGGCTGTTCAGACTGCGATCACATTCAAAAGAGTCTGATATGTATCTGATTCAGTAGCACATCTGAAAGTTTCCTGAATCTGACTGAGAAATACCAGATTCATTGAGACTTGTGCTGTTCAGACTGTCAGAAACAAAGCTGATATGGGTCACATTTGAGTGAGAACATGCTGTTTGTGCCTTTTTTATCTTTTCGTCCCAGCCCATCAAAAGTCTGAGCACATGACATCTTTGGCAGTAATCGTAAGTGTTTTTCTGGGACAAAGACTCCATTTCCCATGATCACTCTCACCCACCGTAATAAGACATAACTCTTACCACAGATACTGAATAATATCTGAGAAATAACTAATTTTGGTGCTGATAGTCTCATTTTATATCGTAGATTATGAACGGGCAAACAAAAATGAAACTATTTCAAGATAATTTCTAAACTTAGAACCTTTAACTGCCACATCAACTTGAAATTTTAGCCTGAAGTTTTTTCTGAAGATGTCAGAAAAAGACACCGTGATCAAACCTTTTTTTTTTTTTTACATCATCATGAAGGTAACATGCATTACAACAGACTTCTTTTTATCTACTCACTCTGAAGGAGCAGTTTTGTGTTTCTGAAACAATACTGGCTTCAAATAAAGACTCGACACAACAGCTGACTGCTGTTGAACACACTGAAAGATGATTATTCTATTTTTCCTCTCAAACCTATTGGCACAGGATTCAAAGTTCAGTTTATCCAGAGTTACAGACAGTCAGCATGTAAACATAAATATCTAACCACTGAAAGCTGACCTGCTCTAATCCACTGAACCAGCATTTTAAGGTATAAGCCGTTATGGGTTTGCACTTTGACCCTAATCCAAACATGTTTACGAAAGAAAGAGGAAAGGCACATTATTATTTCAACATACTATCAAAGCCCTGCTCATCTTGTGATTATCACACCATCGTACTCATGATGGGGCTCTAACATGTCAGAAAAAACAGACCAGGGGTGAATTCATGAGGGGTCGAGTGGTCGTGTGTTCAGTGATGTCTCTTCGTACCTGATGTTGTCTATCCAGCAGTCGATGGCCACAGGCACCAGCAGCTCCAGGTTGAGCCACAGGGTGAAGAAGGAGTCCGTCTTCTTGTAGCAGATATAATGGACCACACTTGGTTTATCCAGTTTGGCCTCCAACTGGTTTCCCAGGTCGCCTGGAACTACGACAGACAACAGGAAGAAATGACTCGCCTATCAGTAACATGACTGTCATCATAAAACCATCCACGATGACACAGTTCACACTCATTATTGTTCTTTTCTGTTTTTTGACTCTGTTTTACCTTATTGTTTGATTTTTTTTTATTATAATCATTATTAGTACTACTGTATTTGTTTTTATCTTCTTTCTGTTTCTAAATCTTTCTTTACTTACTTCCTCTGACCTCTGATCCTCGTGGTCTCAGTCTTTGTTGATGGGTTTCCTTCTCCTGTTGTTAGGCTCATGTGTTTTATCATATGATGCACATTTGGACCTGAACTCCTTGATTGGGTTCCAATGTTGGATTGTTTAATTGCTGGTGGGACTTTTCCGTGTTAGAGTTTTTGCTTGAACGCTTTGTAAACCAATGTATTTAAAAGTGTTATATAAATGTAGATGAACAAAATATATGACCTTCCATGGAGTTTATCTGGTATAAGTGTGAACTTCTGTATCATATTCGTTATCTTACCTTTTGACCAGTCTCCCACAAACAGCACAAACTGATCGTCACACTCGGGGATACTGGAAATTTTCAGGATTTTGTTTCTGTCAACTCAAATAAATGTTTCTAAAAATTTGATTGCTAAAAAATTCTTTCATTTTTCATCATTCAAGGCTTTTGTTGTTCTGTGAAAGAAACCATTCTGTGAGACTGAAGATCTTCACCGGCCATGAAGTCCAGGACCTTGATTACAGAACACAGCCTGAGAGAAGCTAGACTCAATTGTTGGACATTTTTGAAAGAAGCTTTTCTTTGGGGTACTGAGGGGACATAAGAAATATATTTAGGCTACTGTAAATACCTGAATCTTCTTTTATTTTTCACCATTCATGGTTTCTGTGTTCTGTAAAAGAAACCAGGAAAGTTCTACGGGTCTAAAAACAGATAAGTGTCATTTATAAATGTTGTATCAGACATATTTACACGTGTTTGCTAATGACAAATATTCATGACAGACTCAGTTTGGGAAAAGTCCCTGAAAATTATTTATGTCTTTTAAAAACCTTGCATCAGCATTGTTTTCATGCATGTCTGCTCATAACAAACCAAAATGTTAATATCTACACAGGTTCATGATCAGATAAATGCACTTAGTGTAAATTTCCAAAAGTTCCCATTTAAATTTTCCCACTTTGAACTGAGCTACGTGCTGCACGCCGTGAGCAGCAACAAACAGCAGGGCATTGAAAGAGATCAACATCCCATAATCACACAATGGAGACACAGGACCGTACGCAAAGCTTTCCTTTAAGTTTAACCTAAACAAAAAGTCTGTAATGATGGACTGGAGGAGAAAAGAAACGATGCACAGTTGGGCTCGAAAAGTCTCTCCCTCACGGAGAGTCTCCTGGTGAAGCCATGTTTTTCATTTCGCTCGATCACTGTCAGGTGATCTGAACTTATGACTGATGTGGTCAACTCTAACACATGTGTACTCTTCATGTTTATCAGACAAGATTCACGCGCTGCACGTCAGGGACAAAAAGGCTCGTGTCTGTGTCTGAATGTCGCAAAAGATGTTGACATTTACAGCGATCTGTGAAGAAAATGAAGTCACTGTGTTCATGGATTTATATGAAGCAAAAATCAGCCTGGACTTCAACACTACAGCTGACTCAAACACCTAGAAGGGAAACCTGTTATGGACCAGCTCTGGGGCTTGACTTGAGGAGGTGCTGACGCACACGCCGCGTTGTTATTTGGAAAGGCAGAAAATCAAGTTTACAGCGCCTCAAGAATCCCGTGAAACGAAGCGAAATCAACTTACTGAGAACCACAGGAGGTCTCGGGGGCTGACAGAACTTCTTCCCCTCACATCTTCCCAGAGGTGACTCACTGCTGC
This sequence comes from Labroides dimidiatus, assembly GCA_030710495.1. NCBI lineage: Eukaryota > Metazoa > Chordata > Actinopteri > Labriformes > Labridae > Labroides > Labroides dimidiatus. Next base: position 3,810,950 of record CM061147.1, read on the forward strand.
GCGCCGACAACAGCAACAACAAACAGGTCTGGAGCAGCGCAGCGCAGACTGTGATCCGGTGCTGGGTCGCCATGGCTCCTGCAGTCTCATAGCCACAGGATCATGATGTCTCCTCGGCCTGAGTGGATCTACAGCAGGCTGATCTTTAATCTGAGTGTGTCTCCTCTGTCAGGGTCCGATAACACGGCGCTGGTCTGTCTGAGAGTGTGTGAGTGTGTGTAAATGATGATCAGTAAACAGGAAGATGCTGATCACGGGATCGACATTACAGAGCAACACGCCCCAAACAACCAAGTCAGGAGCAACTGATGCCAGATGCAGTCGAACGGATAGGATAAAAAAAAATCAATAGAGGAAAATTTTACACTTAAATACGATGAGTCATCATTTATGGAAATATAAAAGTTCATTTCACATGTCTCTCATATTTCAGCGCCTGCCAGTTTGACTGGGACATCACTTTATGGAGCTTTTATTTTGGTACTTCCGCTGGGCAGCAACATTTAAAATTTAAAACTGAGATTTAGGTTTACATTCGATATCTGGATTATCTATAAGTGATTCTATAACTTGGGGTAAGTTTCAGGTATACCAAAAAGTGAAACAATATATGTGCTTTTTTTCTCACTACAAATGTCCCTCATCATTTTTATTACAGTTTAACCAAAATTAAAAGCAATATGGTTCAAAAACTGTAGCATAGTTAAAAGGACAAGAAGAGAGAAACCTTTCTCTATAATACAAACTTCTGTGACAGGTGACACAGTTGACTTTTTCTCCATTTTTGTCTCTTGAGCTAACTACAGACCTTGAACATGTCACCACCTGAACTCTATCACCTCATATTCCTGTACATTTTCTTTACATGTTGGTTATTATAACACCTAAAGTACGTACACAAGAAAATGTTGATAACACAGATGATGAATTTTTAAAGCACATCATGTACAGAGGATCATTTTGATGAAATATTGATGAGGAGGAGCTGAAACAAACCACACTTTCTTCAGTTTCTCCCACAAAAAAGGATAAGATCTCGAATAACTTTGGTCACGTGACTTTAGAACAAAAAGGTTTTGTTCAATGGGTAACACAATTGACGAACAAAGTGAATAATTTTGTGTACTAATTATTAAGATAGTTTAAAAAAAAAAACAGCTTTATCATGTTTTGATGATTATTTTGAACAAGTAATGATGAAAATAATATACACCAACATGTATTCTAGTTTTGATTTTGAAGGTAAAAAACAAAACATTGAACAGCACAAAAACTGCAAATTCCAACACTTGATTTGCATTTTTTGCTAAATAAATTATGGAACCTTTTAACTTTCTGTATTATCAAAATGACCCAAGATAAAATTGGTCATTGCTTGAAATAAATATTTTGTTAAATTGACAAAATACGCCCTGTAATTGGCTGGCAACCAGTCGTGGGTGTACCCTGCCTCTCAGACAGATGGGATAGGCTCCAGCCTAACAGGATAAGAGGAATAGAAGATGAATGAATGAATGAATGAATGAATGAATGAATGAATGAATGAATGAATGATAAGTCAACCCCATGGACTTGAAATGTACCCCTAATATTTAAAATTTATCTAAACAGTACAAACCAAATGTATCAGACCACCATCCAGTGTAAGGTGTTCTCCACCGCTGTCCTAAATTAACCGAGTATTGCTATAAACAAAATATTTTGAATGTATGTGTGACAGCTAATCCACCTGTAAGTAAAAGATCTTTAATAAAAATCATATCTGTAATACTAAAGTATAACTATTGTTGTTAAGTAAGAATTTTCACACTGCTTCACAAAAAAAACAATAAAAGTTAAATATAATTTAAAAAATACAACCAATTTGAAATAAAAAAAGGTGGGGACATTGTTCAAAATATAAATAAAAACAGAATGTAATTATTTTCTAATCTCGTAAACCAATATTCCATTCACAATAGAACACACTACATTAGATGTGTGGACTCATTTAACTGTTTCACACAAAACATTTTGAATGTGATGGCAGTGTTAGATGGCACAACGTCCTGATTTTTCAGGAATTGGGGTTTTAGATTTAAGATTTAACCTTAAATTTATAATTCAGTTTAACAGTGACAGTATCTAATTAGTATTTTTTATGTCAACTTTTAATGTGAAAAAGATCACAAATACTGCTCTAAAAGTGACTGCAATAAGTTATCCTTTTTTTATTGTTTCAGAGCTAATTGTTCCTGTTATTTTTTGGTGTGTGCAACCCGATATGATGATGATGTAGCCTACATAAGCAAACCACGGAAAGGCTCGTCTTAATGTCTAGGTTTGACTTAATGATCCTATAATATTTAAATTAGGTTTGGAGAAAGAAAGAAAGAAAGAAAGAAAGAAAGAAAGAAAGAAAGAAAGAAAGAAAGAAAGAAAGAAAGAAAGAAAGAAAGAAACTGTGGCATTATTCAGACCGCCTCATGAAGCTGAAGAAAGATTACCAGGAGAGCTATAGAAACAAATGAGAGATACTTGTTTGAATTTGAACTGCCACTGAACTTTAAATACTGTAATGAAAACAATCACCAACACAGACTAAGAGGAATCAGAGTCTGACTGCAAACCTCAGCAGAGGATAAGTGAGGAAACCATCTTTCACGTAGTGTCGTCAAATTGTTGCAATTCCTGCATGATGTTTTAGCCCTGCTGAACAAAAATACACAAACCTACGGAAACACATGGCTGTTGTAAACACAGACAAGTATAGATCTGAGTTGAATAGATCTTTCCTATGGATCGTCTTTGTCACTGATACCTGAGCTAACTTTCTGAGTCTGTATTGATACTCAAAACCAGGAAGTAAAGACATGGAGAAAGGTAAGGAGGAGATTAGTTTGGAGAGAGATGAGATGTCCTTTCCTCTGGGGTGTCACATGAAGCGACTCATGGTGAACTGAATCACTGTACAGTGAGATCTGCCTTGTACTGAGTGTACTGAATTATTCTGATTTTGTTTGACCAAAGTGGGTTTGTCTCACTTTCCTGCTTGTGTTCCCATTTTCTTGCACCTCGATGCTGTGTAATTTCAAACTCCACTCTGTGGCTTTAGCTCTTGAAGCTTGGTAAATTTTGGAACATCTCTCTCTAAAATAAGCATTTTGAACCTTCAGTGTTTCATTCTTTGCTGTTGAACTCAAAACTTTTAGTTACTTCCACAGTTATGGTTGGGTTGTGTTTCCTTTGTTCTCAGAGGTTCTGGAGCTTAGTAAGGGATTATCCACAGTGACTATGGAAGCATTACACACCTCTGAGTCCTCTTTGGCTCGTTCATAAAACTCACTTCAAAGCTCTTCTGACCAGTCTATTCCCTTAACGCTGACAGATATACAGATTGGATGCTACAGCAACTTTTTGGAAACTTCACTTCACCAGAGTTTGATAAAGGCTATAGGACTCTTAACTGTCCAGAAAAAGGTCCCCTGTGTTGAATATTGACCCGTTATGTCCCTACGCCAAACAGAAGCCCTGTTGAAAAAATGCCACACTTAGGTTGAGTGTTTGGTATAACTTTATACAATACACAGCTGTTGAAACCAACAGGTTGATACATACCGAGCAAAGAAACATAAAGTTAATGTGTAATAATGAACTATAACTTACTACAGTGTGATTATTCTTTCACAGTTGGAAAATGAAGGATCCCTTCTACGAGTTTGAGTGGGCCCAGGAGGAATTTTGTCACTTAAAGGCTCTGTGAGGATTTTTTTAAAGTGGTCTTGAAACAGTCTCACTTTAATATACCTGCCTGTTCAAATCTCACAGTTTGAAATGAGATAACCAGCTTCAAAATGTGTTATTACTAAATTATATTTCTCTGTATCTGTGGTCAGATTTTCATGTTTTCAGAACATGAATTCATTTACAGCAGTCTCTGACTACACCACGCAGGCTGGCAAAGTTTAGCAGTGAGTAGGGAGATCTGTGTTTTGTCCGCTGATTTTTCGCTTGAGAGCTAAAATTCGGGTTATGAGTCAGCTTCAGATACCCCACCACTGGCGCAGTTAACGCTACAGTGAATGCCGCAACATACGCCCCGCATCCTGTGTCTCACTCATTCACTGTAAGCAGTTAGCTCGCAGTGGAAGCATCAGTGTTTGACTCTTAGCTTTTTTTTTTTTTTAACAAAACTTTCAGACTTCATGCAAAAGAAACACCCAGAAAAAGTTGTAACTGGTTGTGTGACAGTGCTATTGAAAGGCTCTTTCCTAACTCATTTAGAAACATTGTTAAAAGGAGGATGAAACAGAGCTGATTGGACGGGTTTTTAAAGAAAAATCAGCCAATTAGATTCAGTTATTCAGTTCAGCCTTTCTCCTCACCCTCCATCAGCATCTTCAAGTTGCCTCATCAAGCTAAATGCTGAACATTAAACTTTATAAAACCACTTTATTGCAGTATTTTCTATTGTATTGTGTTTTATATAATGCTCCTTATAAGAACATTTTTCTTATTTAAAAAAATAAAAATAAATTGTAATGTTTTGGGAGGTCTGGAACTGATTAATGGCATTTCAATACATTTCAATGGGAAAAATTGATTTGACATACGAGTAATCTGAGTTACGAACTCTGTCAAGTAAGTCAAGGTACCGCTGTAGTCTGCTCACCTTCTGGACACTGAACTACAAAGTGACTTTACAAAGTTTGTTTGTTGTCACCTTTCAAATAATATCTCTATTTAACTACAAATAAATACATTACCTCATTGCTTTGCATCCTGGGTAAAGCTGTCTTAAACAAAGAAAAGTAGTGTGAAAAAGAAGATCTGCTCTCCAAAACAAAGACACGCTTTGATAAGAGTCATGTTTTTATGGTAGCGGTAGAGTCTTTATTCTGGAAGAACACCAGTTCTGTCCACAGGTTGCAATCAACTCCAAACAGATGGTCCTCACAGAGCCTTTAAAATAGGGTGCTGTACTCCTAAGTTTGGCCAATGATTCCTATGATTTATTTTTGAATGAATCTAATTTTATTTCTCAGACTAATAGCAATCATAGATTAACAAAGAGGTGCATGTCATAGAATTTGAAGTATCCTAAATGATGATTAAACTCTACAGACCACTGGAGATTTTCATGAAATGACTTCCTGTTCAGCTTAAACTTCTGTGGACGTTGTGTGTACCACCATCACAGCTGCAGAGCACGTCATCCTGATCAAACTGAAGGGAACAGAATTAATCAGACAGGGACACAAACATGGGCCTGCTGTCAGGGGTCGTGGTTCTAGGCTGGGGTAAAGGATAAACTACAAAAATGTGGCCCCTCTCCATGGTCTGCTAATTAGTTCCAGATCTAACATCTACAGTATTTGGCACATCTGATTTTCCCTCCAGGATGTGCTGAATTTGGTTTAGCACCTTTTCATGGAAAACTATATCCAGATGGGGAAGCCCTCTGTACTCAGTGACGTGTACAGGCTTCTCCTGCTGCCCCACCCACCGTTTGCAGAGACTCATGCTAAAGCTGTCCACTGTGTCATCCCCATCAGCATAAACAAAGTCTACAGGGTCCACATTGGGGAAATCCTCATCATAGATATAGGTCACTGGAGTCGGGATCCCCACGCCATACATACACCACACCTCAACACCTGGTGGGTGGAGGGCACTGGTGAGGTTCTTGGTATCCTCCCACATGTACCTACAACACAAAGAAGAGGATGAGGAGGGTTGTGGAACAGAGCTGAATGTTAAACAGTGTTTCTGTTTAGCCTGGCAGGATACTATCAGAGATACAGCGCTGTGTTTTTTTTTCAACCGCTGGCTTCAAGATGATAAATCTTGGAAGAACCAGCACAAAAGGTATGTCTTTCAATCCCTTGTATTACAAACATCATACACAGCTGATCAAAATCTTAAGACCAGTGGAAAACTGGCAAAAATGTACATTTCGTACTGTTGGATCCTAAAAAGGTTCAAAGTAGAGTTTCAAAACACACAGAAAAGTAATGGAAGTGAGACAAAAAAAAAAAACTGAGAAAGCAATTTATTGCAAAAAACAATTAAAGTGAAATAGTCTGTTCATCAGCAGATCAAATGTTTTTAGATCACAGCCCAAAAAAACCCTAAAATATAAATAAAAGTTTGAAAGAAGGACTCCGTCATGAGGAGCTCCACCACTCTTATTGATCTCTTCAAAAAATTGGTTTTAGCATGCTTGATACGAGTGTTTCCAGGAGGCTCATGGGAACTTTGCTCCAAGTGGTGAAGATGGCTTCATGGAGGGCGTCCCCTGTCTGGAACTGACGTCCATTTTTGTAACCTTCCCTCTCCATCCATCCCCAAATGTTCTCAGAGTGATTTAGATCAGGGGAAGACGCAGGATGGTCCAAAGAGTGAGCTCATTCCTCTGGAAGAAGTTCTTTGTCAGGCGGCCATTGTGACCTGCAGCGTTGTCCTGTTGATAAACCCAGTCATTAGCACACAGAGCAGGGCCCTCAGTCATGAAGGACGCCCCCTGCAACATCTCCACATAGCCAGCTGCTGTTTGACGGCCCTGTACAACCTGAAGCTCCATTGTTCCATTGAAGGAAAAAGCAGCCCAGATCATGATGGCGCCCCCTCCACTGTGCCGCCTAGAAACCATCTCCAGTGGGATCATCAGACGCCGTCTGATGGTTATTGGGCTGCAGGCGGCACCAGTAAAGGACTTCATTTGGGTCCAGGATCGTTCCATGTCTTGACGGACAGCCAATCAGATCCTCTGGCTCAGCGCCGGTGAAATGTTTTTGGGTCTACCTCTTGACTTTTTTGTTCCATAACCCTCAGGATCTTTGAAGAAATTCAAAATGACCATCTGACTGCGTCCAACCTCAGCAGAGATGGCGTGTTGTGAGAGGCGTGGCTTATTCAGCTCAACAATCCGACCACGTTCAAAGAGAGAAAGCGTTTTAGCCTTCACCATCAGGAGGTCATGACAGAGTGAACACCTGACAGGAAATCATACTGAAAGCAAATTTTTGTACAGATTTTGTCTTTTAAAGGCTGTGCTCTTAAACTTTTGATCAGCTGATGAACGTTTTCACTTTAACTGTTGTTTTCAATAAATTGCTTACTCTTTTTTTTTCTCTCACACACATTTCTTCTTTTTGCATTTTGAAACTTTAACTTAGAACCTTCTTAAGATCCAACAGTGGAAAATGTGAATTTGTGCAATTTTTCAACTGGTTTTAAAGTTTTGAGCAGGCTTGTATTTTGGCCAGCACGTGCTTGAATGTTTTGCTTGTAGCTGTCTTAAACACAGTGATAAAGGCTGGCTCTGAGGTTTAATGGGATCCATTTCTTCTCTAGTAAGAGAAACTGTTTTTGTGTATCTGAAGCTGTCAATTAAAGATCAATAAGGTTCATGCACCCCCAAGGAGAACAAGAGACTGTAGAATTCATGAATGTATAGTTATTCTTCTATGTGTTGAAATATCATTAGAAATCAAAGCATTCAGTTGGTTGCATCAGTCCACACATTCATCATATTGTAAATGGAGGAACATTATAATTCTAAATGTAATAAACAAGGCTTTATCTGATCACTACCAGCCATCCTCGTAATTGATGTCAGTGAAGAAGCGCTGGTAGTCCTGGTTGGTGTAGTTAAAGGTGGGTGTCGAGATGAACACATGGTCTTTTGGCCAGGCTTCATCTGATGGCAGCATCCAGGGATTAGTTGTTGTCATCCTCTGCTCTTCCCGTATCTTGATGTTGGAGATCATTGGAATGCCGTCGTTTTCCCCTGCAGAGGGGACGAAGTGAACAAAGACACTGATGGCATCAATGACCCAATGTTACAGGAAAAACAGGGCTGTGAGAAACTATTTACTACCTTCTTGAGTTGTTATATTTCTGCACATTTGTGACGCTTAAATGTTTCAGATCATCAATCATGTCTTAGTATTTGAGAAAGATAACCAGAGTAAACACAAAACCCAGTTTATAACCATAACCATGCATTTGTTTAGGGAAAGAAGTCATCCAAACCTTCCTGCCCGAGTGTAAAAGTAATTTGCCCCGTTGTTAAATCACAAATAAACTGTGATTAACCATGTTCAGGAAAGCTATGTTCAATGTCACCAGACACACCCAGACCTGACCTGTTGAAACAAGAAATCGCTTAAATAAAACCTGTCTGACAAAGTGAAAGCTTGAAGTGCAGGTTCAAAGATCTTAAAAAGCAACACATCGCGTCATGATCTTAACCATTTAACACCCCAGTTTAAAACAGCCTACCTGAACTTTGTGTTTTTTTTAAATTGGCCTTAAAAGATTTAAAGGTCATGCCCGGAAAGCTCATCTTCTCCTTTCTCTGGAGACACCAACCTTTTTTGCTAGCCTAAATGGATGAAGATTGACAGTAATGAGAACAGCTTGTGATGAGTGATCTACACAAGAAATTCAACTTTTTATTGAGTGTATAAAATTTTTCATCAGAAATCAACAAAGGAGTTTTTCTCCAACTTCTGTTGAACAAATCTGTGAGCCTGTGCAGGGGCGTGTCCAGACTTTCAGACTGGGGTGGCACAATAGGTGGAAGTGACATAGGTAGGGGTGGCCAGAGTGTGGAAACATTCAAATTATGGTAAATGGTACTTATATAGCGCTTTTACTCAAAGTGCTTTACACTGCTAGCCTGCTAATCTAATCAAACCATCAGCTACATCTAACACACAACATTCACACACCACTGAACAACAGTGGGAGCAACTTGGGGTTCAGTCTTGCTCATGCACTTCGGCAGGAGTTGGAATCGAACCCACAATTTTCAGATTGTGGGGCGATAACTTTACCTACTGAGCCACAGCCGCCCGTAAATTATTACCATTTATCCTCTTTAACTTTTCCAACTATCATAAATTGTTTTATAGATGTTATATTCCAGTGATTGATTTTAGTGTAAAAATGTATCATAATCAGCCTGTCAAATAAATTTAAAGTAATGAATAAAACGATGAATCTTTGAATTATTACAACAAGGACATTAGTATTGTTAAAGCAGTTATGACAACATAACACTTAAATGAAAATATCCTACTCCTACTTGCAGAACTGTTTCTCCTACTTGCAGAATTTTTTCTCCTACTTGCAGAATTCTTTTTGAACTCGAGAAGAAAAAAATAAATCTTGAACAATATTTTTTTTGTACTTGAAAGATTTTATTTTTGCGCCTAAAGGATATTTTCATTTAAGTGAAAATACATTTTTCTGTATTTGTGAAGCAAGATGTATTTGTTGGAGAGACTTTTTTTTTTTTCATTAATCAAACTAAATACATTAGTGGTGAATTATGTTTTGCTTTTGCAAATCACACTAAGTTTGTTTGTGAATCACTGGCTGCAAATAAAACACAGTGTGAGGTTGTGAGGTTTTGGCACTTATTTAACTCCATAGATTTGTCATGATAAGATAACTGTTCATTGCAATCAAAATAGAACTCAGTTACATATGGAGCAGTTTTAAAGAACATAACATCTCTTTTTCAAAGAAAGAATCCAATTGCAAAGTCCAAACTGCAACTAATTTTTGCTCAAATCAAACATAATCTAAGATTTGAGCAGTTCTTAAAGTTTTACAGTATTCACTCTTCAGTAGTTTTGTGCAACAAGTTTGGCTATTTTCAGATTCAGATGACAGTCAGATGGGGTTAACTCAGATTGCAGACAGATTACACACCTTATTTCTTCTTTAAAATTAATGGAACAATAAAACATAAATTTTTATGTCCTGTTTACTTTCACATTGATTATTCTTACTTAAATGAAAGACTTGGTGAAACCCCTTGCCCTGCGGTGGTTTAATCTGATCTGGAGGGGTATAGTTTGGCCTTGCCTGTTTTACACCCTGGGGTATAAAATGGCCAGGGCCATTTTAACCCTGGGTATAATTTGGACAGGGGGTTAATTTGGCCTGTTACACCGTTTCAACTTGTGTCAAACGTGGTGGTAGTGTAGTGGTCTGGACCTCCTCTGTCAGGACCTAAATGACTTAACCTAATGGATGGAACCATGAATTCTGCTCTCTACCAGAAAATCCTAAAGGACAATGTCTGTCTATCAGTTCAAGACTTTGAGCTTACTTGGGTTATGCAGCCATACAATGAACACCAGTAAGCCCTCCTCTAAATGGTTTCAAACACTGAATTAAAGTTTTGGAGTGGCCTTAAACAAGCTGTTCAGGCCCCAAAACCCTCCAGTGTGTCTGGATGAAAACAGCTTTGTAAAGAAGAGAGGGCCAAGATTCCTCCACAGCGATGTAACAGGACTCATCGCCACTGGTTGCAAACACTTGGTGGCAGTTTTTGCTGCCAAGGGTGGAAAAACTAGTTAAAGGTTCAGGCTGTGGTTGCTTTTTCATTTTGGGCCAAGTAGGTTTGGATAATGAAGGAAATCATTGTTTAAAAACTGTGTTTTGAATTTACTGTGGTTATCTCTTTTTCACTTAGGTGTGACAAATGTGACAAAATATGAGACTTCATGAAAGGGCATGGGGTTTTTTCACAGCTTTGTGTGAGAAGAGAGCTCTAGTTTTGTCTGGTTGAACAAACCAATCAGAAAATGCTGAATCAATCCAGGCAGCTGCCCCAAAAATGATAACGGTTTGCTTTTAATTTTGATCCTCACTTTGATCAATAACAAAATTATATGGCTTAAAAACATTATATGAACAAAGACCATTTTTGTTCTACAAACAGTCTCAGCTACAATTCCATGTTACATCCACTGATGTATTTACTTTGTTTTTACCTGATGCCAGGACTCTAAGTGGTTTAACAGCGCCCCCCCACGGGGCTCCCAGGGAAATAAAGCCCCTGATGTACTTGTCCTTCCAGGCCTGGGGCTGGTGGTTGAGGAAGTAGAGGACATAGTGGCAGCCCATACTGTGTGCCAGCAGGTAAACGGGCTTCTCGTACTGCTCGAACATCTCTTCAACCAGCTCCTTCAGCTTTGTGAAATATTCTGCGTTCTCATCTGTCAGCGGAGAGAGAAATTAAGAGTTGATGGATTCAAATTTAATAAGATCTCAAAGGGTTGGATTATCAAGGAGTTTCTGACCACATGCATTGAAAGGGAAAAAAATACTGTTTTAAAAAGCTGTATGTAGAAATCTGTGAAAGTGTTTTTAGGGACTGTTTACACAACAACGGTTTTAGAAGGAAACGCAAAAGTATTAGCCGACATAAAACAGAAACTTTTCTGAAGGCCGCCAGAGTGGAATTTTCCCAAAACACTGTGGCCACCATTGCTGGAGTTTTTAGTGGAAATGCTGACATCATACTCTTCTTTAATACCATGCACATGTACTGTTTTGTAATTGGGTGTCACTCAAAGAAGTAACTCTACTTCATTATCTGTCCAGACAAAGATATAAGGTTTCACACGATTAGTGTCTATTGTTTTCTGTTTCTTCTTTCTTCCTCCTCTGTTTTGTTTTTGTTTCCATGTAAATGCAGAATTTTTTGCATTTGTAGGTACAAGGTTTTCGTGTAAATGGCCCTTTATTTACCCCTTCCTCTGTCCACAATCAGATGACCCCCCCAGCTGTGATAGACTTGGTTTAATAACTCCTAAACATTGGTCTTCTTTGAGCCTGATAGTGTGAATGTGTCTCTGTCAGCTCCCGGTGTTCCAGTTTAAAGAGTGACCCTGTAAACAGGAGACCTTCAGCTGAACGTGTCAGTGGACATTCAGTTCACAACAGCTGTTGAAACAAAAAAAAGAAGCCCTTGGGAACGCATCCTAGTTTAGTTTCATATACGAGTGTCAAATCTCCTCATCAGATAAGTATTTAATGAAGCCCTAAAGCTGTTTGAGAATGTTGATGGTCGTCAATTAACGGGCTCATTTAGAAGCCGAATCACTGTTCAATCTCTGTGTCTTCATGTTTTAGACAGAGGATCAGTCCGGTGTCTCACCAGTCTAAGCAGTTCATGGATTTTAGAAATGGCTTCAACCAGCACCAGCTTTGCCATTAGCTCTTGTCTCCTCAAGTGTCAACAAATCCATCTGCAGTGAAATAAAGCACCATCAAAACCAGCACAGGCTGAATCTCCTCCATGCTAACAGGCTAACTGTGGTGCAACACATAAGCTGTTTCTTAATATGCGTACTTCAGTATACTTCTGGACTTACGGACTTGTGATACGTCATCAATCAAAGCCAAAGTTTTGTTCTAATTCAGAGTCTGCATCAAAACATGTTCAGTCAAAGTACCCGGATGTGGACTTGCCCCGCCCCCTTTTTCCAAGTCTGCTGCTGCTGACATAACCTGAGCGGAATTTTCACAGTTACAATCCCACAATGCAATTTGCGCCATCAAGTGAGAACAAACAATGGCATAGGAGACCCACATCTGTAAGTAACTGTTGCTGCCATGTAAAAATTTGAATAAGATACTCGTTTGCAACAGAATTCTGTTTGAAACCCAGAAATGTTGGATGAGTTGGGTAAAATTCAAGTCAGCAAACTGCCGGCAATGCAACCGGATGTGACGTGTTGGTACATATAGGGGGACGCTAGCAAAGTCCACTGCTGTCAACTGCAGTAGTAGTCGGATCGTCTGTACCTCTGGAGTCCAAACTCTGGAATGAACTTGTGAAGTCTGAACTTCCAGAGAATGCAAGTTTAATCTTTTAAATTCTAAATAGAGAAACAGCCATAAAGATCTGTCTCCTTCTATGGTGTCATATGTGTAAATGACCTGTGTTGCAGTTGCCTGAGTGTTGTTCTCCACTGGTCTGATTTACATTATCTACAGCTTGTGGTGGAAACGCAGACAAACAACAAGCCACAAGAACTATTTATTTCACTAAAAGTGAACTAAACGGTGGAAAAGCACCTCCAATTTCCCCATTAGTGGATGAATAAAGGATCATCATATCTGCTCAATGTTTATGCAAAACTGTGACAACTAACAGAGATTCATTTGAAAACAAGTAACTGTTATGGTAGTAAACATAACAAATTCAAACCCTTAAAACAGATCAGAAAATATGTTTGGGAGAATACACATGTTGCTTCGTGACTTACTTGGAGCTAATCTCCAATCATATGGTGCTCCTCGTATGGTCTCATTTCGGGTATAGCCCACCTGCACCAAGTGTTCCACCATAGTGAAAAAATAACCTGTAAAAACAGCAGCATATCAGAGTGACAACATGTAACATGACTTCATACCAAGCTACTGAATCACAAATGCTGTAAGACAATCAGGTATTAGCCGAGGCTAAGATGTTACGTTTGGCAACCCTTTGTCCTTATTGCTTTTATAATTTGATGATTTAATAAAAAAAATATGGATAGATCAGAGTAAAAAAAATGTTTGTATTGATTTCTGTCTTACCAGCCAGTTTGTTTGAGTCAAGATATTCAATGGGATATGTCTGTCCAAATCCTGGCACTCGAACCTGTACTCCTATGGAGTTGGATGATCGCCGAGTCGTTCTGTTGTAAACAAGTCTTGAACATGCACATAAAAATGAATGTTGAGGAGTGAGCCAAAGAACTGAAATATTATGATTAACCATCTGTGTAGATTACATGACAAATAAAACTAAGGCAATAGAATACCAAAACCAAACACTACTGATTTATGCAGTAATACTGAATTATTATAGTCACCACCAACATAAAGACATTATTGAGACAGTACATTGAAAACGTGGTGAAATATTTTATGATTTAATATTTGACTAAAGATCAGTAAATATTTGTCCATGTAAATGTAACATTTCTATCACCTGGATAAATTAAAGACAACAAATAAATAATCTACCAGACCCAGATTTCTTTTCTTTTGTGCTGAATGTTATTGGGTCTTTAAAAGGTTGAAGGCATTACAGACAGAGTACAGATAATAAAGTAAATCAATGTTACCGAATGTTATCAATCCAGCAGTCTACACCTATAGGCATGAACATGTTGAGGTCAATCCACAGGGGGAACCAATGATCTGTTTTCTTGTAGCACATCCAGTGGACCAGCGTTGGCTTGTCTATTTTAGCTTCCAAGCGGTTCCCAAGGTTTCCGGGCACTAGACATGAAACCACACACCTACACATTAGTTCAAGGTAAGTACTGGGAGGTTAGATAAGATGAGGGTTATTATTGACCACTTTATACTGTTTTAAGCTTGCAGTGGGTCCAAAGATGAACCCGAGGAGTCACAAGACAAATAACCTTAAACCTTACTCTGAATCTGAATCAAAGATTGTGATCGGAAGAGTTTAACACATCTGAACAGAATATTGTCTTTTCAAGCTGTTCCAGATTTAAGGCAGACAGTGAATGAATACGGGTGTAGAGTGAAATGTTCACGTTTGTTCAAGACAACTTTTTAATGGATACAATGTGACGAGGTAAGGTATTTATCAACAGTTACATAGCACTGTTGTTTGAAACTTAGACGTATCTGCAGGCTAACGTGTAACATGAATCCTTGTGTCCTGCTCATCTACCAATCAGAGCCAACATAACCTCACTCTTCATTTTATTGACAGACTCTCAAGTTTGATCAGATCACTGCAGAATAACTGCTGCATGTGGGTTGGAAAGAACATTATCACAAAAAGTTTAGCTTATGTTTTAGCCTTTAGCTTGTGGTTTAGCCTTTAGCCGGTGCTATCACTCTTCAGTTTAGCTTTCCTCTTCTCTTTTGTCCTTTTTCTGTCTGGCAGTTCAGCTCCAGTGTCCACCATCACTAAATCGTTTTGATTTTGGTGTGCTGTAAATCAATCCTGTCCTGTCCTACACTGTCATGGTGAAATAAATTCCTGCAACTTATGATTATTATTATCCCCAACGAGCTTTGTCACACAGTGAATTTAACACAGAGCAACCTCTTAAAGCCTGGGATGTGTCTCTCTAACATTTTAACTTTTGATTTTACCCCTGGAAAGAGTCATCCAAAGTTTAGATAAGGTAAATGTAGCGTTAAAGTTTCTTAGATGCAGACTACAGTCATGCAAATGTTTGTATTTAGAGCCCACTGGTGACCTGACATGTCCTCCTGCTCGGTGTCTCACAGCCATGCTGTTCTCCTGCTCTGCTTTATTGAAACTGGAACTTTGAATTCAGAGTTTTTAGTTTATTTGTGGTGCAGAAAGGAGAAAAGGCATCTCTTTCTTCAGCTGGAAGCACTGGTCTTCAAAATAAAATACCCTGATAACCAGCACGTGTCACTTACTGTAAGTTGCACCTGAAACTCAGTTAGAAGACCACTTCAGCCATGTGTAAGAGTTTTTGTCTCTTTAATAATCTATCTGATTTGAGAAGAGACCATGGTTTTGGGTGATGTGTTTAATTTATCAAGAGATCTGAGGGGTTTTGACAAATACTGACACATAAAACATTTTTGGATGTATGGGATCTCTTACAGACATTTATTACCTGCTAATTAGACTTGGACTATGTTTGTAGCATAGCTCAGTGTCCAGAAGGTGAGCAAACCATCAGTTTAGTGAGACTCTGAGACGTGTCTGTACGTAAAATCTGACCGGCATGGATAGAACAAAATCTCATTTTAAATCATATAAACAAATAAAAGTGAGACTATTTGAAGACCACTCATTAAAACCTCACAGGACCTTTAAGAGAATCTGTGTTTGTATCAGCCAACGCATCACAATTAACATGTCAGAGTGAAGAAAACAATCACATCACATCATCACATCAATCACATTTCATTTGAATGGCTGATGAACATTTGTAGTGTGATGATCATATCTTAATAAAACCCAAATGCTAAAGAGGAAATGTAAAAAAAAAAAAAAAACTCAGAGATGACTTGGTGTGCACTTACAAGGTTTGATTTTACTCACCGTAATGGCTCTGATATTAAATTTAATGAGAAAAAGAAGAGTCATGAGATATGGGGCAGGAGTGGGTGAAGGGAAAGGGGGACATATAGTTTGTTTCCTAACCTGAAAGCTGTCAATATTGTTTGGCCCTTTGTACTTCAAACTCCCTTGTTTGACCTAAATAGACAGAACACAGACGGTAAAATAAAGGATCAAATGTACAGAGTTCAGTGTGTGACCTCTCTGATAGCCTGGACATCAATACACAGATGGACAAACAGACGTACAAAACAGCTGCTGAGCTCTCATTGACCCCTTATCCACTTCTTATCCCACTATCTCTGCAGCGTGTTGACACTTTCTGGTTTATCTATGAGCTGAGCTTTTCTTTGTCATAATTTAATCAAAGTAAATGAAGTTAAGAATATAAAACAATGATAACTCTTCAAAAGTTGAAATGTTGCATTGATTGTCTATAGAAAACTGATTTTGCCAGTTGGCAAATCATTCAAACCTTAACGTTTAACTCAAAAAAGTACAACTGCAACAGATACTGTATTTTTGAAGTAGAAACAAATCAAATCAAACTTTATTGTTAAGAGCTGTACATTCAACAGTAGTGCAGGTGATGAGACAGAGTTTCTCTTGGATCGATAAAGAGAACACACACACACCTATGCAAGCATGCTCCCACGCACACTCACACTCCCTCCCACAAACAAACAAAGACACTCATCGCTGAATGTAACATGACCGGGAATAAAAAGGGCAGTCAGGGAATCTGGATGAATCCAGTAAACCAATACCATACAAAGAGGACATTATAATCCACAAACACCACAGACCTCTCTGAACCAGAGCCCATCCGAGGTGGGCTGGAAAACTGTGGTCTCTTAAGAAAATCAGGATTTCCTTTGGAAATCATGGATGCCACCTCCCAAGACGAGAGGGAGTACCCAGTTTAGAAACAGCTCACAGTTCAAATCCAGCAACCCCGATAATAAGGGGTCGCATGGTTCGCTTACACATCTGAGAAGGCACAGGCTTCAGAGCATCATACTGTAGGCTGCCATCCAGACCATCCTTTTTCAGGGAAGGCCCTACATATTTCAGCAAAAGGGTGTGTGCTAAGCTGGCCCACCTGCAGTCCTGCCTTGCCTGAAAACATTTGTTGCATCATGAAATGAAAAAAAGAGACACCAACAGCTGAAATTCCACACAGAGTAAAAATGATCGTCTAGATTCCCAAATGTTTAGAGTAGATTTAAGTCATAAGTTTTGGAGTATTGGAATATTTGTCACTTTGTAAAGAATCAAATAATTCATATGAGTATTTTCCGATTTTTGAAATATATATATATATATATTTTCATTTTTTAATGTTCTGGTGCCTTCTGTGAGATTATGAAAAAAAGAGAAAAAAAGTGGGTTGTCAAAAGGTTCTGTAAAAAAAAAAAAGGACAGAAAAATTCTGGTAATTTTCAAAGTTGGAAACTTTCCATGGGAATTTTTGGAAATCAATGAGAATTTTCAGGAATTTATATCAACTGCATTTACCTGGTCATATACATGCATATTAAACGTTTGGTTTGTTGTAAGCAGACATGCTTGCAAACATGTCATAAACCACACTAGCTAGCTAGGCATAGGCTACATAGCTAACTAAAGATCAGGAACTGACAAAAATAGTTTCCTTTCTAAATAGCTAATCCAGTGGAGCCAACACAATTCATTTCAAGTTTCACAAAGCTAAGTTATCTAGCTATCATTACAGTTATTTATTAACCAATGTTAGCTCAATGCAAATTAATTAGGTCTGTCGGTTGGTGGTCCAATTCAGGATAGTTAAATATGCATTCGATCATGTTGTTTCGACCCAGATCATTAATTTGAAAACTTCGTTCAAATTGATAACAAGAAAAAAAAAGAAAGAAAATTCCACATTCCTGAGCCAAGATTTCCTTGAAGATTGTCAGGAAACCTTCCAGACATTTTCCACCCATTTGCAACTCTGGTGAAGGACTTCTTTGACATAACAAACAAAACTAAGGTCAAACTTTGCAAGGCCAATCTAGTCCAACACAAGTATAAAACAACTATACACCAAGAGGCAACCTCAGGTCATGGGAAACAAAGGCAAAGTGTGAAAAACTGCAGTTCCTTTAACGTCCACTTGAGGCTGACTGCAGTACCTTTATGAACCATACATTTATTTAAAACATTCCCTTTAATAAATAGATAACATAAACATAAATAATGCCTGTGAAAAAAGTGCTTATCCACGGCAACGTGGTTTTCCAAGTCTCCAGATCCTTTATTTGCAACGGACACATAGGTGCCAGCTTTGCAAATAGTCACAGCCCACCAGTCACAACCATGACGAATGGGAGGGTACTTTTTCTGCAGTTTGTTTGTAAAGGTGCATTTATGGTACAGTTTGGTTATTTTGGGACCTGTCCCAGTTTTAGTCAGGAGAAACACTACAAAATGTGTGCTGTACTGAGACGAACTGAACTGAACTGCTTGGAGGAAACGGGGCTTTACACTTCAGCATTTTCTATCTGAGAGCGCAGCGCAGGCAGTCAGAGCCTATTTTCTGTTATGATCTTAGAGAGGGAGTGACCTGGGTCTTCCGCGTCATGACCCATGCAACATGCATGCTCAACATCTTAACATGGAGGCACATCAGAATAATTCCTGTGGCCCTGTATGGTACTTTATTATAAATATTAATGATCTGCAGAACAAGATGAGCAAAACCAACAGTTAGGGAATTTCAGAAAATCCTACTAGACATAATTTTACGACGAAAAAGGAGGACATGTCCGGGCAAGAGAGGACGGTTGGTCAACCTACTCTATTGGCACAAAGTGTACAGGGGTTATGTCTTTATAACTTAAAATAATTCAAATACTAAAGGGCAGCCTCTTTGCCTGACAAAACTCGAAAGAAGATAGAGTATGTTTAGTTCAGCATTGAATACCCCCATTTACTGCAGGCACCTAAACTCTGTACAAGGCACAGATGGGTGACGTCACAGAGACTGTGTCCATACAGTCTTTGTTATGCACACAGAGAGCAAGGCACCCAGCAGAAGGAGCAGTAGTTTTTCCATTAATCGTAGGTGACTATCAGATAAGTAGGAATGCTTGAAAATATCCATCCCTAGTTTAGAGTGACTCATCAGAATAGAAAGCATGCCCTTGACCCATTTTCTTTAATGTGTTTCTGGCATCAACATTAAGATCAATGAATATGTTTTTTCATGAGTAAATAACACATTACAGGGTCATTGTTTGAATGTTTTCTTTGCAGTCTATAAAACAAATATATTTTTATTTATTTTGGCATGAATTAAATTCTGATTTTATGTAATTAAATTAGCTGTCCAGCTTTTTCGGGAGTTTAAAAAAGTTGTGCCCAATACAAATATAACCATCCTCTGGGTCCTAAAGGTTTGAGCTTGTAGCCCTGACTACTTTTATTTCCAAATAAAGGACAGTTTCCATGAAAAAGCAGACCTAACACACAAAAAACCTGTAAACAAACCTTATTTTGTCCTCTGTGTTCGAGTTCAACTTCTCAATAATAATATTGTTGGGGGTCAGACACTTACCGATAATAAGAGGTGAAGTGCTGTTGCTTTGTGCTCTTGGTTTGGCATTTGGAGGAAACACAACGTTCATAATCCAGAAGCCGGAGGAGTAATGTAGCCCGAGACAGGCGACCAACAGTACCGAGGAAAGCTGTCCGGCGGACCCCATGGTTCCTCAGAACAGTCGGGGAGCAGCACTGCGTCGGTCCGGTCCTTGTTTGTGTGCTGCTGGAGGCCGAGAGAGAGGTTAAACCAGGGCAAATGCGATAGTACATTAACAACTGTTAAAATGTTCCCCTGCCTGGAAAAATACTCAAAAACAAAAGGCAGAGACAGAGAGACAAGAAGCCGGTCACCTTTTGCTCTATTGATTCTTCTGCATCACACGAATGATGTAGCCTGTTAGCAGAACAGACCGTCAATGATTGACAAAGAACAGGACCAAAAAAAAAGTTTACTGCAGCCTGAGTGAAGAGACAACAGCGGGCAGAGACAACACGATCCTGAATCTGGTTCCTTTTGTCATCACAGAAACCAGCTGAGAGTCCGAGAAGGACAAAACTTAACACTGGTCAAGGCGTGCGGCGTTCAAATCATCGTAAAACACATTTCTTCGTTAGTGCTCATGTGTAACATGGTCGTAACAAGGTTTAGCGTACGTTCAGATAGCAAACTAATAAACTAATATTTGTATTAGTTTGCTATTCTTGAAGAACAAACGCGTAACTTTGCTCTGAATGGACCGTATTTAAATCGAGACAGGTGTGAGATTGATGCTTCTGTTGAACTAACTTCATTCTACCACAGTTTTTTGTCTCATATTTCATTCAGATGGTTATCTTCTTGACTGAACGCGTGTTGTTGAATCTGGATGCTACATTTGAACAGCTGTTCCCTGAATTATACAAATTCAGACAGCCCTGAAAGGCAGCATCTCAAACCTTGTTTTTACTGTTTGATTATGTTTAAAGTTGGTCCAATTCAGGGCCAATTTGGCCTGTGGCCCATTTTCACTAGGCCCCCAGCTTTCTTCTTATAATGTATTAATTATGTCACTGAAATGAATTATGTTCTAAATTTTGTGTACATTTACATTTACATTTTCTGTTGCTGTCACAAACCAAACCAAAGTCAATCTATTTATGTCTCACTAAACTCCATTTTGACTCATAATAAAACTCGACAACTCTCACAGCTGAGGTCAAGAGGACACAAGACCAGATTAAAGTTATGAAATGGAGCAGAGAAGGTAAAAAACTGGTGCATAAAAACAATTCAGAATGAAGGATCAGAAATTTTTGGGTCCAAAATGCTGTTTTCTGGTCAAAATATTCTGAATATGAAAACCAATCCTGATCAAATCCAGATCCTGATCAAATCCAGATCCTGATCAAATCCAGATCCTGATCCTGCCATAAAAACCTGCTGACATATTTGTCCCATATCGCCCCCTAATGGAGAACATTTTCCTTGGTCAGAAGCAGAGTTTGATGATGTTTACACAGCATGTAACACTGCAGACAACTGACCACTGATCATCTGGTATGAAGAGATGCCTGAGGGACAGGTGAGACACCTGAGGGACAGGTGAGACACCTGGAGGACAGGTAAGACGCCTGAGGGACAGGTGAGACGCCTGAAGGACAGGTGAGACGCCTGAGGGACGGATTAATTTTGATTTCATCAGTCTGTGATGATAGAACGAGGTTTGAGCCACTTGGAGACTGATTTTTACAGAAATCACAAAAAGAAAGAGTTCAGAAACAGAGAATTCAGATGATACTTTAAGGGTTAACACATGTGTCAGTAGGAGCTGCTGGGCCTCATTATCCCGACAAGATCAAATGTGGCCCTGTGAAGTTAGTTAGGAACCCCCCCCCCCCCGCCTACTCAAAGGGGGGCGGTAAAACAGCCGAGTCAACCAAGACCTATTTACAGATTCTTCCATAGCCACGGATGAAGCAACAGCCCTCCTACAATCATGTTGCATCGCCTGCATCACATGAAAATCCCAAGTGGGCATAAAGACCATTTAGAATTTTGAAAAACCTTGATTATTGACCCTAAAAACAACAATAACTTAGCACAAGCTGAAGTGAAGCTCATTAAGCCACAGGTCTCACAGACAGCATCTGGAGCAGCATGCGTTGGCCGTGTTTTTAAAACAATAGACTTTTCAGTTACTCATTTTTAAAAGAATCAGCTGGGCATGTCATGGTGTCTGAAAATATGTGACCCTTTTAAGCTGGTGTTGTGACAGACAATTTCTGAAGCTCCTTGGATAATGGTGCCACCAAGTGGTGGCCACAGGGAGCACAGGCACGATACTAAAATAACTGAATTCTGTGAATACAATGGATGAATACTTAGTCCTATGATCACTGTGTAAACTAGAATAATCCATGTGCATGTGTGGTATCAGTCACCATTTAAATGCTTTATCAGGTGCTGGTTATCTTTTCATATCCACAGCACCATCATCGTGGTACACTACTCATACATCATTTGATTATGTGTTTTACAGTTGACTAATACTATGTGAATTTTTAAAGACAGAGTTTTAGAAAGGAGCCAAATGTGAACCCTGTGTGTGTATCAAAGGTGAACTTCAGTATTTTCAGCAGTAGCACCCCTGATAACGAGATAACGCATGTTCTCTCCTGAGTTTCTGTTATTTTGTTTAGTTTATTATGGGCTAGGTCAGAAAATAGATGAGAAGTAAAATGATTTGACATTTGTAAGGTTGTTACTGAAAGGTGAGGTGTTAGTTTCAATGTAAAATTTTGTGCTGAACACATCTGTAACCGTCTGCTAAAAATCACACCTAAGCAACTTACTGATGAATTATTTGATAGATTCCTAAACTGATCCATAAGAATATGTCAATTTGATATTTATATGAGACAAACCGATAATCCTTTACAACCTACATCTTCACAAGGAGGCACACACAGTTTGGCCACAGAAGCAATGTTTAGTCTGGTGGTCGGCTGTTTGAAATGATGCTCCACTGTGGACTCAAGTTCTACTGACAAGATCATGACCATTACAGAGCAACCGGTGTTCTGGAGTAAAGAGTGACCATGCTAACTGGAGACTTTCTGCTGAATGTGTCAGTGATTATCGTCACCAGTTAACAGGGTCACACTTTACTCTGAAACACCAGAGCCATCTGTGGCTCTGTGTTATCAAATGTGTTTCTGTATCAGCCTCAGTGAAGCAGGTTTGACTGTAAATAAGTCAAATTAACTGATGAAACTCTGAATCCAGTTTTTACTTTGTGGAGTTCATGAAAAAGTTGGTTTGTAGCCGAAGTTCTGACCAAACACGACACTTAGGACTCAACATGGAGAGAAAATGAGAAGAGGAAGATTAAATGATGATGAACACAAACAGATTTCATATTCACAGTAAAAACTACGGTACATTATCATAGACTGTATAATAAATGGACGTAGTCTCTGTGACATCACCCGTCTGTTTCGGAAATTGATTTTTGAAGCCAAACGGCCGGCGCAGCCATATTGGAATTGAGGCGGGCTGTGAGTCTCCACACTAACAGCCATAGGGCCCCCCGTCAGTCATGTGAGCTGAGCTGTGCCTCTGATTGGATGGACTCACAATCTTAATATTGTCAAATCTGTCAAGTTAGAAAAAAATCACCCCCTGTACAATGCGTGCTGTTAGTGAAATTAACAATTCAGACTGGAGACATTCTTTGTTCCAGGCTGTAAATGTGCTTATTTTGGCTGTGAAAACGGCTTTTTTTTTGTCTTGGTGTGTTTGTGACTTCCGGTACTTCCGGAGCCAGCCTCAAGTGGACACTCGAGGAACAGCAGACTTCAGCACTTCTGCATTGTCTCATATTTTCAGACTGGAGGTTGCTGCTTGTACATTATCAAACTATTACCTATTTTACAATCACTCCTGAAATAAGAACTCATCATTATTATTATGATATATCTAGTGCAGTTCTCTGTCTGGATGAAGTTTTCTGGCTCCTTTACCTACCCAGGTCTCAGACTCAGTTTCTGGTTTATTGACACAAGTTTATTGTCTTGATATTTCACAGCCTGTAAATGTCTTTGGATAATTTAATCAATTTGAGAGACTTCTGGTGTAAAAGCTACAGTGAATTCTGTGTCTAAAAATGTCCACCAACGAAATATTCATCCTCTGAATATGTCCACTATTCCATGAGTCAGAAAATCAGGAGGCCCATTTGTCAGAAAGTTAGTTTGGACTAAAAAAATATCAACTAAGTCCTAACAAATTTTCTGACTAACGGTCATCTGACTAGTGGACCTTCTAAGAATAGGACAGGCCTATATGGCCCATACCAACCTTACTTGGCTCTTATGGTAAGGATCTCCTAAGGCTGATATCTGACAAAGTATTTAAATCATAAATGAAAAGCATGAGAGAGGTCTTATAAAAACATTTTAATGCTGAAACTATTATATTTGTCTTATGTGCGTGAGGCTAAATTTCCTGTTTTCCCACACCCCAATCCAGTAGGAGGCAGTAATGCACCTTAATCTGGTTGTCAACCTTCAAAAAAATCAAAAGGAAGCTGAAGAAGCGCTATGAGCAGATGACAGGATGTGACGTTTGGTTACGTTTGGCCGCTCCATCCAGAGCCTGACTGACCCGGAACAGGCGGAGCTTCATCTCCGTACCACGGACATCCAGCCACAGACGGTCCTGCAGGCTCCGGTTCTGTTTCCAGCCGATTATCATGGACCATTTGGTGGGTTCCCTTCGGAAGGAGCTGGCTGACTGCCTTTCCACCTGCAAGGTGCTGGTGGTCGGCGCGGGAGGAATCGGCTGCGAGCTGCTGAAGAACCTCGTTCTCACCGGCTTCAAAAACATCGAAGTGGTCCGTCACACTTTAGTTTGTTCGACTGTGTGTCTGCTCAGCTAGCTCCCCTCTTTGTGTTTGACTGCGCATGGGGATGAGCGGACTGAGCTAATTCATACAACATGGTCCCATAAGAAGAGTGGCTCCTGTGGGTTTCGTTGTTTCCTATTATTTCTGAATGCACAGAGAAGCATACAAAGCCCGACAGAGAGCATAAATATTACAAACACTACGGTAACAGGGAAGCTGAGGCATTTGGCGCCATTAACACCGCTAGGTTCGCCGTACGAGTCCTTGGTAATGGGACCACATAATGTTAAAACAGCCCAGAAACACGCGGTGGTCGTGTGAGATTATTATTATCAAGGAGGAACGATGCACAGCAGGCACAGAGAGAGAATTCAAACAGCAGTTTGACAGAGCACAGATGAGTCTGTTCAGACCGCCTGAACGCTAACAGTTCCCAGCTCTGACTCGAACATGGAGAGTCCTTTTTAGTGTTTCCACCAGTCCTCATTTTGATACGGTTTAACACTGTTTGCTTTGATAGAAGAGCAGAAAGGATGTTTTGAGTCCTCACCTCCAGCCTGGTACCTGCCAAGAGGTATCCCATCATGGTTTGCGCAGCCAGGCCGCCGCCTGTGGTGGAGTTATGAGCCAGTTACAAAGATTAAAACAAAGGAAAAAAAAATACATTCAAACTTTAATATGAATTTAGAAAACAAACCATGATTACTATCTTTACATGTTTTGTTCTCTACATTTGTATTGTTTCGTACAGTCAATAATATATATAAAGAGATTCCCAGAGGGGAGTGTTACACCTGAAACAGTCAGTGCAGAAACAGAGAGGATGTAACTCAAAAACACGGATTAGATTAAAAGCCAGGTGAGGATTTTCTAAGCAACCATGAGATTATCTCACTTTATATATTTGCCTGTTCATAATCTAAGTATTTGAAATGGGATTATCAGCCCTGAAATAAGTTATTTATAAAAACGCTATTTCTCAGTATCTGTGGACGGCCTGACCAATTCATTTACAGCCATTTAGAAATAAAATCTAATTTTTTCTTGAAAAAAAGAGCATTTCGTGTACTTATTTTGTTTAAATGTTGGAAACTGGAGCTGGACTGTCAAGAAAAAGGAGGTCAGAGCAGAAGAAAGCTAAACAGGAGAGAGTGAGAGAGCACAGGCACTGTTTTACATATCGGTAAAGAAAAATAAAATATTGCGATTTTTTTGTGGCAAAATCCTCCAAAAAAGTCCTTTTTTTGGTCAGAATAGAACACTCCTGTTAATCATCAAATCTGTTACCTGTTATCTTGTTAAAGAATGATAATATATTGATATGTGGATGATGTAGTTCTGTTTTCCTTATTTTGAATGTGTTATTTCCTCAACATGCAACCCAGCCGATATTATTTGCTACATAAATTTGCTCTGTTATCCTAAAGGCTTCTTGTCTGTGTTAGTAGTACCTGAATCCATCAAACCAGAATTGGTGGATGATAATTTAAATAAAAAGTTTCACATTTTAGGTGATTTGTGAATTACAGACATTAAAACCTGTTTATGCTGTGCATTTTCATCATGCTTTGTGAGACTGTGCAGTAAAAACCAGTTGATGTGTGAAGATTTAACCGTTAAATACAAAGTGTAGTGAATTACCAGGAGTGTGTTAAAGTTTATTGGTTCTGTTCAGGTGTGGCTCTGAGGTCAGTATTTGGTGCATCATCAGTTATTACTGAGATATTACATTTCTGCACATATCGTTTTTTCTCAGATTGACTTGGACACCATTGATGTGAGCAACCTGAACCGTCAGTTCCTCTTCCAGAAGAAGCATGTTGGCAAGTCTAAAGCACAGGTTGGTACACCCTGTGTCCCTCACCTCTGGAAATAAAGACGTTTGAGCCTTTTTACGCTGTAAACGCTCTCCTGAAGGCTTTCTGTTCATGTTCGAACCATCACTGAATCTGCTCCTGTTCATTTTTAGGTGGCCCAGGAGAGTGCCCTGCAGTTCTGCCCATCTGCCAACATTATTGCGTACCATGACAGCATTATGAAGTGAGTTTCAGTCCCCTTCCTTTGTGTTTGTCTAAAAGTATATTACAGAGTGTAATTAGTTCTGATGGATGTCCTTCTGATGTGAATTGTGGTTTTCTTCCTGACCCACAGCCCGGACTACAACGTGGAGTTCTTCAGGAAGTTTGTGTTGGTGATGAACGCCCTGGATAACAGAGGTAGTTTCATGCTAAGTCTCCACTATATTAAATGATTCAGATTTGTAAGGATGAGTTTAAGCAGCTCAACCTTTTAATAAGTTTGTTAATATGACTGATCAGAGAAATGTAGTCGATCCATGATGAATCCTTAACAGTTATTTTCTCACACTTGTTGATTTGTAGACTGATGGTCTGTCTCTGCTGCACAAAGTTTAATTTAAGCCAGACCTCTAATCAGTAAAAACTCTAACCCTTTTCCTTTAACACTCTGTTTTCTATGTGATACTTTTATGGAATTATCTTTGGATTTTTTTTTTTCTGAAAAACGTCCAAAGCTGAGACAGTTTTTTTGTCCGTCTGCAGACTCAGTATTGGGATTGACACACAAGGAAAAAATGCTGCTCTTCAAAATGACACCCTGTTCATTTTTTACTTTAGGTGCTGAAAAAAAAAGCAGTCTTTCTCAGAAGACTTTTTTTTTTTTTTTTTAGAAATTTATCTCTTTATGGTTTTATGAATCAATATTTTTTTCTTTTATTTTTTGATGTTGACTGCAGGGAGAGGGAGATGGGTCACAGATAGACGATCAATGTTAACTTTTACCAGGGCACTGACTTATGCAGGGGGACATGAAGTTTATGAGCTAAGGCCCCGTTTATACAACAAAGATTTAGAATAAAACACAAAAGTATTGTTGTGTTTCAGCCTCTTGTTTACATGGAAACATCGTGTTAGCTGACATAAAAGGCAAAATTTTTTGAAAAGCCTTCATGAGTGGAATATTTTGGTTACCGTAGCTGTGTAAGCTGCAAGCCGGAGTTCTCAGTGGAAACGCTGACATCACGCTCCGCTTTGCATGTGGGAATTCCACTTTTGTTGTGGGAACTTTTAATTTACATGCACAAACTAAACAACAACAACGGTTCAATGTTGGACTACTGTGTTGTTCTTGTGCTGCTGAATCTGCTGACTGCCTTTAACAAAATGTTCATCTGTTGCTCCACTTCTGCTCTCAGATAAGACGTATTTACAGCAGATGTTTAAAGTTAAGCATTGTTGTTGCTAACTTTGAGTTATTAACACTAACGTTAACATTCGAGCCATTTCCACAGGCTTGAGAAAACTATTTGTCAAAGTTATCTCTGCTCAGGTACCTCTCTCTCTCTCTTCACTCCGCTCTGTCACCTCTTCACAGCCGCTCTCAGTGAGCTGCAGTAGAGCCGGAAAGAAGTTGAGAATCCAGTGTTTGTTCTTTAAATTAAGTTAATTGCGGAGCAGTGTCACATTTCATGAGTACAACACCACACTCTTCTCATGGTCCATGAGTGTGTGCTTTTGATGGCTCTTCCTCAGCCTCCTGCAGCCTCCCCTCTCTCTCCTCACTTTTCTTTTTTTTTTTTTTTAAATAATCAGCCATAGGCTGCTCCATTTGCACTGCAGGTGTACACGACGGCGCTCTGTTCAGAACAGGAGAGAGTGCAGGTGCAGGATGAGGAGAGTGTGTTAGAGGGAGCATTAAAACATTTACACTCGCGCAAACGCGACCAGATGAATTCTGACTCACACGCTGGTAAAAAAGGTCGAATTTGTGACTGTTTTGGTCGCAGTCTGGAGCCCTGGTTTAGTGTCTTTAGAAATCCAAAAGGGATAAACTTTTGGGGATAAAGTCTTTTTGGAAACTTCTGACGCTGCCTCCTTCAGACTCAGGAGGAGACGGCTCATCTGGCCTGTTATCAGCTCAGAGTTCAAGTCAAGTGTTTTTCCTGTTTTTAAAATGGTGCAGTTTTGTAGTTTAACATCAGATATGTTGTGTAGGTTCAACTGTAAATCATTGCTTTCTGTTTTTATTTTCATTTAACTTAAACCCCTACATTTTGTTATATCGGTGGTCATCAGTGTGAGGCCGGCAGATCAGTAAATAGGAAATGTGTTCAAATGAAACCTTCTGTCTCCGTAGCGGCCCGTAACCATGTCAACAGGATGTGTCTGGCAGCTGACATTCCTCTGATCGAGAGCGGCACGGCAGGTTATCTGGGACAGGTCACGGTTATCAAGAAGGTACAGCACGACTTTTTTATACCTGCATTTATTTTCTGCTCTGTAAGAAGTGACTTCATGTCCTTCCTTCCTGCTCCTCTTATCCAGGGACTGACGGAGTGCTACGAGTGCCAGCCGAAGCCCACTCAGAAGACTTTCCCAGGATGCACCATCAGAAACACACCCTCAGAGCCCATTCACTGCATCGTCTGGGCCAAGTATCTCTTCAAGTGCGTCTCAAACTCACAGCAGTTTTTGTTTTGGATTATTTCTTCAGTTTCTGTAGACTTGAATTTCTAATCATAGGACAGGCTTCACGGTTTGTTGCATTGACACAGAATGAACGAAACGGTTCTGTTTTTTTTCTCTGTCCATCACAGCCAGCTGTTTGGAGAGGAGGATGCAGATCAAGAGGTGTCCCCTGATACTGCAGACCCTGAGGCCGCCTGTGAGTAAAGGCTGGATTATGTTTTTCAGCATGTCGAGTGAGATAACGCATGTGACTCTCTGCTTTTTAACACGGTCTATAACCAGCGTCTACCGCAGTACTAAACTAGAGAGAAGAAGAAGTTGTTTACAATATTTACAAGTTGTTTTTTCTGGTCAGTTCCTCTTCTTTGTGAGTTTGGCTGCACTTTCACACCAGGAATTGTTCATCACACAGTTATCATGATGATCTCTGTGCCATGAATCATATAGATGCCAGGATTTTTTGTACTTTGGACACGAGCCCCTGTTTGTCCACGCGTCTCATGGGGAAGTCATACATTTTTGACGTGGAAATTTTCTGTCTGAAAAGGACCGTGTGAGGGGGCGGGGCTCCGAAAATGATGTCAATTGTCTGCATGAAGCGGTGCTAAATTAAATGATGATGATGTTACAAGTAGCCTTCTGCATCACAGAAAATCAAACCTGTTCTGAAAAAAATTACAACGGATTAATGTTTCTGCATCAGTGTGCAAACATGATTGACATAACATGGGATCAGATTTCTCTTCAACATGCATCAATTTGGATGGAAAAAACGACTCCGTGTTCAAAGACCTTTAGAGTGAAATATTTACCGTCTGCAGAGAGCTGGAGCCCACTGCACCACAGTGTTTATAAGAGCTGTTACGCTCTGAACCTTCAGAGATCAAAACAACGTTTCAGCTTTGGATGAGCTAAAAATAAAATCTGTAAATGAAGTCTGTTAGTTTTACTCTGAGATCAGTTATTCTAATAATAAGAGGTTAAATCCGTCTGGAGCTGTCTGAAGATCAGCTCCTGAACGGACCAGCTGAGATACTGTTGATTTATTTGAACAAGCTGCTTTTGGTGAGCTCGTTCTAGGATGTAAGTGGATTATAGAGTATACAAAACTACTGTTGCACCAGTAATCAAGGTATAGGTAGTTTTTCTGCCATTCTCCAGCGTTCTTGGATCCCTCCTGGTTATGAGCATTGAATCAGGGCGAGTGCACGCCAGAGAAATGTACGCATAAGAGGCGGGCAGAACAGCAGGACAGGATTTGATTGGTTTAATAAATTGGATCCTAAACTCTAGGATTGGTTGGTGTTTTCCCAGGTTTACTCCTGCTGTAGACAGCAGATATTTTTCACTCTGTTTTAAGAACACATCATGTATTGATTGACATCAGGACATAAAGATCATTTTATCCAGAATAACAAAAAGTCTGAATCTGATTACCAACCCTGACTTTAAAAAGCATTGAGGTGAGTGATTGAGGCTTTGTGTTGAGCAGACTTTTGTTTGGACTGTAGAGAAACTATCAGGCGTCAGCCCTGAACAGCCTTACCATTACCCAGAATTCTTCAAATAGCTGCATCATCTTGTCAATCTGATCCTCCTTTATTTACAGCTCAGAAATGTTTCCCTGCAGCTTTTTGCATCAATTCTGCAAATTTCTCTCTGTGACCTGCTGTGTAGGGACGTGTCTGCACTGATGTTCATGTGGAGTGTCCTGTGTGTGTGTGAACAGATAAAAAAATATGAACTTAGTTGTGCATCAGACAATCTAATGGATTAGAAGTTATATTATTTATGCAGAGTATTAAGATAAGAAAACTAGGGCTGCAACGATTAGTCGACATAATCGACAACGTCGATTACACAAATTCGTCGACGTGAAAAAATCAGTGTCGACACGTCGTGCTATTGTTGTTGTAAATAAAAATCACACATGGACCGCTTTATGCGTCATGCAGCTGTAACTGCAGTTCACTACACTGTAGTGACTACAGGTAGTGCTGGAGGCAGAATCAGAGTCGGCGTCAGACAAAATTCAAGGGGGGGGGGGCATCAAGACAACAGCAGGGGGGCACAACGTCTTGATCATGACTGGATTTATTCTGTATAGCTATGTCTATGATAGCCATTTAAACACACATCAAAAATCACTCAACAGATTGTACAAAGTTCAAATTTACGCCCGCAGGAAGCCACTAAACCACAGCTGAGAGTCACGCATCTCTCTCTCTCCTCTCCCTCCGGTGTGCACACAACTATGCGCGCTTAAGCGCACCAATATTAAACACATTAAACAGCGATTAAATACGAAACGTTTACGTTAACAAGGAAACCCAAACGGTAACAGAACTTTAAAGGTACCTCCAATTTAGAGGGGGGAAAATGAATTCTAGAATGTTAATATTATTTTTTTTTCCCGTTCTCGCCATTGTGAAGTGGGGGGGCACAGTCGATATACTGGGGGGGCACAGCCCGCGAATGCCCCCCCCCCTTGACGCCGACACCGGGCAGAATCGCTCGCTTCCAGCAAACTCCGTAAACTCCGACCTAAAGTTTCAAGAGTTTGGAAACATTTCACTGAAAATAAACCAATGAAACACATTAAATGCAATCTCTGTGAAGCTCAGCTTTCATTCCATGGCAGCACTACGGTGATGCACGAACATCTTAAACGCCGACACCCCTGAGCCGCTGTGTCAACCCGTACCGCAGAGAGGTGAATTCACAAATAACGTTGATACTTTGTATATATTTTTAAATAATATTGTCACGACCTGGCTTGTAGGCCATGGCAAAAAATGAGAGATATAGGGTCGCAGTTACCTTTTGTTCACTAATTTCAGCCCCTGTCAAGACGAGCGTTTATACTTAATTGTAAACCCCTTTCACTTACTATGTGATTCAGAGCATATTAAATCGATATTTGAGCTGTCAGAAATGTGTGATAATTAGTTTCAGGTATTTTAAATGTGGTAAACATCGTATGTAATCTTTAAATTGGCAAGTAATAGAGACCTTTTAAGCAAAGGTGTGTGATGGAGTTTGTCCTGAAGAGAGGTTCATGCACCCCCCAAATTGCTGAAGTCCTGACACAGAGCATCCTCAACATGATAGTCACAGACATGATTGGTTTAAAGTTGAAATCATATTACCTCCTCAGCCTGCAAGGCAGGTTAACTGCAACTTTGAGTTTTTTGTTTAAAAAGAATTTATTTTTACTACCACTTGCACTTTAAGTTTGTATAATTTAATTAATTTATTTTATTGTTGTGGTCACAGTGATATATGTTGAAAAATATACCAACTATATGACAGAAAAATGTTTCATGGGTCAGTATTTAATATATTTTTTAAAAAACATACATTGTTAGAGTATAACAGGGTAACTTTGAAAGGTGTGAAGATTTAAGCAAGTTCGGTTGCTGGACAGAGAGGTCCAAAATAGGTGCTTAAAAATAAAGAAGATAATCGTGACTAATCGACTAATCGAAAAGATAAATGATAGATTAGTCGACAACAAAAATAATCATTAGTTGCAGCCCTAAAGAAAACACTTCATTATTCCTACAACAGGGAAATTTGCTTTGTTTAAGCTGTCACAGCACACAGTGTTTCTTTAATCAATTGAATCATTGCTTTTTTTTTTAATTCAAAGTTGTGTTACAGTGAGGTGTGAGAGTATTATGACATAGTGAATCCTTGAGTAAGTGTTTATTTTGAATCATTTTTGGGCCGAGAGGATCTTGTAGTTTTTATTTTCTCCTGAATATCAGAGGACCAGCTTGTTACTGATAGTACACAGACGTCTGATGAGCACTGATCTGTTTCTGCTGTGAGGTCTGAGTCATCCAACCACAGATCCTCCTTCTTCAGGTTAACAAGCTTATTTTCTCTGTCCAGGGAATCCTGAAGATACAGCTGCTCGTGCAACGGCCTCAGAAAAAGACGGTGACATCAAGAGAGTCTCCACCAAGGAGTGGGCTCGCTCCACAGGATATGACCCGGTCAAACTCTTCAACAAGGTACCAGTGGCACAAATCAGACATGAAAAGCTCTGGGAGATGCAGGCGTGCTCTCTTACTGCTAGTTTAACATGTTTGTTTTGATTCGTGTTGAGATGTGCAGTCGGTGTTCAGCGCTGTGGAGGTGGTACTCTAAACCTGTGCCCTGTTGGGACCAAGTGTTTAAGTGTTTATTTGGACACAAATCAGGAGGCATAAGATCAGGATTGCTTTGTCTGTGAATGTTAACCTGCAAACATTACAGGCAGTATCCACATCATGTTAAACATCATGTTAAACATCATGTTAAACATCATGTTAAACAGGACCTGCTCAGCACAGATACAGTTTGCTAACGGTTCAGTTCATACCTTGTTATTTGGCTGCTGGTTTTGGTTTCTTTTGGTTCTGGAGGCTTGCTATCCTGAGGTGAAATCCATAATCAAGAGCTGACCAGGTTGGCTTTTCAAGTAACTTAAAGGTAGAGAGAGAGAGAGGAAGAAAGAGAGAGAGACCCTTTTGACACTGAATACTCACTCCGACCTAAAAACCCTTCAGATTTGAATTTCCCTTCAAATCTTTATAGTACCAGATTCACTCTTGGCTCTAAAGCTAACGTTGCTTCTCAGTGCTCTCAGGATGTTGTGACATCCTTCGGTTCTTTGGATGTGACTGCAGAGTGTGTTACACAAAAACTTCATTTGACTGGCAAAAGTGTGTGTGTGTGTGTGGGGGGGGGGGGGGTTGTATGTTTTTATTCATCAACGGGGTAAAAATGACATAACTGGCATCTGATTCATTTTTCTATAAATTCTTCAATCCTCAAATAATGTTGAAAAAAAATTAGGTTGATGATGATGTGGATCATTTTGACCTGTACTGTGTAAATCAACTCAAAAAATAAAAAGAAAAAATCAGGTAAAGCCAATAACAACTTTGTATTAGATTATAACTTCATTTAGAAAAGAGACATACAAACATTTTTACTCTCACACTATATTTAATTACTGTTCAGTTTAAGTTTTTTTCCTCCTCACAAACACTTTTGTTTTTATTTGTCTTGCCACATTTTTCCTCAGATTTTCACTCTTCTTCACATGATGGACAGAATGTAACTGTGTGCCTTCTGTAGATGTAATTCTTGCATTTCACACAAGTGATACTTGTTTTACTGTCCTCTTGGGACTGACAGACCTGACAGACCTGACACAACACACACTTCAGTGACCTCTGTGGAGCCAAAATACGTGTCAGAGTTCTCTGCAGCTCTGTCCCAGTTCAAAGTCTGAAGAAGCTTCTTCAGCTGGAAACCGTCTGGAGTTAATTTAGGTGTATTAGTCAAAGAGATGACATGACAACAGTGACAAGAACAAGGGAGAGAAAGTTCCTCCTCCACACACACCTGGGTCTCTGGGTCTGAATGACACTTTAAAGGATATGAAAACATAAATAACTGACCAATCAAAATAAAGTACATCAAAGAAACGTCTTTATTTTAAATCTGAACAGATACTTACCCATATTAAACTGTTCAGATCAAAATGACCGGCAACATCATCTTTGACTACAAACCCTACACATACAGTTCACTACACACCAAAGTGTCCAGATGTTACACACAAGTTCATGACTCTAGATGAGGAACAGTCACAAAATTTCATGAAGAAAAAGAAAAGATAACCTTACTTTGGTCAACACGAAAACAGAAATGGGTCAAATTGACCCCTAACATCTTGAGAATCAACTCTAATGTACGGGACTGCTTCCAATGTCTTGACATTTCCTGTTTGTTACTGGAGCAGCAGCAGTAATCCATCATGGCAGCAGCCTGAGCTCCTCCACACTTTGCATCACACACCACTTTGTCTTAGCCACAGAAAGCTTCTGACCACAGTAGGGTTTAATATTTTTCCCGAAAGTTAGACGGATCAGATCCCGGGAAATACAATTAATTTCCCGGGAATCCCGAAAAATTGCGTGTTGTTGGTTTTTTGTTTGTTTTTGGGTTTTTTTGCAGCTAAGCCAATTTGCCAATTTGTTCCTCAATCCAAAGATTAAATTTTTTGCACGTTATATTTATCATTATTAGGGCGCAGGAACACAGTTTTTGTCCATCAGCACAGGCTATGAATGATGAAAGAGAGCTCCGTGCGTGTCGGGACTCAGGAGTCACATCTGACAACGCTAATTGTGAAAAGCCAAACACACTGTCTGTAACTGATCTTCTGAAAAGCTCTACGCAGCAAAAAGCAACCCTAATGAAACTAATAGTTGACAGAACTCCCTAACGAAATACGATGAAGTAAACCATGTAATGATTACCTAAACCATTATGTAAAATGCATTCCTCTGTGGCTGTTGAGATTTAGGCTGCAAACATGAACAATAAGCTATTATAATTAGTAGTTAAGGAAATATTCAATTATTAGAGCAGGGCAGGGGTATTTCTTTAACACCTAACCTAGAGGTTACACTGAACCAAAGAAAACGGCACATAACTGCGCATCGCGCTGCAACAGAAAAATACACCCTGGCGGCAATTTAAGCTTCATAAAAATTGTTAAAATAGACCATTTAATTATTCAGATTACAGCTCTATTATATAAACTAATGAAATCTGCTACAGTAACCCGTTCAAGGATTCCCTCAACCATTACTTTAAACCAAAGTCTATTCTGTGGCTGTTGAGATTTCAGCTGCGAACGGAAATAATTAATGATTGGAATTTGTATTTAACAAAATTTTTCTTTATAAGAGCAGGAATATGTTTCTGTTTTACAGACACATAGCTTACAACTTAAACTAAATGAAAAAAAAAAACATGGCACAGTGCGCAACGCGCACTGCAACAGACAGGGCTGCAGCTGCCAGTGGCTACTGCTGCGTAAGTGAGTCTCTGTGTTACCGTAACTACAGTAAAGCACCGCAGCCTACATTAACATTACCGTAACAGAGGCGCTGTAATAGAGGCACGATTTCTTTTTTTTCCCGTTTCCCGACACATCCTTTCCCGGGAATCGAGAAACTGTTTTTATCAGATTTCCCGGGAATCCTGTGTCCCGGGATTAAACCCTAGACCACAGTCCAGAGATCCCATCAGGGAGACCATCAGGTTCACTGGAGCTGCTGCACGTGCTGCTGACAGGAGGAACAGAAAATCTGTTCAGACAGGAC
Organism: Labroides dimidiatus; assembly: GCA_030710495.1. Lineage (NCBI taxonomy): Eukaryota > Metazoa > Chordata > Actinopteri > Labriformes > Labridae > Labroides > Labroides dimidiatus. The sequence continues at coordinate 3,846,921 of CM061147.1, forward strand.
AGGACCTTCCAGTCCCCTCAGAGAGCTCCTAACTGAGCCTGAAAACTCCCAGCAAGGAGTCTGAGCTTAAGAGTGATTCAGGAAGTTTCTGAGTGCGACTCTGAGTGAGGAGGGAACAGAAACTTTGATCTCTGTGTGGAGGTGTGGTTGATCCCGTTGCTCAGTATGACACAGTCTTCTGAAAGCTGTGATTGGTTGTTACAATGAGAAAGAAAAATGCACTGCTCACCCGGTAATGAATGGACAGTAAAATCAAGCCATCACAGAACTTGGACTGCATTCAGAAATGTGTGATTGGGACATTAATGTCATGATGATGAAGCTCAGCAGAATTAAATGAATTGTGACACAGCTTCACAATGTGTGATCGTACCTCATTCACCTGACCAGACGGTGTTGTAGGCGACTGTTTAGGCTGCTGACATCACTCACTCTGATATTAATGATTATTAATGTTACAGAATTTCATTTGTTCATTTAATGGACTGTTAAGGGAAGGGGTCTGCAACCTTTACTGTCAAAGGAGGTGTTTTACCTCATCTCACCAGGAAGAAATTCAGTCCAGAGCCACAAAATCTACTTTACCTTTGCAATCCAGACAATATGGTATATAAAATATTATATATAAAATTAATTGAACAATTATATAAACCAGAAGTTTCTTTTTCTGAATTTATGAAATTGTAGAACTACAAAAAGGATCCCCGAGTTTGATAAACATTTATGTTGCTCAACTCATCATTTTTCAACTCATCACAGAATTCAAATCTCGATTTTTTTTCCCTATGTTTGTCTTTTTGTTGATTCAGTTATCTTACCAGGGGTGAGAAACTTGAGGTTAGCATCAGGTGAAAGGAAAGCTGGGGGGCTGCTGAAGTTGCAGGAGGTGAAGCAGAGAGGTGGACGCCTTTATTGCAAGATGTGATGCATATTTAGTTGCAACAAAAAGTTAAATCATGATTTTATTTAGCGTCAGTGTTGTTAAACATCAATACTTTCTGTAAGAGAAATGAAAATTCATTATTTTAATAAGTTTTTAAAGCTACAGGGAGCAAAGGAGTCAAAGAGGAGCATGAAGCTCTCTGAAGACCAGAGATACTCTGTGAATAACTTTTATCTTACCAAGAGAAAACTCTGAGAAACATCTGAGAATTCAGTGATTTCTAAGATTTTCCTCAGAATAACGTCACTAAAAGGATGCTTTGTGAATACAGGGCCTGGACCCTTCTTTTGCCTTTACAAACCTTTTTCCCACTCCCAGCCGTCGATGGTGGAGGTTCAGGCCTCATGCCATAATGTGGCCTGTGTTACTGAGTCTGGCTCTTGAGAGGATCAGCCAATGGGCTGACCTTAAAGGTCTGAGCATGTGTCTTATCAGCAGTAGTTCTTCAGAGCTGTTTATGGAGTGTTTTCTTCATTTATGAATATATCTATGAAGGAATCACAGGAACCATCCAAAGAGCGTCGTTCTGCTCACCCAGCTCCTCTGCTTCATTCCCAGCTTTTCAAAGATGACATCATGTACCTGCTGACCATGGACAAACTGTGGAAGAAGAGGAAAGCGCCTACTCCTCTGGACTGGCAGCAGCTGGAGAACTCTGGTTTGTATTTTTTCCCTAATATCATCTTTAGGTGTCGTCAAACTCAGCCTGTGTACATCCATAAGTTCACGTCCATGTGATGGTAGATGGGCTGTTTTCAAAGCACTTTCTCTCCTCCTGTGATCACTCAAAGCTCTTTCATATTACACGTCACATTCAGCTTCATCCATACACTCAGTACGTTTACATGCTGCTTAGAAATCAGACTGTGAGCTCAGTCAGATCAGACTGTTGAAATGGATGTAAACAGCCTAGCTGGAATGAATACGGACTGAGCAGAGCTGGATTGACACACTTAGAGAATGGGATTGCTATCAGACACAATGTATTGTAATTAGAACTCACAGTATGTAAGAAACATGAAGAGCTACAGCTGCATCCATCTCAGCCATCATGGTTAGAATGTTGTTTTCTCTTCAGGTGAACAGAAACTAGTTCGATACACACACAGCTTCACTCATCAGTAAAGGACACAGCACCACCTATCAAAGCAGAGTGAGACGTTCCCAGGCAGAAGTCTGATTCTCTTTACTACATGTAAACACAGACAAGACCAGACCCCCTGCTGTGACTTAAAAATGGAGTTATGACCTTAGCTGGACTACTGCGTGCATGTAAACAACCAACGTAAACTGATCTGCTCTGTAAGCCAAACAGACTCTTGACCTGTCACTAGGGAGACTTGGTAAGAACAGGGCTGTGCAGAACATGGACAAAGGGCCCATTTAATGCTGCCTGCAGCGTTTTCATCACTTTTCTCATCAGGTTACAGATTAAAAACACACAAACACATTTGGATGTGAAACAGAGTGGGATGTGAAGAAGAGAAAAGGCAGATAACAGCGTGGACTTTCTAGGTTTCTACCATAGACTGTCTCCACGACGTCACTCGTCTGTTTCTAAAACAGAGTTTTGAAGCAAATCGTCGAGTATGGCCATATTAGAAATGAGGCGGGCTTTGAGTCTCCACACTAACAGCTATAGGACACCCGTCAGTCACATGAGCTTAGCTGTGCCTCTGATTGGACGAACTCAAGATCTTAATATCTTCTAAACTGCTGAGTTAGAAAAACCCCCTCCGTACAGTGCATGCGGTTAGTGGTTCAGATGGAAGACAGTTTTTGTTTATTTTTGCCATGAAAACAGCTTTTTTTGGCTTGGTGTGTTTGTTACTTCCAGTACTTCTGGAGCCAGCCTCAAGCGGACACTCGAGGAACAGCAGACTTTAGTACTTCATGATTATTAATGAATTATACGACACCAGAAATCAAGAAATATAGCATCAGTATCTTATATTTGTGAGATCCTTTCCTTGACCTCAACTACAAGAAGAGAAGCTCCTTCTCATGTTTCACATGATCATTTCATGTCCTCAACAAGCTCAGGATCAAAGTGCTACAACAGGATCCTGGAGGTTTTGTGTGTTTTTACTGTTCTTATCTGTGTCTGTGCCTTAGAGCGTCCTCAGGAGGTGACTCCAGTTTTGGGTTTGAAGGACCAGCAGGTGTTGGGAGTTTGGGGTCACTGCCAGCTGTTCCAGCACAGTGTTGACACCCTCCACTCTCAGCTGAAGGAAAAGGGAGACGGAGCAGAGCTGGTGTGGGACAAGGTGAGGGAATACCTGCAACCTTTACATCAAAGTCTTGAAGCTTGGAATAACTCTGAGAAATGACCTTTTTTATTAACTGGTAAAATAAAGTATTTCAGCTGGTTTGATGGATCGTTGGTGAGTCTTGGTGGTAAAAGTGTCAGATAGTCCAGTCAGAGTTAACCAAGTTAATGAAGTTTTTTTTTTTACTACCAAACTTTGAAGAAAATCAACTAAAATCTTTCTGGAACAGTTTGGGATTTTTTGGAACAGGTAAAAGTGTGTGGAGTAAATGAATGTGTTTAACAGTCTCTGTTCCATTTGGAGTCAATACCATGAATCTGGATGTGTTTAAGGCTTCACTGCTCCCTCTCTCCTCCAGGATGAACCTTCAGCCATGGACTTCGTCACTGCAGCAGCCAACCTGCGTATGCACATCTTCAGTATGAACATGAAGAGTCGCTTTGATGTCAAGTGTAGGTTTATCTCAAGTCTTTTTTTTTAAACAATCCACATCAATGTTGAGTTTTCTATCCACATCATTGATCTATTTAATTGGGTTTCAGCCATGGCAGGTAATATCATCCCAGCCATCGCGACAACTAATGCGGTCATCGCAGGACTCATCGTTCTGGAGGGACTGAAGATCCTGTCAGGGGAAATAGAAACCTGCCGCTCAGTAAGTCCAGCTCCTTCAACATGCTCTGTGATATATTATCCTCCAGTTGGATGGACAGTTAAGTTAACAAGGTTACTAAAGTTTGTTAGAGAAGAAAACTTTGGAGAAGTTTGTGAACTAACTGTAAATGAAGATGGAGAAAAAAGTGGAAAATCAAAATGTTTGTCTAGAAACAGGGTCACAGTTGGTCTGTCTCTCTCTTACTTCATGTGGTCATTTGAGACCTGCTCAGTGCAGTCGGCTCAGCATCACACAGCTTCATTTAAAGTGTGTTCACCTTTATTTTTCAGCTGTAAAGCTGCTTCACGTCAGTTTGGCAGAGGTTAGGAGGCTTTTATGGCAGGTTGAACCACTGGCTCAGGCCTACATGGATGACACGGGTGACCACAGCGGTTGGTGACCGTGTCACCTCATTAAAATGAGATACAAAGGAAAAAAAAGATTTCTTTCTTGTGGGTGCACAGTTATAGTTCCAGGTATGTTGGGGATGTGTATGGATGCAATAAAGAATTAAAGCCACAAGCAGCGATAAGTCGGGCATGTCCTGGCTGCCACACCTGCAGTGAATCTGCTTCCTGACCACTTTGTGTGGAGACTTTGGTGGCTGGAAGATAACGTGTGTGCAGACAGACTTTGGTTGAATGAAGAGGACTCTTTATTCAGAACGGTTTTGGTTGATATTTTGTAGTTTAGGTTTATCATGGAACTATAAAAGTGAATGTTTGAGGGGTATTTTTGCGTTCTTTTCCCTGTTTGTGACGTCAGCTTGTGGGTCACTAAACGTCCTGTCATTAGCTCAGAGCCTCGTTGGTTTTGCTTGGATTCTGTTTGACACAGGCTGCTGGTTGAAGTTTAAGTAATTTTGTGTTTGTGTTATTTGACCTGAACTTTTTCTGGGCTGTTGACTTCCCTCAAAGAAGCCTCCTTGAGTTTTAACACTATTGAAAAGCCTGTCAGTGCAGGTTTCATGTACCAACAGATTATCAGAGGTTTAATGAGTCTTAAACCCAGAAAGTCCAGATGTTTCTTCATATCCCAGACAGTTAACAGACGGTTTGGAGTAGATGAGGAGATTTCATCCATCAGGGAAAAATCAGTTAAAGTTTGGGTCGGTGGTCTAGTGAGGACCTGAAGGACTGTGACAGGACAGAAGAGCTTAGGACAGATGCTGCAGAGGAGACAGAAAAACTCCAGATGTCAGGGCAGGGAAAGTTGAAGCTTCGGTGTTTATTTGTCTTTGAATTACTGATGTTCACGGTCCACTACAGCTGGCAAAGTGTCAACATGCAAACTGCTATGAGAACAAAAGTGAAGGTTAAAAATTGCACTCTGAGCAGTGAACTCTGAGTGACCCAATAACAGCCTGTGTATCGTTGGCATGGCGACAAGACCCTGTGTAATCCTGCTGACCCAACAAAAAGACAGTGAAGGAATAACAGTTCGAGGGCTACAAATAGGCGGCTGGCGGACCGGATTCGGCCCAGAGGCCCCCTGTTGAGGGCCTATGATTCAGACTGCTGTGGCCCCCGACAGTTCATAAGGTTCAGATTGCAAAGGCAGAAAAGATGAAGAGGCTTTATAATTTAAAGAGGACATTAACCCCTTTATTCCCAAATGTATCATATGTGATATATGAGTTTCAAAGACCTCTGTCTCATCAACATGAGAAATGTTTCCTTCAAAACCTGTTTAAAAGATTTTTCAGATGATTTCTACCCCCTTGAGGATGTTTATTCCACTACAGGCAGCTCAAGTTGTATTTTGGCTCTTTTTTTTTTCAGCATTACGTTTATTGAATAAATGCAAATTTACAGAGAACTTAACTGAAAAAGTTGCCAAAACTGACCACGATTTCAAACATGATACAAAAAATATATAACATGAAAAATGATGTAGCAGTATTTTTTGTGGATTTTGTTTAACAGGGTCAATAAATATCTCAGTCCCCAAAAACTGAGAATTTTCTGGATCCTTTTTGATGGGTCAGGCCTTTAAGGGTCAACAGAGGAGTTCATGTAGAAGACGAATCTCATCAGTAGAGGGCGTAGTGGAGCTGTGGTTTCTTCACAAAACGTCCTCTCTGAAAGCCTGGTACCTCGAGTTTAACTCGAGTAGATTTTTAAAACTTGATCTTCAAGGACCAGGATCAGGAAGTCCATGAGGTCATGAAGTTCATTTGATTTAAAGATCACTGTGAAGAAAGTGCGGCTCAGGAACGGTCTCAAGATGCAAAATGAGAAAATTTAATTCATGTGATTATTTTTTGAATTAACTGTTGGTTCTGAGAGAAATGAGATTTTAAACACCCCCAGGAAGTGGAAAAATAATTAAAGGTAAAGTGATACATTGTTAACAGTGGGGTGTTGAGTGCAGAGGGGTCGCAAATGAACCCCAACTCACAACCTGAGACTTGAAAGTCCTTCAGCTCTGTCCTGTGTGCTCTGCCATGTTTCATCTTATCATCTCTGTTTGTCTCCTTCATCAGATTTTCCTGAACAAATGTCCCAACCTGCGGAAGAAGCTTCTCGTTCCATGTATACTCGACCCACCCAGCAAAAACTGCTACGTCTGTGCCAGCAAACCTGAAGTTACCGTCAAACTGGACGTCCACAAAACCACGGTCCTCTCCCTGCAGGACAGGGTAACAGGCTTGTTTTCACACGTACAGCAGCTTCACTTCAACTGATGTCGGCCTCATCTGGTCACATCTCCAGTCACATGACCTGATTGTTAGTTTAACTGAAGTATTGAACTGTCCTGTGGCAGTGTCCCAGTTTTTCCTCTGATCATGGACCAAACTGAATACAGAGCATGATACAGAGGAGTCCTCTTCTTTGGTGTCATCTAACGTTTTGGGCAAACTTTTGTCCTGTCCCTTTAATGAAGTTTGTGTTTGGTACTTTTTAGTTTGAAAATATTTTTTTTCCTTAAATTGGATCAAAAAGAATTTTTAGACATGGTCTCAGGATCAGGATTCTGGATCAGGATCAGTGATTAACCCCCTCATAGTGACAGATGCATGCAGATTTTCTCTATAGTGAATAACATGAAGACTTCCACTGAACCAAGTTACTTTTCTTATTGATGAAAGAACTGCTAATCAAAGCTTATCTGATAAGCCTGAGAACAAAACATGCTCTTTAAAAGTCAAAATGCAGCATTAATGTAATTATTCACTTTCTTTAAGTCTGAAACTTTAATTTAATGTTTAATCCCACTGGCAACAGTTGTTGATGCACTTTTTTTGTTTTTAGTTCTTGAATCTCTTGAAGCACTGGTTTGACTTACAGTACCTATTTAAAGTTTTGAAATGAAAGAAAAAAAGTTAACAAATAATATTATATTTTAATAACAGTAACAAAAATTTGGAAAAAAAAACAGTCATAATGTAGCAGGGTGGTCTAAGGAATGAAATGCATGCACTTATTTTGCAGGGTAAAATTTGGTGTTAAAGTGGTTTTGAGTCAAATTCAAAGGTTCCTGTGGTCTGACACCATACATCAGTGTGACAGGTCTTAATAGATCAGCACACTTTCTTTTTCACCTCCACATGTTTTGGCTTCCACTCCACTTTGTTCGTCTCTAAATGCTGATAAATCCTTTCACTGTCACAGGGGGTGAGGTGTTTATTGCTGTAGTTTTAAGTGTTGTGTTGTTGTTTTTTTGCATTAGATCCTTAAAGAGAGGTTCGGTATGGTGGCTCCAGATGTTCAGATCGAGGATGGAAAAGGAACTATCCTCATTTCCTCTGAGGAAGGAGAGACAGAAGGTAAAAAAGGAGGGATGAAGAGGGGGCGTCAGCATGGCATCAAAACCAGATTAGTTACAGAAGTAATGAAATCTTCTGACACCTTTGGCTCTTGTCTCTGGTAGTGGATTAAAACGGGGAATGGAGAGTTTGTACCAACACGTTTGTGGGGATGAATATAAGAGTCTGATGGAGAAGCAGAATTTATCAGAGACCAAATTCTTTAAGGACTTAAACACTTCCATGATCCAGTTGAAGGCCTTTTCGGCATTTAATGAGATTCACATTTTGAAAAAAGGCAAAATAAATGACAATTTTTATATATTTATTTAACTTTTAAAACCTTTAACTTTTTTCTGATGTAACTTTTGACTTTGAATATCTATATTATGAATTTATCCTCATAATAACATTCAGTCCTAAAATTTCTTAAGTTTTGTTTGTTCTCGGTTGTTTTTTTCCCTGTGGACCAACAAAAATATGATTTATTGTTTGAAATAACAGCTTTCTAGGATATCAGTACAACGTTTAATCCCAAACCTTTGTCTTTTCTCAGCCAACAACAGCAAATTTCTGTCTGATTTTGGGATCCGTAATTGCAGCCGTCTTCAAGCTGATGATTTCCTCCAAGACTACACACTCCTTATCAATGTGCTTCACAGGTATGGATCTGTGTCAGTGTACCACAGAGGATTAGGACCATGTCAAAGAAAGAAATAAATACAGAGCCATAAATTTAGTAGAATAATCTGGTTCTTTTAGTCTGTATCTGTCTGAAGAGCAGCAGCCGCCTGTAGAACAATGAGGAGCACGGAGCATCTTGTGAAGTTCTACTTTAGTTTAGGTTTGAATTTGGCCCTAATCCTCCGTCGTAGTGTGGTAGCCTACGGTGCTACGTGTTTCAGCTGCCTTCATCAGAAAGCTCCAGGTTCTCTAACAAACTATTGGCAGAGATATTAAGAAGGCTGTTTGTCAAAGCTGGAACTCAACACAACTTCATCAAGAAGACGCTCTCACTTCATCCTCTGTGAGCAGGAGGAGGATGGACGCTCCTATAAAACAACCTTTCACAATAAAGTTTGTTCTTTAAACATAATTTTAATCCATTCATGAATTTAAGCTCAGAAATTTCTGGCTATTCTTGTAAATTTTTGATTTTTTTTTTCTCTTCTGTAGTTTGTGTTCTGCCCTCCCTGAATGTAGGCTCTCAGTTTGGCAGATGGATAACAGTTCTTCATGGAATGTTGTTTTTGATTTTGTTATTTATTTCAGCTCAGTCACACAAAGGCTCTGGAAAACTGAAGTCACAAAAAGGGAATCATAATAGGTTAGCATAAACAGTCAAAACAATGTAAACAGACTAACTTAACTAGGAACTTTGTTTAGAGCTGCTAGCTTAATGCTGACATCAATAGAAAATCTCGTTGATGGGCTAATGCAATTAGCATTAGACAGAGAGACACCAAAACACTTTGTTCATCAGTTCTTACAGGAATGTGTTTCCTGGCTCTTAAAAGTTATAAAAAGTGATTTAAACTGATGAGATGCTGCTCCTCTGCAGTGTTTCTCTCTCTGACTGTGCTATGGAAGCCCAAGAAGGCCAAAAAACCTAAACACAAATCTGTGTAAAAACAAAACAATGCATCCACATTACATGCCTGAGAAGGCAGCACAGGTGGTTTACCTCTCACCATGAATGTTGATGCATTTTCATTACACACACACACACACACACACACACACACACACACACACACACGCATCGGACAGACGCTCAGTTTGGCTCACATTTAATGTGTTTTTTTTTTGTTTGTTTTTGTTTTTAAATGTTCTTATTAATGACTAAAGTAAACGGTTCTTCAACGGCTGTGAATGTGTGTCTTCTTTTGCAGCAAAGAGCTGGAGCGGGATGTGGAGTTTGAGGTGATCGGTGAGGCCCCAGACAAAGCTCCCCCGCCTCAGACCAACCAGGTCGAGTCCAACAACGTCATTAATGGGAATAAGGACTCGGCCCAGCCGTCCACCTCCTCCAAAGGTCAGTAGGAACCTCTTCTGCCTCTTCTTTTCCACCCAGTGTGGTTCTCTTTAGTTGTGGTCTTGTAGAAACCAGTTAACATTTGCCTCTCTCTGATCCTTGAACGCTGTGACCCAACAGTCCCAGCCCAAGAGGACGATGTGATGATCGTCGACACCGACGAGGAGGACGCTCCCTCCGGCTCTGCCGTGGCCGCTCCTCACAGCACAAAGCGGAAGCACTCGGATGCAGAAACTGGCGAGACGTCCATCAAACGCCCGCGAACGGACCAATCGAGTGCAGAAATGCCTCCTTCCAATGATGACGATGACGATGACATTATTGCTTTGGACTGATGGGTCCTCCCTGGTCCTCCGTAGAACTGAGAGCTTTTTCAACGCTTAACTCAAGACTGGTAGAAGAAACACCTGTAAGAAAATCGACCTGTTAGTCTTTTGTCACACGACTTTCTACTCTCTGCTTTCATATCCCATGTGCTCTGTGACACGACTGTAAATACGTTCTACATTTGAGAAACTTTTGAAAAATGCATACAACTTGTTGTGTTTTCTTCTTGTTCTGATATATAAATGCTTCTTTTGATGGTTAAGTGCATTTTTTAGTCATTTTTTATATATGTACTGTATTTCTCATACAAGTTAGTCTGTTTTTGTGCTCTGTGCTCAGAAGATGTAACACCTTGAATGGGTTGTGTATTAATGTTAGTTGATCTGAAGGGACAGAAGTAGACAGATCCAGCAGTAATCATCTTGTGTTTTGGATGTCACTGGGGTGTCAGAAACACATCCCGTGACCACATTGTGCCAGTGGGCGTTGGTTTTCTACCTCTTTGATGAACTAACATGTTTTGGTTGCCCATCACCTGAACACCTGTAGAGCACAGTGGCTCCCTGTGGGACTACGCTTACACCCAAAACACACACAGCAGCTAACGGTTCAGGCTGGTACTGCTTCAGATGAACCCTCATGTTGGTGCTTCTGGACGGTTATTGGTTCAATTCTTTCAAAGAGGTCTCACATTTTACTCCGTTAGAAGAATTCAAACAGGATGAGAATAAGAGGTGGGTAACTGAATGACGGCGCTGGCACAAAGTGAAGCAGTAAAGCTTCTGCTGCCTCCGTCGACTTCTTTCATTGTTTTGATCTGATTTGTGAAAAGGTTACGAAGGCCCTTTGGACTCATTTGGTGGACACAATAAAATTATGAGGCTTCTTCTGTCGTCGTGTTTGTTTGTTTGTTCGGTAAACATGGCCAGTTTCTTAAGTCACTGTTTAGTTTTGCACAGTATGAATGTTTTTATACGGAGCACAGCAAAAAAGTCCAAAATCAGGCCTGAGGTCCATTTTCATACAGCTGCCAGTTTTTATCTAACAACATATTAATCATGTCACTGATATGAATCATCTTCTAAATGATGTGAACATTTGCATTTTCTGTCAGGGTCACAAGCCAAAGTCCGTCCAGTAACGTCTCACTAAACTAAATTTGGACTGTGCATGAGCTGCTTGTATAAATCTACGAAGCGAGAACAAACAGAACTAGTGAATTAGAAGGGTTTAAATACCGGAAGGGTTGTGGTTGAGGTGTGGTCCTGCTCCTGAAACTCTGCTTAAAGCTCCACAAATGGAGCAGAAAAAAGAAAAATTGGTGTAGAAAGTAGTTCAGAGTACAGGATCAGAAATATTTGGGTCTATTAATGTTTTCAGGTCAGAATAGTATTAAAATCATCATGAAGAGCTGCTGGCCTTTGGGTATCCACAAAATTAAATGTGGGCTCTTCTTCAGGAAAATGTTCTCCATTAGTCAGTGGTAGGGGGAGAATTTGTCACTTTTTTTTCCCTTTTTTTTGTCAGGATCTGAATTTTACCAGGATTATTTTTCATGGTTTTTTTTTTTTTTTTTGCATTTTTTTTTGCATTTTTTAGAAAAATCTGTTTTGTCTTTTCTGCAGGATCCAGATGGGAAATGGGAAATGGACCAGTACTTATATAGCGCTTTTCTAGTCGTTCGGACCAATCAAAACACTTTACACTGCTAGCCTCAATCACACCACATTCACACACTGATGGCAGAAAGATCTACTGTAGACCATCAGATTTTAACTAACACATTCATACCCATTCATACACCACTGTCAGTGGGGGTGGGGGTTCTTGCTCAAGGAAACTTCGGCATGTGACTGCAGGAGCTGGGAATCGAACCTTCGACCTTATGATTGAGAGACAAAAACTCTACCACTGTTACACAGCCACCCCTATGTATGATTATGATGTAAGTGAAAACTAAAGAGTGCTCTTTATTTTATTTTGGCTGTAATAAAACACTTCAGTGCATCTTTTGGCTCCAAAGGGGGCACTGTATTGTGTTTCAACCAGCCAAGGGGGCACTGAAGCGTGTTTTTCAATTAACAACACGCTAGATTGGGCGCCTGTGCCCACTACCGCCCTGATACCCACAGTGTTGGGTTCATTTAAGCTCAATGAGGCACCACTAATGCAGGAGGGTTGGAGTCTTCACTCAGGACAGCTTAAGCGTCTCATGTTCTTTAGTTCTCTTCATTCTGATCAACATTTTTATGACATTTTGTCTCTGATATTAGATCACATGATAGAAAAAGTGCAGATTCTAGAGGAAAGCTTTAAAACTGAGTGATAAGTGATGGATTCAACACTTCAAGTTGTTTTCTATCAAACTCTCAAACCATGCTCGACATCCAAACATAAGAATAAGAATAGGCTACCAGTATGAGAGTTTATCACTTGTTATCCACTGGAGGAGCATCTGAGAGGATTTTATTACATTCTACACACAGAGGGCACCTGAGAGAGAACTTTATTACATTTTATTCTCTGCCAGGGCGTCCAGAGGGCAGAATTCAGTGGAGAGAAAGAAAGAAAGAAGACTGAAGGAAAATACAGACATGAAAGCAAGAAAGAGTTCAAAGAGAAGATTAAGACGTGGGTGGGTTAAAAAAAAAAAAAAGAGAGAGAGAGAGAGAGAGAGAGGCTGAAGTGAAGAAAAAAATCAGTTTAATACAAAGAGAGCATGAAGAAAGCTGCCTCTGCAGGGACAACATGAAATCCTCAGGGCGGACCGGAAAACTGCCCCCGTGATTGGTTGAATCATAAAACTGCCCCCGTGATTGGTTAAATCATAAAAACTGCCCCCGTGATTGGTTAAATCATAAAACTGCCCCCGTGATTGGTTAAATCATAAAACTGCCCCCGTGATTGGTTAAATCATAAAACTGCCCCCGTGATTGGTTAAATCATAAAAACTGCCTCCGTGATTGGTTAAATCATAAAAACTTCCCCCCTGATTGGTTGAATCATAAAACTGCCTCCGTGATTGGTTAAATCATAAAAACTGCCCCCGTGATTGGTTGAATCATAAAACTGCCCCCGTGATTGGTTAAATCATAAAAACTGCCCCCGTGATTGGTTAAATCATAAAACTGCCCCCGTGATTGGTTAAATCATAAAAACTGCCTCCGTGATTGGTTAAATCATAAAAACTGCCCCCGTGATTGGTTGAATCATAAAACTGCCCCCGTGATTGGTTAAATCATAAAAACTGCCTCCGTGATTGGTTAAATCATAAAAACTGCCCCCGTGATTGGTTGAATCATAAAACTGCCCCCGTGATTGGTTGAATCATAAAACTGCCCCCGTGATTGGTTAAATCATAAAAACTGCCCCCGTGATTGGTTAAATCATAAAACTGCCCCCGTGATTGGTTAAATCATAAAAACTGCCCTCTATTGGAAGGCTAAAGCACACATTAAAGTCATCTAACTATTTAAATAATTTAAAGCCCCTGCCCTTCAAAAGTCTGTGCACACCACTACAGAAAACAGGTTATGACAATATTAGTGTTATTAATAGTATTATTAGTATAAAAACCAAGCAATCATAAAAAACAGCATATATAAGTAAGAAAGAAATATATATTAAACGTAAGATGATGAACAAACAGGACACTTATTTCAGACAAGATGGACCTGATCCCAGAGCCGAGTGACGCTGATAGAAAAAGCATGGTCACTGAATTTAAAATGCGATCTGGAAACCACCAGGAGACGCGTGTTGGATGATCTCAAAGACTTGAAGGTTGTTTAGGGGCTCAGTTATACAGTTGAGGTCAAAATCATGAGCTCCTCAGTGACATGTTTTAAAAAATGTTCCAAGTGCTGTTTAGATGAGTGTTTAACACAGCTTTCTGTACCTCTGATTACCTTAAAACCAATCCTGAAGTGAAGCCAGTGGAGGGACGCCACCATGGGACTGATGTGGTCCCTCCTGGATCCATGAAAACATGAATTTGCTTTGCAGATTAAGTTGAGGATTATATTCAGTTCAAGATGCTGCTGATTCTCAATAAACAAATCGGTATTTAGAATATGAGATCAACGTGTTTAAAAATACCAGGACCTGTACTCACTAAACATCTTAACACTAGCAAGACTGGAGATTTTGGGCACTCCTTTAAGAACTGAAGAGGGGTCATTTGATCCCCTGCCCTGGAATGCGGTGGCTGAGCAGTCCCTGTTGTTATTCTTATGTGCCACTAATTGCAGCTAGCCACATGCTGGGAGTACAATGCAAGGTGTGAAATCTAAATGAGGCCTTGGTCTTCTTGTGATGTGACTCTGAGGCTGAGCTGATTCTGAATCTGATCTATTTGAATGACATCAGATTAGTATATATATGTATATATTGCTACAAAACCAGATAAGTTTGGTATCAAGTTTTGCGACTTGAAATCAAAATATATCTGCAATATCTTTCCATATGTTGGTAAAGAACCCAGTCGTCCCAAAGAGGAGAGACTGTCCGTGAGTGTGGTAATGAAGTTGATGGGACCATTTCTGGACCAGGGCACAACTGTCACGACGGACAATTTTTTTCACCTCCATCAAACTTGCAAAAAAGCTGCTTGGCGGGAAAACTACCCTTCTTGGGACACTCAATAAGATTCACAGAGAAATTCCCCCCTTCGGCTCGAGAGACTAAATGCAATGAGTTCAGCACTCAGGTGTTTTCAAAGACTGACGCCACTCTGACAGTGTACGCAGCCAGCCGGAAGAAGACGGTCTACGTTATGAGCAGTATGCACGGTGTGGTTCAGACTGAGGACAGCCAATAAAGAAAGCCGAGCACCATCACCCAGTACATAAAAAGATAAATATGTGGTTATCCAGCATCAAGCAATGCAGAATATTTACTAAAAAAACAATAACATTCAAGCTTTCAAGAGGAAGACCAGAGTCAGAAGCAATGAAGTTACAGTTACAGTTGCTGGAAAACCTAGTTCTTCCTTTTTGGGAAATTACCCTTGGTTAGGTGAAATCCATGTAAAACTGTGATTCACACCTCTTCTCCCCCCTCCCCCCCAGAGCAGCTCCCCTGACAATCTGCATTCAACTTCCAGCAAGAAGCTGCCACATTATTAGCATACTGCACAGACCACATTCCAACGCAGATCAAATGATCCCTCTGTAGTCAGCAAAGGTATAGGGATAACTCGCTGATTTAGGAGAAACTCTCTAAAATAATGGGCGTGTCAGTCCTGAATTTAGGACTCCTAAATTTCTCAACTATAAAAGTTTTTCCACAAAGCATTTTAATGCTAAATTAAGCTCCTAAACCTGTGAGGAGTTGGAAGCAGTGAAGAGGACTCCACTGAGTCACTGAGACCAGTTCAGAAAGAGTCTCAGCATGGCTGCTGCTGGTGATCCACCTCACGATCATGGAAAGATTCAATAAAGATGATCTTTTGAAAAGGTATGGCCTCAATCAGGAGGCTGTAATGATGGTATTGGGGTTAATAGTTAACCACTGAGGTAAGACGTGTTAGCAGCTTGGCTGCAGAGCCTCCTCCTAAGAAATGAAATTCAAACATGCATAATATAATTTGTGATGACATGTTTAGTAAGGTTCTTTTCTGTATATCATTTCTGTTAATTATTGAACACACTACATAGATTGTTATGTTTTGTTTGACTAACTAACTGTAACTGCTCTCACCTGTGGTTTGTATTTTGAACTCTTTTGCTCTCTGACCGTACCTCAGACTGTCAGGAGGACCAGCGTTTTTCACAGTCATCAGCGCCTCTGCTCATAAGTGGGAACGCTGCATTTATTTGTGAGCTAAATTTGTCCCATGCCTCTTTTCTTCAGTTGTGAGGTTATCCCAGGACCAGATTTCCCTTTAATCATGTTTTTCGTTTTGTGGACAAGTTTGCTAAGGAGTAAAATCTGCTCTTGTGTCCAGTTTGGTTTAGTCTTTCTTCTACCTGTTGTTTTCTCCGTCATGGTTATTCCTGAATCCCATCATTAAAAAGCTGCTTATATGTAGATCTGCTCATTGTTTAACCAGATACAGCTGCTGACAGTTAGCTGAACACAGACTGGACCAGTCAGATTATCACTCTTGGTTTAATGTTTAATCAGCAGCCTACGTCTTTTATTATAAAGTTTTATTTGAATATGCCATCATGGCACCTTTCTCCCAGTGTTCTGGTCTATTTGTAACGTGTCTTATAAATGCTGAGCATGTGATGTCAAACTGATGAAGATGTTTTCTTGATTTGCTTGTGTTTTTGTCTTTCTGCTTGTGTTGCAGAAGTTGTGAGCTCTCAGGGCCACCGTACAAAACAACCTGACCCTGTATAATAAGTGTTGCTCTAATTGGAGCTGATGAGCCTAAAGATGATGATGATGATGATGATGATGATGATGAAGTATTTAAACTGTGCATGCATACTGAAACTGTTTGCTTGTGTAAACACGTGTCCATTTGTCTTCGGTGCATGTGGAATGTCACAAAGAGCAGGAAGACGTTCTAATGAGCAGGAAGTATCCTCACACGCAGTTATGAAGTTTGTTTGTATCCAAAAACCTGCAGGTGTGGAGCAGCACAGTCCACTCTGTTTACTACACTTCACACAGTTTGCAGTAAAAGCTGAATATCTCGATGAGACGCTTTGATAGATGGTTGCTGGTTTCATATGTACTCTCTCACTCTGCTTTTGTCTAAACTCACCACGGCCTGACTTCAATACCAACTCTTTCCAGTCATCTCTTCATCTGTCAGCATACTGTGATATGCATTTTCCTTCCCACCATTTACAAACACTTACAAAAGCCCATTCACACCACACATTATTAAACATCAGCTGACAACACACACACACACACACACACACACACCACATGACTGCTGTTCCCACCTCTCACTTCTGACTGCTAACCTTTGGGCCTTTCTCAGGCTTTGTTATGTGTGTGTGTGTGTGTGTGTGTGTGTGTGTGTGTGTGCACCATCATTCCTTCTTGTGTCCACATCCTTCGAGGGTTTAGTTTTCAAAGACAGTAAAAGCAGTCACATTCAGAGACTGAGGTAAGAGAGGCTGGGGATCACATGCCCATCTTATCTACCACCGGGCAGTTCAGAGTCACGTTTTCACACAAGTTCTCCTCTTGTACTCGTCCCTTGAAGGAATCTGTTTGTGACCGATGCATCACAGCTCTCTGGGTTAGCCAAAAACAGCCAAAAGGTTTCAGGATACGCTTTGTGTGGAGCAGGTTTCCTTTCCTTTGACATTTATTGAAAGAGTAAAGACTGATTTGATTGAGTCTCTTTGTAAAACCAGACTTGTCACTGTCACAGTGAAAACTTCCTGCTCCACGTGTTTCATCTCAAGCTCTTGTTGTACCCTGGAACATTTCTTTTGTAAATCTGGTAAACTTTAGTTTCTCAGTCCCTGTTGTTGTTTTAATTTACATCATTACTTCAAATCGAGTTCTTGAACCTTCATAAAAATGCAAAAGTACATTTAAAGGTACTATCTTAATAACAGCACAGTTCTGGTTCTGGAACCAGTTCTGGGTTCTAAGAACCTTGGTGCATTCTAGCAAACCAACCCATGTCTATACCATTTTAAGATGAATGAAAGTGGGAGGGCATTATTCAGGGCTACTCAGGTGAATGTAAACAACACTCGGGCAATACGTGTTTTCAACACCTTTTTTCAATGCAATTGACCTATGGCTAAGCCCCACCCTCAAACGCGATGAGCCAATCACAGTGCGTATAGCAATCCCATATACTCTGATGTTTTTGCCTGGACATCCATTGAAATGCAGAGAGTCAGTTTTCATTGAGGTTTTTCTATGATTTTAAGTTTAAACATAGTCACATGGTGTTCATGGGGTACATGCAACTCTGATGTAAGGTATCCTCAGAGGCTGGGTGATGGGGTGGATTTTTAACCCTTAAGCCACATCTAAATCAACATCAACTCAACGTGAGTAAAAATAACAAGTTTACGTCTGTTCTAAGGTAAGTCAACACCATATGTGAGGCAACATGTTGACACTTTGCTGGAAAGCCATTAGCGTTAGCTAATGTTAGCCTAGCGTTAGCCTAGCGTTAGCCCTTAGCTGCGTTGTTCATCGTGTCTCTTTGTTTGTTGGAGTTCATTGGCCTGTTTTGTTCTAGTTTTTGTTCTTTGGTGATCGTCCATCATTGTTAGCTGTTGTCCAAAGGGCTCTAGTTAAACTAATGTTAGCTTCTGGAGCTTAGCTTCATTAGCTTATCTGTAACAGCCCAGATAACAAAGGTTGGCAAACGTTCTGCTGAATGATTCAGTGTAAATACTGTAGCTCCAAACTAACAGAGACACTCTTGGTAAAGATGGTAAAAAGGAGGTTAGATTTTTCTCATGACTGATGCTGATCCTCTGTCTTGTTGTCTGAGATGCTGATGGGAACCAGATGTGGTTTATCAGGTTTGCTCTGGGACCTGGAAGTTTTGTCTTCTAACTGAAGCTTTTAATTGACCTTCAACAGTAAATTGATTCATATTTCCCTTCAATGTGTAGTTTAGACCCTTTTGGTTCCTTTTAGATAATATGTGATCTTTCTGTCTTCAAAAATCCTCAATGACGTCCTGTGAAATGTATTCTACTGTAACACCTGCCATAGCACCTGTCACTGAATGTATTTATTTGGAGTTTCTTACATTGTCAAATGACTTCTCACTGCCAAACTTTTCCAGCTGGCTTAGTGTCATCAAAGAGACTTTCTGTCCATGTCCCATAAATGATTTGGGACTATCTGGAAAAGCTACTGTTTTTCTGGGTTAGTGACTCTGTTTCCCATGAGCACTAGCACCCACTGTCATGAGGACGTGACTCTTACTGAGGTTTGCGTTAGTTTTGAGGAAAATTAACTGAAAATTATCTTACTTTGAACACTACTTTGTTCATCTCTGCTTCATTCAAGACAACTTTTACCAAGATGCAAAGCAACGAGGTAATGTATGTATTTGTAGTAATGTAGAGCTACTCTTTGAAAGTGACAACAATCAAACTTAAAAAAAAAAAAAAAAAAAAAAAACTTTACTAGTGGACCTTCTGACCAACCAGCCTTCTGACCAATGGACCTTCTGAGAATAAGCTGGGCTCCACTTAACTTGAAAGAAAGTTTGCATCCTGTCACAGAAGCTCTGACTGAAGCCCCGACTGAAGCTCTGAAGTGGAGATGAACACTGTGATGAATGATCAGAGAAAACATATGGAGCACTATCAAGGTAAGACCGTTTGGAGAATGAAGACCACCCTTTACCATCCCTTTTAATGAACCCGGCAAGTTTGACAAGAATGTAACATGAGTTGTTCATTTTAAAACTGTAGTTCTTTGAGAGTCCACTTAAGGCTGGCTGCAGAAACACCAGAAACCCCTTTACAGAAAGCCAAAAAACCTGATCATTTTTATAGTCATTACATTTATGAGCTTTGCCCATATAAGGGCATTACTGACTTGACCTGATGAACTGATTGACTTGACCCCCCTGTCATATGTGTGTGTGGTTTACAGTCAACTAGGAGACACCGCTTGGCTTCAGATCTTCATTCATTCATTCATTCATTCATTCATCTTCTATCCCTGTTATCCTGTTCAGGGTCATGGGTGTCTGGAGCCTATTGAAAACCATCAACTGAGTGCAGGTTACAGTTTTACCTCTGGTAAGAAGACACTGTTAATTAATCTGGACGTTTTTTGTCAGTGTTAAAAGGTCGAGCTTTGCTGCTCTCATACCTCACACTACCACACGGTTGTTAAACTGACCTCAGATTAGTCACCCACCTCCACCCTGAGTGCTCTGAATACTTGAGAGGATTAGCTTGTTTGGTTCTGTGAACATTCATCAGCTATGTGTTGTTATTACCTCAGCAACACAACCTGCAAAGCCCTGCTTCCATCTTTCACAGTTTACTGCTATGACAGCTTCTCATGATTAAGCCGTCACAACAGAAAAGGATATGAAAGTTTGACCTGATGCAGCAGTGCAAGAGAGACAAAAAGTACAAATCATCCTCACAGCGCAGTGGAGAAGATATTTAAACTGCATCAGACTTGAGTTCAGTTGATTTATCCCTGTGTTGATCTCCTTGACCTTTGGTACATCACTCAGACAGGACATGATAAACGACTCTGACTCTAAAAAAAAGAAGTCTTTGTAGGTTCTTAGACTTCCAGGTCATGTATATCAAAGTATGAACCAAAGGACTCCTGGACTTCACTCCTCCTAGAAGCTTCTGCTCTTCTAAATGGACAGAGGTGGATGTAAAACTGTGAGGATCTAAAGACGTCAGTATGTTAATGGATGTCGCATAGAGTTGTTGGCAGAACTGTTGACCTGGATCCTGAAGGTCTTCATTTGTCTGTGGGTCATTGGAGGTCACATGAGGGGTTGTTGGGAGTCAAGTGTGGCCTTTTCATTTGGATAGAGAATTCAAGACTACCAAGCCCTGACTTTGACCTGAGTCTGTGAGAACCTTCAGCTCGAAATGAGCAGACCACGACAACAAAGTATCGTCCCTACAGCTTCACGCTGAGGAAGCACTGAAGAAGCAACAAGTGGACAGAAGAAGAAGAAGAAGAACTAGAATAGCTATTTCTGAAGGAAATGTGCTGTGAATACAGAGAGCTGAAGCAGCTTGTACTGAACCGCTGACAAGAATAATAATTCAGAATGCTGAAGAGGCTGAATGACTGAAGTAATGTCTAAAAATTGGTTGAACACTTTGTGGAGAAGCTTGCCCTGAACTGCTGAATGCTGCATGAACCTGTCACGAACTTTCGGATGAAAGGAAATGAATGGATGAATCATTCAATTAAATAAATGAATTTGGGAGTTTAAATGGCCTAATGAATGAATAAATTAAATTAAAGGAAAATTAATGAATGAAATGAAAGGAAGATCTATAAAAAATAATAAGGTGAATAAGGAAAATGGGAGAATGGGAGAAATTTAACGCACACACAAGCCTGTGGAGACCAGGTGGTACATCCTGGAAAGTCTGGATGACCTTGGAGGATTTGATGGAGACCTACAGAGGATACCACAGAGATCACTTTCTGTTGGTGGACCTCATCAAGAGGATGCTGTCTTTAAATCAAGAACAACAGATCAAACCCCTGGAGGTCCTGCAGCAGGCCTTTGGTCTTTGTGCAACCAATTAAGCCTGGACACTCATGTTTTGGATTCGCTGAGCCGAGGCCTGGACTACGAAGCTGGATTTTCTCTTAGCGAGGTAACTTCTGGGTTAACCCTGGATTTTCTGTACTACGAAGCTGGTTCACTTCTTACCGAGATGAATCGCCGTGGCAACTTATGCTGAAAGGCTAACCTGCTCTGGAGCAGGTTAAGATCTTGATAAGAGATCAACAAGTAGAAAAACTACACCTCCTGACCAATCAGCTTTCTTGCAAAAGACCCTGCCCATTTTTAGAAGATCCTGCCGATGTTGGTGCGCAGAGCGCTCAGGAGAGAGAGAGAGTTTTCAGGGAGAGATGCGATCATTTAGATATTCACGAGGTCATTCTGTACAAGAGATTCAGATTTTCATCAGATGGACTGAACTTCATTTGTCAGCTGATGGATCCATAAATAAATAAATTCAGTTGATTTCATCCAAACGTCAGAGACAGAGTGAAGAAATAAAGCCTTATCACTGGGACTTGTTCCCCAGGTCTGTTTAGCTCCACTGTTTGCATCTTAAATAATGATGTTAATAATAATGGACACACATGGCAGAACTGCAGAAACAGGAATTTTTGTCACGCACAACTACGTGGGAGTTGAAGAATTAATATTAATATTATTTATTAATATTCAACACCAAACACACTCAGACAGGTTGCTGAGCCTCAAAACTCAATGGAAAATCTAAACCAAAGTTTGGACACTGAGGAAGAGCTCTGCTCCAAACGTCTGTGCTGTAAAAAAGTCAAACTGAGTGATCAGAGTGCTGTCTGTTTATATTGTCCTATGAATTAATTTTGGATAATCTCATGAATTACTCATTAACAGAGTCGGCAGTTTTCTGCCATCATTTCTTCCTGGATTTTGCTGCAGTAACAGTGTGTTTTGGAGCCTTGATGAAGTGTTTAAATTCTTTGTATTTCTAAAGAATAACTGTCTGCTCCTCCACGGTAAAGTAGGCTGCTCTGCAGGTTTTCTCCTGTTTCTCCATCTTTGTGATTGGTCAGACGCTGCAGACTCCACCCCTTTAATGTGAGCGCGCTCTGATCAAGGCTGGAAGACCCTGGATTGACTCAGCGAGTTGATATCCAGCTTGGTAGTACCGCCAAGCGGCAACCTCCAGTCTGAAAATATGAGGCAATGCGGAAGTGCTAAAGTCTGCTGTTCCTCGAGTGTCTGCTTGAGTCTGGCTCCGGAAGTACCTGAAGTCACAAACACACCAAGCCAAAAAAAGCCGTTTTCACGGCCAAAATAATCCTATTTACAGCCTGGTACAAAGAATGTCTCCCGTCTAAATCGCTTATTTCACTAACTGCACGCACTGTACGGAGGGATGAATTTTTTTCTAATTCGGCAGTTTCCATAATATAAAGCCCGCCAGTTCGTCCAATCAGAGGCACAGCTCAGATCACGTGACTGTGGAGCGTCCTATGGTTGTTACTGTGGAGACTCACAGCACGCCTCATTTCCAATATGGCCGCGCCAGCCTTTGGCTTCAAAAGTCAGTTTCAGGAACAGATGGGTGACGTCGCGGAGACTACGTCCATTAATTATACAGACTATGAGTACCGCTTATCAGGACTGCGGATGTCACGTTAAGTCAACCCAGAAAACAGAGAGAGATCCCGGATGAGTTAATCCAGCTTTGTAGTACAGGCCTCTGCTCACATGGCTGTCCTGTCTGTGACCTGTCTGTCCGCAGACAGGTCACATTTAAAAATGTAATCTGAACAGCCAGACAAAAACTGGATTTGAGCATTAAGGCCTGCTGTGTGAACGTAGACAAAGTGGCTCAAACCTCCTCGTTCCATCATCACAGACTGAAGACATCAAAGCTCACCTGTCTCTCAGATGTCTCACCTGTCCCTCAGGCATCTGACTTGTCCCTCAGGTGTCTCTTCATACCAGATAAATGGTAAATGGACCAGTACTTATAGAGTGCTTTTCTAGTCTTTCTGACCACTCAAAGCGCTTTACACTGCTGGTCTCATTCACCCAATCACACCACATTCACACACTGATGGGAGGAGGAGGCTGAAACCATCAGTTTTAGCTAATCAGTCATACCCATTCACACACCACTGAACAACAGTGGGAGCAATTTGGAGTTCAGTGTCTAGCTCAAGGACACTTCGACATGTGACTGCAGGAGCTGGGAATGAAACCCTTGACCTTACTATTAAGAGACGACAACTCTACCAGATGATCAGTGGTCAGTTTTCTGCAGTGTTACCTGCTGTGTAAACATCATCAAACTCTGCTTCTGACCAAGGAAAATGTTCTCCATTAGGGGGCGATATGGGACAAATATGTCAGCAGGTTTTTATGGCAGGATCAAGATCTGGATTTGATTAGGATCTGGATTTGATTAGTATTGGTTTTCAGATTCGGACTACTTTGACCTGAAAACATTTTAGACCCAAATATTTCTGATCCTACATTCTGAACTTGTTTTCTGTACCATTTTGTCACCTTTTCTGCTCCATTTCATCACTTTAATCTGGTCTTGTGTCCTCAGATGTGTTTTCTGAACTCTCACATTTTCACATCCTTATAAGTAGATGAATTTAAAGTCGTCAGCTGTAAGAGTTGTTGAGTCTCAGCTGAATGTACAGAGCTTTACATTTAGACAAGCAGCCTCTGAACAGTCCAGATGGAGTTGAGACGTTAGGATATAGACTTTGGTTTGGTTTATGACCTGGTATTGTAAATGCTCACATCATTTAGAACATGATTCATTTCAGTGACATTATTAATATACTGTTAGATTAATTAATTATTGTTATATTATAGCTGGGGACTGAGTGAAAATGGACCTCAGGCCACGATTGCCCAGGCTGGTGCCTGACTCTGGACATGCCTGGTTTATTGGAAAGAAGAGATAAGAACTCACACTGTAGGCTACTTTTAACATCAGCATCATTTAATTTGGTTGGTTCATTAATTAATCAATGACAAAAATGTCCAGTGAGACGGACCAACACATTTTCTGCAATCTCAGGCTTTTTAGATGATGAATGGATACTTGCGTTTGTCTGTGTACCTGCTTATGTGTGTGAGTGTGTGCAGGCCATTACTGACAGCTGCTGCTCAGGATCAATTGCTTGATCACTGCTCAATGATTCCATTTTCATCGTACTGCAAATTTTCTTACACAATCAAGAGATAAACCCGTTAGATTCCATGTGCAAGGTGTCTTTTAGTGAGGGTTTTTTTTTGGATTACGAATCATAAAATCTTGAACTGTGTGCAAAAACCTCTATGCACAAAAAATTCAGGCTTGTAGAGTAAAGTAGCTGCAGGAGCTGAGTCCTCAGTGACTGTGGATGGTTGTGGAGGAGCAGAAAACGCTGACGCCATTAAACTTAGCCATGACTAAATTTTGTGCAAAGTTTGGTGACTTTTTGAGCACGATGAAGGCACATAATTTGGGGTTTATTTCTAGAAGGACTAAAAGAGGGCCTTCGCCAACCCTTGCGGCCTAATAAATAAAAACAGAACAAAGTCAAAAACACAAGTGAAAAACCTCCAGATTTATTTGTAAAGCACTTTCCATGAAATGCCCCGTAAACAAATTAGAGGACTAATAAACAACAAAGCTTTCTAAAAAAAATAACAAAACCTCTCTACAGTCCTATTCAGGTTAGTTTCCATCAGCTCCAAGAGACGGCTGGAGTGTTAGCAAAGGTCCTACTTTTAAAACATACACATCAGCCCCTCAATCATCCCTGCACGCTGTTGTCATGGTAACAAGTACTTTTGGTCCATTGCTGGGAGAAAAGTTGTGTTAAAATTGGATTTCAGCAGTTACACCGGTTCATGTGAAGAAAAAAAAACAGAAACAAGGAGTTGACAGTTTAATCTCCCCAAACATAAAATAACTACAAAACTCTCTCAGTTCCCATTTCTTTCATAGACTGAAGAATGGTTGTCTATCCACTTAAGTTATTGGGGTTTTTTGTCCTTTCACACCCATCGATCCAAATATAGGACGCACACACGCACACACATTTTCACTCACTTACTCACCCAGACACAGCACAGGCACCTATTGGGCTACAGTGTGTTGAAAAGAAGTGTCCTGACCTGACTTTATAGTAACATGGCTTTATTACTGTTGTCTCTCCTCTCAGTGTGACTGACTTTGAACAGCGTTCTGCTACATGGGCTCAGTTTGCTGAGATGTTGATCCCAATGGAGAAAACTCTGACCTGAAGACTGTTCGGCAGGAGAACAATAACACATGATCACATTTTGACACGCTTTCAAAGGGATCCTCGTTTCTGAAGAGGGGTTGTATGAGGTGCCTGGTGTCGCTTCTGAGGGGATCCGGATCAGCTTGGCCCCTGCTGTGTCTCTCCCACAGCCGCACTCATCATCTAGAGTTCCTCTTGAAAACTGCTTTTTTCAATTTTATTTTTTCCTCTTAAACTTTCAGAAACAAAGCCCAACCCTGGGTTAAAATACTCTGAGTTAGTTTTAGAGGAGGACAGAGCCTGGAAAACAAACTCTGCTACGTCAGCTTTAAAATGTTTAGCATGTGTTGTTTTAAAACTGTGTGTAAACCCATAAATCTGAACACAGCTAATGCAAAAACAACCAGCTGACATCAGTGTCTGGAGGAGTGTTTCTTAGAAGGCTCTCTCTGGTTGGTTGATGGCTCGGCTTGGACTTCAGGTGTCCAGCTGGTTTCTGAACAAAAGGGGCCGAGCTGACCTCACTTAAAAAAATTCCCTTTCAGTAAGTAAAAACACAATTCATCATACATGTGCACCCAGCCCCGCCATGATGGCTTAGTGAACAACCAGATAGGATTTTAACTTACATACCCAGAAACCCCTGCAGGGTGAGATCAGGAAAATACACACTCACAACGACTGCCGTGGTTGGTCTGTAACACTTCAGTATGTAACGCAAGCTGGATTCAAAGGGGAAACAAGAGTCCGACATCTGTTCTTCTTACACCTTCCTCAGAGGTGAGCAGTTAGAGAGACGAATAAGAAAATATTAAAATCATGTTGATCACGTCTGAAGAGAGAAAAATAATGACGAAACTTCACTGAACCGCAAAAAAAACAACAAACAAAGCAGAAAGTAGGGTTTAAAATGAACAGACTAACACTGAATGGTAAGGCCTTTTTGTGTCGCAGACGTGCAGCACTGTCCAACAAGACGTAAACCAGACAACACAAGGCCTTCAGCTGGAAGTGCTAAGAAGTGTAAAGACTGCAGGCGCAGGCTCTGAATCTTCTTTAGCCACAGTTTTAAACTGGATGTGAGAAAAAAGAAAAATAGAAAAAGGTTTCAGGAAACTTTCTGTTGGGCTTCAAGGACTAAAAATGATGGGTTATGATTCTCAGGAGAGCTCTGATTAAAGCTTTTTGCAGGTCAGTTTCGAAGCTGAATGTGGCCTCATACATCACAGACGCTTCCTGTGCACACAGCTGACCGTCGAGCAGCAGATAAGGCACAACTTGCTCACAGCAAACAGGGTTATGACAGAGGCCATTGTAAAAATAACTTAGTCTTCAAAAGATAAGGATAACACAAAAAAAGTTAAATGCATATTAAAAACTAAACGAGAAACAGACGATAAAGTTAATCCAAAGAAAAACGCTCTGATGACAACCTCCAAGATGTCTACGAACAGAGGAACATTACAAAAACACTAAAACACAGTAGCATCAAACGTCTGCGTGCTGCATCAGGTCCTTATCGGCACCCTGCAGACAGGGTGTGTGCGTATGTGTGTGTGTGTAGACAGAGAGAGAGAGAGAGAGAGGGGGAGAGAAAGGGGGGGGATAAACAGCTTCATCTGCTGTGATACCAGAACCCAGAGGTTACCCAGGGTTCATCCAAATGTGACCGCAATGAGCTACTGTAGTGTTGGGTACAGTCTTTAGGACTCCTGAGGCACCACCTCCATCACCTTCTGTAACGCAGCTGTGGTAGAGACTGCAACACACACACACACACACACACACACACACACACACACACACACACACACACACACACATACAGAAGTCAAAATTACTTCACTGTAGACTGAGTTTATTATTTCAGAGACAGATGCTTCAGGTGTTACACTTACAGATCCCATTGAGCAGCCACTTGGGTTTGTTCTTCCACCACACACCAAAGTAGTAGACGGGGACTCCAGTCGCAATGATGCCGAAACCGATGGCACACTCCTTTGGAGTCTTCCAAATGGAGACGACGATGAGGAAGAGGCAGGCCAGCACAAAGCTGACAGGGAGCAGGATGTTCACCTGCAGGGAGCAGAGACCAAAAACAAGCAGCTTCATCACTTTGGACTGAAAAACAGACCAAATGTGTTTTTGAACCAGCTTCTGTCAAAAAAATTTAGGGTTGCAAAATTCCAGGAATTTTCAAAGTTGGAAACTTTTCATGGGAATTTTTCAAAATTAAAGTGACTTCAAATTAATTGCATTTACCTGGTGATATACATGTATGGACATTAAATATGTTGTTTTGTTATAAGCAGATGTGCATGAAAACATGTCAAATGCAATATTTTAAAATCAAGTAAAATAAATTAATAAAATTCTGAGACAAAATTTCCAGGAATTTTTCTTTAGGAAAAAAATTTTAAGTCGACGGCAACAAAACCCTGAACATTTCCAGTATTCATGAGCTAAAATTCAAACGGAAATTCTCAGGAAACTTTCTTGAAATCTTCCAACCTCTTTGCAACCCTTGAATCAATCATAAAGATCTGAGGGGAGCTTCCAAGAATCCATCCACTGATTGCAGGATTGTTTTTAGGTGCACATCCCTCCCTTGTCTCTATCACATGTAGCGTCTCAGCCTCTCCTTTATAGATAAAGGCAAAAGCCCCAAAAACAATCATTTTAAAAAGATCTGTTAACAAATCGTCAGATCAGATGCAGGGCAAGTGAATTCATGTTCCCTGACTACAGATACTGAGAAATAGCATTGAGATAATCTTGATTATGAAAAGGCAAACATAAAAATACATGAATAGCAGACTATTTTAAAATCCCTGTCCTCACAGGACCTTAAACACCCCTTCAAACAAAAGCCCCACAAATCATAACAAACTGCCCAGTCCCAGCGGGTACACTCATAATGATTGTCGGGCTGTTTTTGTCCCCATTTTCCTCCTTCCCAACCAAGGACAGACAACGCCAGATTATCTTAAATCTTATAAGATTATCCTTTGGTTTTAGGTGTGTTAAGACTGAATTTGTCCGACAATCCTAAATGTTAAACTTGTTCAATATTTACGACGAAAAATATTCATGTGAGTGGGGAGAGCTGACGACTCCTGAGTCATGACTTTAGAATTGTGACGTAGAATGGAATGTAGCCAATCAGGAGGAGAGCTGACTGAAGAACGAGGAAGCAGACTAAACAAATCAAGCATGGCTGACCTGACAGGGAAAGTTCGGTGGACCTAAGAAATGAAGGACCAACTCGTTGAGCTGTGGGAAGCCTGAGAATGACTTTTCAATGTCTCTGTACCACAACCGAAACAAGAAGGACAAGAGTTGGCAAGAAACTGCCAGAGCCATGGAGATATGAGGTAAGCTAACATGTAGCTCACTGCTAATCTTGCTCCAGCTGGTGTTACATCAGTAACCACGGTAACAGCTTTAACCTATTCAAACAGCTAACTGTAACTTGCACCTCAAAGCAGCATTTCAACCACCCACCACTGCTTTGTATTTACCTGAAAAGTAGCACAAACTACATTTTCCTTACATTTATAGTCAGAATAGGGGGGGATCAGGTGTGTGTGTGTGATAGAATCATTATGTGTGTGGTGAGCTGTGTTCTGAGCACACCACACAAAATATGATCAAAACTGTTCAATGTCTGATTTTTGATCTTTATGTGTGGGGTCTCTAACAGATACAAAAATCACTTCAGATTTAGAAAATCCTCGTGTGTGTACCCCTTTAAGAGTTTAAATCAGTGAATAATCATTCACTGCTGTTCTGTTTTTAACAGCAGCTTTCACAAAGGATGAAAAAGTACGACACAAAGTCACTAAAAGTTTGCTCTTTATCCTTTACGATCAGGAGGTCATGACAGAGTAAACACCTGACAGAGAACCACACTGAAGATTTTGTCTTTTTAAGTCTGTGGTCTTCAACTTTTGATCTGTTGATAAACAGACTGTTTCACTTTAACTGTTGTTTGTAATAAACTGCTGTCTCAATTTTTTTTGTCTCTCTTCCATTTCTTTTTATGCGTTCTGAAACTTTACTTAGAACCTTTTTAAGATCCAACAGTGCAAAATGTATATTTTTCATTTTTCAACTGGTCTAAAAATTTTGTTTCGGTGTGTATTTTTTAACTTTATATAAAAATAAAACAAAATAAATAAAAAAAACATTCACTCATTAAAAGGGGCACCCAAACTTTTCTACCTATGACCCCCAAAAACAGCAGTATTGGGGACTGGTGACCCCCTGCTGTGGGAATACAGGAACAGGCCAATCACAAAAAGGCCAAAAAACAAAAAGCTAATATACTTGATTAGGCTGGGTGGTAAAAAATTAGACCAAATTAGATCAGTCTCCAGCCTGTCCCCACTCTGTACTGGATCTGATATCTTTCACTTCAAGTCAGTGTAAACACACTGACTCCCCTCTGTTGCGTCCTGGCTCCAGCCCTCCGGATCAGATAAACACACTTTGAATTTTGCCGGACGCCGCAGCAGCAGATCAAGCGGGGCAGGAAGTCAGGCAATGAAACATTAAAACATCCGGTGACTTTCAAAATGAAACGAACCACGTGGACACCAGATTAGCTTTACAGCAACAACAAACCGACACAAGGAGCGGAGCCAGGCACACAGTCAAAACACAGCAGAGCGGAGACGGAGCGGATCTGGTGAGAGTCTTACGTTTGTCGTCTCGTGGCACCAAAGAAATGTGGACAACAGATCAAACATTATCTGTTTGCATGTTTTTATATTAATTCAAGCTCAATAATAACTGGCTGTAATAAGACACTGGTAATAGTTTTTGATTTTGGAGGGCATTTCACGTTGCCCATATCAGTGTAATGCAACCCCCACTATTAGAGGCACTGCACTCAGAGTCCCTCCTGACTGAAATCCTCGTATGACTGAGTAGGAGTAAATCCTCAAAGCCATAATCTGGAATCCAGAGCACAGCCCCCCTCAAAAGACTTAGACCTGTGACTTTTAATGCACCCAATAATCAAGACTAGACGCCGAGCAGGAGTGTTATCTGAAAATCAAGTTGCTGTACAGTATCTGCTCACAGAGGAGATGCGCGAGTTCATCTCATCGTGCAGTTCTCCTGCTCTCTGCTCCAGATCTGTTGAACAGAAGGAATGTGACAGACAAAGAAAGGACAAGCAGTGGGAGAATGAAAGGGAGACAGAGGGCAGCAGAGACAGTGCTACCACTGTCCCCCATCACACACTCACTCATTCCCACACACACAAAAAGCTGGGCCGGTTGGTACCAGTGCTGTGCACAGGTGGTGGTGCTGGGGGGGTCACTACACAACTAATGAAAAACACTTGCTTTGGTGTGCTCTTGGGAGCTAAAACACACAAAACTGCCCTCTTGGGTGGAAAAAACACACTAAAGTTTCCTCGTAGGAGCTAAAAAAAAAAAGTGTGCCGAAGTGCCCACTTTGGGAGCCAACAACGCATGCTAAGGTGCCCACTTGGGAGCCAAAAAAGCGCCAGTAAATGCCGTCTTGGGAGCAAAACACTGCGCTAGGGTGCCCACTTTAAAGCCAAAAAGGAACCCTTAAGTGCTTCCTTGGGAGCCAAAAACTTAGAACTCAGTGTCCTCTTCAGAGATGAGAAAGTGCTGTATGTGCCTTCTTTCTTTCTTGTCCCTGCTCTTGAAAAATATCTTCAGCTTCTGGGTCGTCTTAGTGTTCACACTTCCTGCAGCTGATGGTGAAGTTAGGAGGCACAGTGATCCACTTCACTTCTGTCCACTGACCTAAACATTCCTGTGTATGAACCAAAGAAAAAATACTTGCTGCTGCCAAAACTTAGAGCGAATTTGTGTGTTTGCCCCTGAAAACCTGAAAAGGAGCCCCATCCCAGTTCTCCTCTGTCATTCTTTGCTTGGTTGATCGCATTGAGCCGACTCACTTTGATCGGCCGTTCCAGCTCCGGCTTCTTATAACGAAGCCACATCATCCCAACGATCGCCATGGCAATGCAGAGCCAGTTGAAGAAGCTGAAGAAGTTAATGACGGAGAATATGTCGTTGGAGAATGCGTACAGCAGCGTCATCAAGCACTGGAGAGAGTGAGAGGGACAATGTTAGGGGTGCAAATGATGCAAAGAGCTCATAAGAACATTTACTGAGCTGCTGATGAGGGCGCAGCTGGTGAAACACTGTCAACATTTATTATTTCAATGCACGGTCACAGCAGTAACTTAAGTTTATCACCACAGTGCTACCAACCTACCCTGAAGAAATCCATCTGTTTCATTATTTATGTAATGTTCACTACCAGCCAAGAGTTTGAGAACAGCCCACTTTTCCATTTTTTTAACTGAAATGATGCAGTTTAATGTCTCACTGTGCTCTGAAATCAAAGTACAGAACAAATAAATGACTGAGGTTGAAAAATAAATCATGGGATCAATTTATAGACTTTGAACTCCCCCTTTAGCGTGTCCCCCTTTGTCAGCTCTAACAGCTGGACTCACTCCTGTCAGTCTTTCTACTATAGAAATCAAATCTTCTTCAGAAAGTTCTTCCAGCTCTGTTCCAGCTGAACTTCCTCTAAATGTTGCTCATTGGTTGGTTTCTTTGTTTTCTCTCTTCAGTCCAGTTCATCCCAAACCAGCTCCACAGGGTCTCAGTCTGCAGACTCAGACTGTGCTGGCAGTGCCCTCCATGTCTTTAAGATGACTCTCTTCTTCTTTCTTCTTAAAGTGGTTCTGGCAGAGCTTGGACTCCTGTTCTGGATCAGTATCTTACTGTAGGATGAACCCCTGACCAACCAGGCTCATTCCAGAGGGTCCTGCATGGGGGGCACTGTAGAATACTGTGGGAGCTGTTTTTGGTTCAGGGTACGAGTCCCAGACCCTGGATCCAGAAACACAGGCCCAGACCATCATGCTTCCTGCTCCATGTTTCCGTCTGATGTCACACAGTGAGGAACCATCCTTTCCTTCACCTACTCCACGTACGGTGAACAAAAACCCTGATGATGAAGCAAAGCTTCAAAACTTTGGTTCTTTAGTCCACTGCTCCATCTTGGGGTCTTCAGTAGTCCATTGGTGGTCTTTGATGGTCCAGTCCAGCCTCTTTGTCTTCTTCTGACTCTGTCGTAGTGATGGAGGTCTTTCTTTCTGCAGTCTGACCTTCAAAGCTGCATCTCAAAGTCATCTCTTCACACTAACTCAAACTCAGACTGTGACTCTACCTCCTCTTTGAAGCTGTGAAGCTTGAAGCTGTGGACTCTCAGAAACTGGTCTTCTTGTTCTGGTTCTGGTTTGGCTCTTCCAGACCTCTTCCTGTCAGAGTTTCAGTCTCAGTTTCTGAGTGTCTTTGGATGCTGAAGGAAACTCTCCTCCCTGAGCTCACCTTGACTTTCTTCGACTTCATTCCTCTGGAGTAAAGACCTGTTTCTGTAAATCTTCTGATGCTCCGTCTCTCTTTCTTTATGAATCGTCTTTTCCTGATCATTTTTAGAGCGTTACTCGACTTTCTGCAGGACGATACTGTTCAGTAATGCTCACCATGAGGGTCTGGAACCACAGTGTGTTCAGATCTACTTTTATACAAACAGAGATGGTTGGAAGGAACCAAGAAAACATCTGTAGGAAATGGTGACACCATCTTTCAAGGTTTGATCGATCTCCATTAACAGTCTTAGAGTTGTTAAAGGGCCTTTTTGTAGGATTATGAAATGTTCATTAGTTTTCAGTTTTGGGTAACGTGCATGACTTTTTTTCTTAACCTCTGGTGGTTCAGCACTTACTTTTGTACTATTTCAAGCTTTTCATTGGACTCAAACTGCTTGAATTAAAAAAATGGAAAAATTGGTCTGTTCTAAAACTTTGACTAATGGTGTATCTGCTTGGTGCACAAGAATTAAGCAGATTAGACCACATACAGTGAATATTAGTGAGGGCAACGGTGTCAGCAGGGTGGGATGGATCATGGACAGCAGGCTTGGTAGGTGACCCTCCCGAGAACCAACAAAAAATAATCTGAAAAGGAAAAGAGAAAACAATAAATATAAGCCAGTGAGAGACAGATATTTCAAAAGACATTCCGCATGTAAAGAAGTACTTCCAAGGTTTCCCTGAGGGGTCAGAAAGTCGTGTTTGTGATAGTTTTCACCTGGACGATGTGAACAGAGAGCCGTTCACTGATCCAAAGCAGGACAGTCCTACAAACACGGGGATGATCCATGCCATGGGACCCAGGTGCTGGTTCCCAAAATCCTGCAGGACAGTGACACATGAAATGTAAATGTCAAAATCAATAAAACATGCGGTGCTAGATTCTCACTGACTTAGAGAGAGCTCCGAGGATGCTTGAAGTGCAAAGCAGATGTCAAAGTATGTGAAAGGTTTCTCTGTTTGAAATAGTAAATATGTGTGAAGGGACCTCGAGTCCACAACTCATGTGGGGCCACAAAGCTCTGCCACACTTTTTCCAAAAATAAGTTTATATTCAGCCTTTTAAAAATCTACACCATATTAAATTCTTACTGTAGTCAAGTTACAGTAAAATGGTCTCCCGACAAATGGAATCTTAACATTCAGTATGCAACTGCAGTGCTGGATGTTTGAACCACAGATTCAGTACAAAGATCAACAAAAACAATCTGAACAAAACATTTAAAAACCACCTTAAAGAAAGTGTTAAAAGTAAAACAAATAAGCAAAAACAGAAGGTTAAAACACAACTACTCCATCTCCCATGAGCACCATCACCCACTGTTGTAAAGATGTGACTCTTGTCAAGGCTTTTGTTTGTTTTGGAGAGCAGATCTTTTTACCACTACTTTTCTTTTGTTTCCTTTTTTCATACACGGCTTAAATTGCAACTCAACTTGAGCGTTGATTAGGGTGACACCTTCAGCCAGAAAGGGTGTGTTTTTCAGGGTTAGAGACTTCATTTCCCATGAGCACCATTACCCATTGTTGTACGGACGTGACTCTTACCGAGGCGTGCATTTGTTTTGGAGAGCAGATCTCTTTTTTTTATACTACTTTACTTTGTTCAAGACAACTTTTCCCAAGATGCCAAATGACAAAATAATGTATTCACTTGTATTTATGTAAAGTTATCGTTTGAAATGGGACAACAATCAAACTTTGTAAACTCAGTTTGTAGTTTAGTGTCCAGAAGGTGAGCAGACTGTTTATATGCAAATGTAACCCCACTCTTCATTATAGTGATGGATCCTCCAGTTTGAACCAAAGACTGCACAAAAAAGCGGACGTCATTCTGCTAGGCTGGAAGTGAGGCCAATACAAAAACTGCTCCCCCTGGTGGTTTGCTGCAGTATAGGTCAAAACTTTGCCTCTCTTTTCATTCCAGATATGATGTGGTCAAACTTAAAAAAATGATTACACCCTGTAGGAAGTGTTTCTCCCATCCGTATGCTGTGGTGATATTTAGATATTATTGGGCTGCTTTGTGTTCAGGTCCTCTTTTTTCTGAAAAGTTTCTTTTTCATTAGTTATCAGAGGTTAGAAACTTTTAGTTTTATGTCTTGTTCAACGATGACTAACAGCTGCTGTTCTAGTGTAGTTTTTTTGGGAATAGTAAGATACATCATAGAGGAGTCCTAAGAAGAGATTAGACTTTCAAAAGAAGAAACAAAAATGATTGTCACTGGACTCCACACAGATTCTCTACTGTGAAGACTCTGGCTGCACACTGGTAGCACCTCAGACGGGGGTATTCTGGCTTCAAAACTGTACAATGTTAAAAGGCAGAGCCATGCTGTCCATTCTATGTACAGTCTATGGTTAATAAAGATGAAGCATCATTCAGCTCTATCCCTCCGTTAACTACATATGTCATCATTTGGTCTCCAAATGTTGTAGATGTTCCTTGTTTTCTTAGCTGCATTCAAAATGTATCAACATTTTTTTCCTTTCCTTCCATCTCTTTATAATCCTAACACAAGCTGTTGGTTTCAAACTTTCATTAACACAGTTACATAAAAAAACAGGTCAAAGTGTGAAGCAGACAAAGAAAGCACTCACCACAGCCACGGCCTCAGAACCCAGCATCTGCTCGGGGGACAGGGTGGTGAAATATGCCAGGTTGGTCAGGACATACACAGCCGTGACGATGGGCAGAGAAATGATGATGGCCCGAGGAAGGTTTCTGAGGAAGACATACAAATAATCCTGTCACTTGTTCCTCAGAACAAATCTGTACAGCCAAATCAAGCACTCAGTGAACCCATCGATACTCACTTGTAGGGCTCAATCATCTCCTCGGTAACAAAATTCAAGTAGTTCCTAAACAAGGAGAAGGAAACAATCTGAGATCGTCTTATTTTTCAATCTGACAAAGTTAGACTAACACATTTTTTATGGTTCAATTGTTTTCAGTGATTTAAAATTAAAACAAACATGTTATCTTTTTCAATTTGCATAAAAACTTTTAGTAGGACCTTAAACTTTCACTTAACAATACAACTTTGCATTCATTAAGCAATAAAAAGACAAAATGAGCATAGTTATTCAACCCCTGTATGAGTTCTTGTTTTTAGAGCTTTTTCTGACAGTTAAGTGGAGCTTAATCAGAGTTAAGCCTTTGGGAACTACATATAACACTCCTACATTTGCTTCAGCTGTGATCTAAGCATAAACCCCACCTATGAAGGTGTTAAAGGTGAGTCACAATCAAAGGTGAGTCAAGACAAAGACAAAGGAGCTTCCGTTAGAGCTGGTGGGGGAGATTATTTCATCACATCAGAAGGGCATTGGGTGTGAGAAGATTTCCGAACAGTTTAAGACTCTACGAGACGCTGTGGAGCGTTATGAGGAAGTTTAAAACTTACGAAACAGCTGAAAGACAGGATGACCTGATGGAGGCTGGAGTGCTTCAGTGGCAACTAGAGCTGCATGATTTGGCAAAATTGTGCAACTGTGATAAGCTTGGTCAATATTGCGATTTGCAATCATAATGAATACCAATGAGTCCACGTGTTGTTATAAAGGAACATGCAGATGTTGGCAGTTGTGAAATACCTGAGATGAGCTGCTTTTATAGTCATGATTTACTTTGAAATATATGAAACTTTATTAATTTTATACATTTTGGATTTTACAATACAACTTAAGAAAGCTTGTACAGTTCCTTTTTTTTCAGTGCTCTACAGCAGTGTTTCTCAAATTGTGGTCTGCGGGCCACTAGTGGTCTACTTTGACAGTGAGTAATTTTTTTTTTTTTATGGAACATTTAAGAAAAAAAAAAAAAGAAAATTAAATGAGGAAGAGAAAACCTCCAACACTGACAGTAAGAAGCACAGTGAGCATTGTGGAGACCGTGGAAGCTAACGTAAGCCCCAGTACTAGTAGCCAGTACATGTATGATGATGACAGTTTATATTACATCAGTTGGCTATCTGGGCTGTATTTACGGGCTAATTAGCTTGGTGGTCCGTGAGTTTTTTTTTTTTTTTTTTTTTTTTGGGGGGGGGGGGGGGGGGTCCTTGGTCTGAAACAAGCGTTTATAGCCATGTAGTGCACTACTCTCTCTCCAATTGAAAGTCAATGTAGATTGCCCATCAGTAACCAATCTCCCTTCCTACAGTCATTCATTCATTCATTCATCTTCTATCCTGCTTATCCTGTTCAGGGTGTCTGGAGTCTATCCCAGCTGTCTTAGGTTGAGAGGCGGGGTACACCCTGGACTGGTGTCCAGTCAATCACAGGGCTGACACACAGAGACAGACAACCTTTCACACACTCACACATAAAGGCAAGTTAGAATCACCACTGATCCTAGTGAGCATGTTTTTGGACTGTGGGAGGAGCGGAGTACCCGGAGAGAACCCACGCATGCACGGGAAGAACATGCAAACCCCACAAATCCCGAACCAGGATCCAAACCGGCGACCTTCTTGCTGTGAAGCAACAGCACTAACAGCTACGCTACCGTGCAGCCCTTCCCCACAGTCAATATTCACAAATCCTGATCCATCCACATCAACAAAAAGAGGAGCTTTTCTGCAGTAAAGTGGGAGTGTTCTGAGAAAAACTGGTGTATATGTCTTAACAATCTAAATCTAAAATGATCAGAGTATTACTTATGAAGAACAGCCGGTCTACACATACGTCAGTCACACTTATAATAATCTGCAGGTGAGTAAAAAAAGGGTCCTGGCTTTGTAAATGTTTCAGTTAGAGATCTTAAGCAAACTCCTCATAAGGGCGGGATAGAAAACAGAAAACTGAAAGGGAATCGGGTCTGAAGTTTTCTTTCTGGTTTTTATCGAACTCTTCTTCTTATCCATTTGACGATAAAGAACGTGTCTATCAGAGTGCTTAGTGTCAAAGAGAAACAAGAACATTTTATGACATTTTAGTTTTTCTTACTTTACTTTTGTTGTCATAGCCACGCTACAAACACAGTCAGCGCAGCAGATGGGCGTCAGAGAAGGGCGCATATTAAGCCATTTAAATCGCAGATCAGCCTTTTGTGCTATTACATAATTGCATGTTCTCCAATTGCGATTGGGATTGCGATTCAATTCATCCTTCAGCACTAGTGGAAACTATAAGACATGCAGCGAATGAACAAGGATTTCATGCCTGGACTCCAAGACACACTCCACTCTGATCACAAGGAGGCATCAAAAGTGGTCTGGAATGTTCCACGAGGACTTTGGATAAGACTACAGAATTTTACAGACAGTTCAATGGACTGATGAAACCAAACTGGAACTCTTTGGAGATATGGAACAGTGGGATATTGTGGGTGTGAAAGTCCAGGCTTATGAGCAGAAGAATAAATAAACCCTGGCAATCACTGGACTTTACAGAAAAAGACAATAATCCCAAACACACCTTCACGTCAACCCAACTTTGGTTGAGACATGGATCCTGGAAAGTCCCTGAGTGGCCTTCTCAGTCGCCAAACTGAAAATCTTTGGTGGGATTTGAAGAAGGCAGCACTGAAGCCACCAAAGATCGCTTAGCTTAAGACTTTAGCACGTGAGGAACGGGCAAAGATTCCCATCGAGGGGTGTGAGAGGCTCGTCAGCACTTACTGAAAATGTTTGAAGTTATAAAAAGCTAAAGATGCTCCACAAAGTACTGAAGCTCATCCACGTCACTGTTCTGTGTCTTTTGAGCTGAAGGGTTGAGTATTTGTCATCCCAGCTGTAGTCAAGCAATTGTTTTCACAAGTTTCTTTCCATCTTTTCAACAAGAGCACTCACAGGCTGTTCTTAACTCAGCTGTACAAATATTTGAATACATCTGTTCCTAAGTTAGAGCTGGATAAATCTCCTCACAGGTGCGTCAACTTACCAGCCACCGTAGGCAAATAGGCCACTGTAGAGGGCCAGGCCAATGCTGCCAAACTCATATTTGGAACCTTTGAAGGAATTTTCTGGAAGTAGGCCTTCTGTGCCACCTGCAGAAGAAGAGTTAAAAACAATTCTGTTAAGACAAAAAAAACCAGGCCCAGTTCACTGCTCAGTCTGGAGAAAAATGCAGAATGAAAAACAAAGATGTGGAGGATGCATAGAGGCAGGAAAGACAAACATTCACTGAGGGTCTGTCTCTGGGGGACGGGGAGGCTGCAGAATGTAGTGGAGTTAAGACAGGCTGAGACAGTCAATAAGTGACCCAGACAGTGGCTTTGCTCTGCACAATGACCCGAGGCACTGACTGATCAGGCACCTAATGAAAAGACAGAGTTTCAAGATGATGGAGCCACACCAGGAATCACTGGTGCTTTATTGCATTTCTCATAGACGTGGCACAGCAGCTAATGAATGAAGAACATTTCTTTTTCCACCTCCTCTGATCAGCCGTCGTTGGGGTTTATTACCAAGAATGTGGTCGTGTCCCTTCTCCTCTGATCCTTTCACTGCTGCCTGTTTGAGGGCTTCTGTGCCACATTCTTGGTGAAGCTGCTCCCAACAACATGCACATACATTCTCAGACACAGTGACGGTTACTAAACCAACAGCCTGAAGCAGTGTTGGGACTAGGAGGGTTAGACCTAATCCACTCTGCAGCGTGGGAGCCCAATATCTGCCCCATCTATGCGACTAACAGACCTTCACTCAGCATTTCAACAACCCCAGCTCCCTGAGACCCCACTGTCAAAACTAGACCTGTTCTGGGTGCCCCTGGTGCCAGGTAAGTACAACCCCATTCCTCAACAAAGAAACCTTGAAAAGTAAACAAAAGTAAACAAAATCACAGGTTTAACTGAAAACGGCACAAAGACAACTTGAATCTAAATAGTCTATATCTCTGTTTAAAAATGAAATGCCTGCATATTTTCACTATTCTCTGTTTCTCCTTTTCTTGTTATGGCTGGATGAATGTTTACCCCCCCCCCCCCAAAAAAGGACCAGAACCAGGTGGACTTCAATCAAAAGGTGTTTTTTGACCAAAAGGTTCTGGGAGTTCCAACAAAACATTCCCAGGAACTACATGGATCCTGGGAGCGATGGACACTCTATCTTCAGACATCACACTCTTAACTCCAAGTATTTTGGCTGCCTGACGGTTGTTTAACATCTCTGCTGCGTTGATCATCAGGATCTTAAAGTAACATAACTTCACCTCAGCTGTCTGTTAACTTGGTCAACCTTTGAGCCACTTCGCTCTGGACATTTAGCGCCCCTCTCCATTGTTCATCATCTGTCACGTCTCTGCTGTGATTGGCTGATCAACTCAGCCACAGTGCGCTCACTGGCTTTACAAAAAGCTGGCGCCCTCTGCTGGTGAGGTCATGTCAGACAATATCAGCATGTGTCAATAGTTAGACCCCGAATATAAGACGACCCCGCTTTTTCCACATTATTTTCAATGAAAAACCTTCGTCTTATATTCTGGTCAATACAGTATATATCTATTCACTAGCAAGGACCACACATCAACATGACGAAGAATTAAACGTTTTTATTGACGTAACGTGTATAAGAATTTTGCTGGTTGTATGACGTTGTGGGGAAGCTTCGAGAAGGGATCCGCCGTAGCTCCCGGGCACGACGGACCCCCCCTATTTAGAGCCCTATGGAGAAAGAAGAAGTGAGAAACCAAGAGAGAAAGGGAGGGAAGGGTGGGGCGTACGAAACGAGAACGAACAAGACTAGTGAATTAGGAGGGTTTAAATACCGGAAGGGGTGTGGTTGAGGTGTGGTCCTGCTCCTGAAACTCTGCTTAAAGCTCCACTTCACTAGCAAGGACCACACATCAACATGACGAAGAATTAAACGTTTTTATTGACGTAACGTGTATAAGAATTTTGCTGGTTGTATGACGTTGTGGGGAAGCTTCGAGAAGGGATCCGCCGTAGCTCCCGGGCACGACGGACCCCCAAAAGCAGTGCTTGATTATTTGAAGTGAGATTGGGCCGATTTACGATCTTTAAGATCAGAACGAATATAGCAGTGATATATTGGAGATACAGGATTTGGAGACGAAGAGAGGTTCCTCCGATGTTTGCATTGCAATTTCCTGACATGACAAGTTGAAGAGTGTTGTGAAGGGATTTACGGGTGCTTGGATGACGAAATCGAAGATGGGGTAGAGTTATGAAATTAGTTTGTTCTTAAACCTTTTAAGAGGAACGTGATGGTGTCCGATGAGAAGAGACACGAAACTGAACACGTATGTTGATGAGAAACGAAATACACGGTGAAGGCCATGAAAGCAGAGCATCTTGAAACCGAGGAAAGCGAGGACGAACGTGGATTCTAAGGTTTGTTCGATGTGAAGGTTGGTTTAACACGACTGAAATGTATGGTATGGATGGAAAGAATATCTAATGTAAGAAGAAGACGGTGAGGCATATGGATGGGCTCTTGGAGCAAGAGCCCTTTAAGGAGATAGGTTATCTGATGGATCTTGTGAGCTTATTTCGCGTGGCTAGTAAGGAGTTAGGAGAAGAAGTCGATTCCGCTGAGGTAAACTTTAATGGTCTGAGTTTTGAGCTTTAGTTCTGAATGCGCAAAGGTTTTGAAACTGGTCAAGGTAATGAGGACAAAGCATAGAAAAGATATGTTGTTCTGGTGGTAAAAGTTGTGAAACAGGTCCACGCTGACCATCAGGAAGACGAGTTGTGGGTGAAAGACTGTTAATGATGGAATTACAGAATCGATGAGCAGGGGTATGAAAGCCGGATTCATAAGTCGAATGACAGAGCTGAAGATGGAGGAATTGAATTAGGTTGTCTACAATTGGGCCAAGCTTCTGAACTTCTGGAAGAAAATTGAGAAAGGCATGTCGGCGATGGTATGGAAGGACCCAGAATGTGAGCTGCTTGGAGGACAAACGTGTGTGACGAGAATGCCAGGTAAGACGACAGATGAAGGGCACGAGGATTGGAAAACTAGAGCAACCTTTGTCGACGTCAACAGCTGCGAGGTTGTTGGAATGAATAACGATGGGTTTACAGGACCGTTGGTGGCACCAAAAGATAACGGCTTCAACTATGGTTTGGATCTTGAAGAAAGCAGAAGATGTGGTTTGCTGGTGAACTCGTATTCACCCATGTAGTAACCCCCAAAATCGACCGTTGAAAAGGGGTCTCTCGAAACCCTCTTGAGTTCTATCAATATCTGAACGACCAGATGAAAGCAAGATAAGGAGTACAAGATCAGTGTAGTTACTGTCAAGTATCTTGTTGCGAAGATTAGGAGATGCTCAAGAAGGACATGATAAGAGAGAGCAAGGAAGTCGAATGGGAGAATTAGCCGTTGCTAAGATAAAAGTGAGTGGTTCTCACTGGGTTGAATTCAGTTGTGAGGTAACAGAAGATCGAAATGAGTGCTGAAAGTGTGGAGGAGATAAGGAATGAGGCATCCCAGTGACGTGATCTTTAAAACCTGAAAACTGCTGACATAGTTCTGAAAGGAACACTGACTGAGGAAGTGGCAACCCAGTGCCCAATGCCCCAACTGAAGCCAAGCGCTTGTTGCTGCGGAAAGAGAAAACTGCTGACGGCAGCATCTCGGTGCCTGGTGCCTCTGGTAACGTAGGCTGTCGTAGTTGTAAAGGATGAACACTTAGGGGCGTTGACATCCCAGTGCCAAGTGCTTTTGACTGAAACGGACTGCAGCAGAAGAAAAAGCTGTTAGCAGTGGCATCTCTGTGCCTGATGCTCCAGCTAGCTGGCTGTTGAGTGTTCAAGGACGAATGGCCGCTTGGTAATGGCATCCGGGTGCCAAGTGCCTCGACTGAACGGACTGCAGCAGAAGAAAAAAGCTGTTGGTCGTGGCATCTCGGTGCCTGTTGCTCCGGCTAACACTAGTGTTGTAATTGTTGGCAGAGA
The DNA here is from genome assembly GCA_030710495.1 of Labroides dimidiatus. NCBI lineage: Eukaryota > Metazoa > Chordata > Actinopteri > Labriformes > Labridae > Labroides > Labroides dimidiatus. The sequence continues at coordinate 3,889,622 of CM061147.1, forward strand.
ATTAACAGAGGCAGTGGCACCCGGGTGCCCGGTGCCCTGACAGAAACCCACTGCAGTTGCAGCGGAGCAGGAAGCAGGTGGCAGTGGCATCTCGGTGCCTGATGCTTCGGCTAACGCTGGCTGTTTGAATGTACGAAGATGAATGGCAGCTGGTAATAACATCCCGGTGCCATGAGCCTTGACTGAAAGACTGCGGCAGGAGAAAAAGCTGTTAGCAGTGGCATCTCGGTGCCTGATGCTTCGGCTGACGCTGGCTGTTGAATGTACGAAGATGAACGGCAGCTGGCAATAACATCCCAGTTCCATGTGCCATGTGCCTCGACTGAAAAGACTGCGGCAGAAGAAAAGCTGTTAGCAGCGGCATCTTGGTGCCTGATGCTTCGGCTGACGCTGGCTGTTGGATGTACGAAGATGAACGGCAGCTGGTAATAACATCCCGGTGCCATGTGCCATGTGCCTCGACTGAAAAGACTGCGGCGGAAGAAAAGCTGTTAGCAGTGGCATCTCGGTGCTTGATGCTTCGGCTGACGCTTGCTGTTGAGTGTACGAAGATGGACGGCAGCTGGTAATAACATCCTGGTGCCATGTGCCTCGACTGAAAAGACTGCGGCAGAAGAAAAAGCTGTTAGCAGTGGCATCTCGGTGCCTGATGCTTCGGCTGACGCTGGCTGTTGAATGTACGAAGATGAATGGCAGCTGGTAATAACATCCTGGTGCCATGTGCCATGTGCCTCGACTGAAAAGACTGCGGCGGAAGAAAAGCTGTTAGCAGTGGCATCTCGGTGCCTGATGCTTTGGCTGACGCTTGCTGTTGAGTGTGCGAAGATGAACGGCAGCTGGTAATAACATCCCGGTGCCATGTGCCTCAAATGAAAAGACTGCGGCAGAAGGAAAAGCTGTTGGTAGTGGCATCTCGGTGCCTGATGCTTCGGCTGACGCTGGCTGTTGAATGTACGAAGATGAACGGCAGCTGGTAATAACATCCCGGTGCCATGTGCCTCGACTGAAAAGACTGCGGCGGAACAAAAGCTGTTAGCAGCGGCATCTCGGTGCCTGATGCTTCAGCTGACGCTGGCTGTTGAGTTTTAAATGATGAACAGCTGCTGGCAATGACATCCCGGTGCCAAGTGCCTCGGCTGAACAGACTGCAGTGGAAGAAGAAGCTGTTGGTAGTGGCATCTCGGTGCCTGATGCTCGGGCTAACACTGGTGTTGTAATTGTCGGCAGGGAAAAAACGGGCAATGACATCCCGGTGCCTGATGCCCTGACAGAAAACCGACTGCTGTTGCTGTGGAAGAATAAAGCAGGTGGCGGTGGCATCTCGGTGCCTGATGTGCTGGCTAAACCCGCCTGTTGTGTATTTTTTTTATTTTTTTTTTTTATTTTTTATTTTTTTTTATTTTTATTTTTTTTTTTTTTTTTTTTTAATTAATTAATTAATTTATTTATTTATTTATTTTGACAAGGACAGCCCGGTGCCCAATGCCCTGACTTAAACAGACTGTGTTTGCTTGAAAGAGGAGAAGAAAGGGTGCTGGCAGTGGCATCTCGATGCCTGATGTTCTGGTTTACATTGGCTGTTGTAGCTGTTGGGGATGAACAGCCGGGCAATGAAGACCCAGTGTCACGACCATCGCTGCCTAGTGAAGTTTCTGGAAATAAAAAGTTAAAGTTAGTCCCCCCCCTCGGACAACCCGGTGTCCGATGCCCTGACTGATGCTGCTTAGTTCAATTACTGGGAATTAAATGTCAGAGATATAGGTCCTCTTGAGCCTGATACTCTAAATGACGAAAGTGATGTTGCTAGTGTTGAACTCAGTGGGTGGTGGCAACTCGGTGCCTGATGTCCTGACTGAATTTAGCTGTTGTGTATGTTAGAGCTGAAAAGCCAGGGGCAAGGGCAACCCGGTGCCCAATACCCTGTCTTTTGCTGCTTGGTAAAGTAGTTGGGTTGGACAAGCAGCTGGCAGAGGCATCCCGGTGCCGTAAACCAGCTGCAGCTGTTTAAAGGGTAGATTACATGAAGCAGTGACAACTCGGTGTCAGGGTTTCCTGAAGAGGTGGGTAGATGGTATAACTGATGAGTGGCTGCTAGTTAGGCTGGCTGCCTTGCAGTAGATGCACAGAGTAGGTAAAAAGAGAGAAGGCCCTGAAAGATGCAGTCTACGGTTAAAGATGTATAGAGATTGTGTGTGCACTGACCCTTTAACTGGGGTGCCGCACATGTGCGTGATGACGTCGCGCGGAGGTGGGTGGAGGTCCCGTGAGCGGCTGGAAGACGTGAGCCCGTTGAACAGTTTGTTTTGTTGTCTTTGGCTGAAATGGAACGTCAAGCCTAGTCTGATGATGTAGTTTAAAGCCGATGATCCGGAGGCCTGGCTGGAGCAAGGTGGTGCTCCCACCTGCGACGGAGTGAGAGGCGGAGAGTGTTGACACTCTGACGGGAGGGGCTGACAGCCGTTGGGAAGAAGCGGTAGGAGTACCGCGGCGACGGCGTGGAGCTGACGCTGAGCTGCTGAACGCTTCTTTGTTGAGGGAGGAAGGCTGAGAGGTGCTGATGATTCTTCTGCAAAACGGTAGCTCTGCATCCTGACGAGGGACGAACTCCGCGGAACGTGGACCGCCGAGAAGATTGTGAGGCAACAGTTGACAAGGTGGATTACCTTGCTAGCTGAGAGCGGGATCGAAGTTGCTTGGTCGGACGTCGAGTACTTTCGCAGTGTCCAAGTTGTTTTAGTGTCCTCCTGGTCCCCGAAAAGATCTTCGGACGTGGACAGAGTAATGAAGTCCATGGATACTTGAATGGTGAGTAAACTAAGCTATGCGGAATGTACTTTCTACGCGGTTTGGCGTATTGCTGGTTTGACGATTCTTTGTGCTTTGTTCGGCTGAAAGTCGCGTGCAATGGCGTACGAAACGAGAACGAACAAGACTAGTGAATTAGGAGGGTTTAAATACCGGAAGGGGTGTGGTTGAGGTGTGGTCCTGCTCCTGAAACTCTGCTTAAAGCTCCACTAAAACTAAACTAGGATGCATCCAGAGAACTTCTTTTGTTTGACCAGCTGTTGTAAACTGGATACCCACTGACACGTTCAGCTGAAGGTCACCAGTTTACAGGGTCACTCTTTAATCTGGAACATCAGCTGACAGAGACACATTCACACTATCAGGCTCAAAGAAGACCTTTGATTAGGAGGTACTAAACCAAGTCCATCACAACTGAGGGTCAATTTATAGTGGATGGAGCGAGGGGGGGAATAAAAACACTGTCGGTGCTTCACCAATCTCAAATGTTCAGCTTGCAGGCCCCGCCCCTAAAGTTACCTCCCAGGCAAGGCTGTTTCAAGGGACTGATCAATTACCCCAGAACTAAATTTAAACCCTAGTTCCTGCAGTTGAAAAGCACATAGTTCCTCAAAAAGTCCCTGAATCTTTGGGCAAGTTCTTATGGTTCAAAAGCACCTAAAGACAGCGAGCCAGAGGAAATGTTAAAACAAACACACACACAGAGTCTCTGTCTAAATCTAGATAAACTGGGGTATCTAAGGGTAAACATAGTAAAGCACACAAAATGCTGCCGTTAAAGATGAAATAAAAGCCACAAGATTAAATATGATGATGGAGAAAACACCACTTTAGGAGCAGCTCTCGCCAAAGGATCATAAACAAACACGAGGCAGGCTGCCGCTACATCTCAAGATAGTTATCATGAGCTTGGGTTTTGTTTCTAGGGATTAAGTAACAATTTGAAGTCACACGGTTGAACATGGTACAAAACAAAGTGGTGTTTGAGGGGAAAAAAAGAAAGAAGAAGGTCTCAGATTCTGACTGTGAGAAGGCAGAGAAACACCAGCTGAGTCTGTTCACTTTGTTGATCTTTTCATCGGTGAAATGTGAAGATTAAGAGTAAATTTTCAAAGTAAGTCATGACTATAAAAGCATCTTAATGTAAAAGAAGTGAAGTCAGGGATTATTTTTTAACAGAAGAACTAATTCTAAATCACTTAAGCCATGTCCATCAATATTTTAATAAAATATTGTTCAATAAAAATTAGGGCTGTCACTTTAGTGCATTAATTAGATTAATTAATTACACCACAAATTAACATATTAAAAAAAATTAATCGCGATTAATCATAGCACACAAACATTTAGATATTGGCACATCAATTCACACATGTGTCTCTTGTCAAACCAAACAAAGCCCAGGTGACAACAGGGACGGCATATTTAAGACTCAGTCTTATTCTATTTTTGAATTTATTTATCTATATTTGTACTACATTCTTTAATAATGCACCAGGCCTAATTGGTTCGCTGGATGTCCTCGACCTTTTTCTTATTTTAATTTTGATTTATGAAACACACTTAAAGTGTAATTTGAGTCGTCTGATTGAGTTCAGAATTTTGTGGACAAGTTGCCCTGACTTTGGTTTTATTTATTCACCGATGAAAATGTGGATTTACAAATCCTCACTTCTCAGTGTATTCATTTGATTAGTCATGCACTACAATTTTATAATATCCTAGAATTCAAATTCTTTATTTTGGTACTTTAAGCAGATATGGGATTAAAACGAGATTAATTAGATTCATTTATTATGAATAAGAAAATTAATTAGATTAATTTTTTTTATTATCTGACAGCACTAATAAAAATCAGACAAACCAAATCAAGACAATGGGAATCAAAGGCCCTCTGAGGACTTTGAAATGGTCTCACTTTTATATATTTGCCTGTTCATAATCCAGAATTTTAAATGAGATTATGAGCTCCAAAAATCTTTCTAGATGTTATTTCTCCGTTGGTATCTGAGGTCAGGTCAGGCAGCGCTGCTTATTTCAGACTTTAATATTAAGTGATAACAGCACTGTGGGAAAAAGTCAACATTTCATGTCCTGGTCTTAACTTGATTCTCACGTCACCATCAATTACTTAAAATGCTTAAACAGAACAAATTACCACCGAAGACTGAAGACTGTTTGCTTTGTGATGAAAGCAAACAACAAATGTTGCGTTACCTGCGTTTACTCCCGTCAAAAATCGATTCGTCATCATTAGACATTATTAAGTTTTATTGTGTAGTTTGGTTTCTAAAGTTATTTGGTGAAGGTAGCTCTACTGTTTCATGGTAGCAGAGGAGAGAAAATGAGGATTAAAAGAAGACGTAGTCTGAAGGTGTGGACGCAAACAATTAGACAGCAGGTCTGTAAATTCAGGCTTTAAGTGATGTGAGAGAAAATGTTGAAAGAAACTGTCCCAAATACCTTCTTTTATTTAAGTACAACATGAACAAGGATCTAAAGTAGGTGCCACAAACTAAGTGAATTTTAGTCACACTCAGGTGCTGACACACAAAGTTCAACAAGAAAGCATCAGCAAGAACAGAATCTTCTCTTTTCTCCTCAAAGAGGCGGAAGAGGAGCAGGATGCACTTTCTAAATGGAGCAGGTAACCCGTCTCTTTGCAGGGTGGAGCCGAAATGCTCTCAGGCTTTAGAAGTTTGATGACACTTCAGTGTCACATTGGCTGCTGCCACTGATCTATGTTGTGTTAACCCGTCTCTTGCCCGTTTCTGCTTTGAATGTGCAGCTCTTAGTGAAGACTTTCTCTGCTGTAGTAAATGAAACACAAGTTCTTTTGTGTGGTGTCAAATCGTGCTGAGATTAACTTAGAGAAAAGACTTCAGTGCTGTAATTGGTCGAGACATGGAGTAGTTTCAAATGCAGGGCAACACAAATCTGGGGTGAACTTTATCCAAAGGGGATAATAAACCATCATAGCTTCCTGGGTCGTGTTTTCCTTCATTTATCTTGTTGGTGTTATTTAAAGAACGCCACAGCACGGACAGAGGTACCTCTGTTGATCCAACCACCTCCCTCACTTCCTGTCTTAACTCAGAGGTTGACCTTTATGTGTCAAAGGTCATGACAGACAGATGTATACTGGTACGGCAAATAAAAGAAGAAAAAGTTGCCACCATAACAAAATGTTATACCAATAGCATGAAAGTAAGCTTTGACACATTTTCTGTATAAAAAAAGGAGTTTGTTTATAAAAGCTTTTACATCAGTATTTCGCTCACAAACTATTTCCTCTGTTTGGGACCATTCTCTGTAAACCCTGGAGATGGTTGTGGGTTCAAATCCCAGTAGATCAACAGTTTGTCAAACACTCAGACCAACAACCATTCCACGTTTAAAGTCACTTAAATCACCTTTCTTCTTCGTTCTGATGCTCAGTTTGAACTTCAGCAGCTCGTCTTCATCATGTCTGCATGACTAAATGCTGCTGTGTGATTGGTTGATCAGATATTTTGGTTAATGAGCAGGTAATCAGGTGTATCTAATTAAATTAAAAATCAATATCAGATTTATGTACATACCAGGACTTCATCAACAATGTCTGTTAACTTTCATGTAAGTTGTTAATAATTCTAACGTTCCAGCATGATTGATGCGAGTGTTTCCAGGAGGTGAGTGGGAACGTTGCTCTAAGTGCAGATTTTGGCTTTTAAAGGCTGTGTTATTCAGCTTTTGATCAGCTGATGAACAGACCATATACCTTTATCTGTCCTTTAAATAAACTGCTGACTCTTTTTTTTGTATTTCACTCCTAGGGCTGGGTACCAAACTTCAGTTCTTTTATAGCATTAACTGAAATGCTTCGGTAGTACCGAGTATCAATATATGCCTCGTCTTTTGGAACCAAGTTTTGGTTCCTGAAGGGTTAATCACGTGATCAAGATCTGATAATGCCACCTGGTGATTGGCTGTAACGTTGCACATGGTTGGAGCATGCAGGACAGTGTTGCCAACTTAGCGACTCTGTTGCTATATTTGGCGACTTTTCACTCTTTAATGACTTCTTTTCAAAAAAGCAACTAGCAACAAATCTAGTGACTTTTCTGAAGTTTGGAGTTGTGAAAGTGTGTTTTGATCTTTAGCGCCCTCTGCTTCTCAACAAGCAGCAGGCGCTGAGCCCCTCCCCTATCCAAACACTCACAGGCAGACTCCTCCGATCGCAGCAGACCCTCCAAGCTGCAGTCAGAGCAGACAACTGCACACAAATGAATCACGCAATGTTTGTCTGTTTTTGGTCACTTTGCTGGTCAAAAGCCCGGATAAAGAAGGAGGGTTTTTATTCTGACATAAAAAAAAGAAACAACAGAAGAAAGTTCAAACTGACCTTTACTGTTTGTTTACTTTTGTTTTATGTTAGAAAATCATAATGGGTGATTTTCTTTTTGTTAGAGTTGGTATAAAAATTTGTGTTGAAAAAAAAAGTATCATCCAGGAACCGGCAGGTATCAAAAATTTTTGATTGATACCCAGCTGTTTTTTCGTTTTGCATTTTGAAACTTGACCATTATAAGATGTAAATTCATGCATTTTTTTAACTGGTCTTAAAATTTTGATCAGGGATGTATTTGCCTCAGTAATATCATCCAAAACCTTCCTGGACTTCTAGAATCCAAATCCAGAAATGTGGTCTCAGTGTAAATGCTGTATGCTGGTGAAGCAGTGACTGATGATCATCAAATATGTTTGGAATTGTTTGAACATGTGATTCATGGTGCACAGTTGAATTTGCATTCAATGTTCCAAACAAGATCATTTTTGAAAACCTCATTCAAGTTGAATGAAGAAAAAGAAAAGAAAAAAGTAAGAGAAAAAAGAAAATTTCCAAAATCTCAGAGCCAAAATGTCCTGGAAATTCAAAAAAGAATTCATTTAAGTTGACGGCAACAAAACCCTGAAAATTTCCAATATTCCTGATTTAAAATTCCCATTTGCGACTCTACTCATCGCAAATGCTCGTAACCTGTAGATGGGGCAGAGTATTAGCATGAAATGGAAATGTGTGCTTCATTAACATACCTTGGCCAATTTTGACGAAGCCGATGATGATGATGAGTCCAAGTGCCAGGAGCTTGGCTGCTGCAAAGAAGTCCTGTACTCTGGTAGCTGCCTTCACACTGTAGCAGTTGATAAAAGTCAACAGAACTGCAAAGGAGGAGAAACAGAGCAGGTGAGATCATCCGCATCATCACGAAGCATCTTGGGCTGCTGGATTTCAGAGCTGTGGTCTGCACTGAAGTGATCTCACTGCGAGTCTGACATCAAACTTCCTATGCTGAGAAAAACACACGACCGACTTCTTATTCTAACACTTCAGAGGCCTTCGTTCAGCAGACCCCACAGCAGAGAGAGTCTCATACTGATGTGTGCACACATCCATCATAATGGAGGCTAAACGTGTTACCACAGCTGACATGACTTGATGTGTTCTAACTCTTAGTCCCATCAGCTGTCAGGGAGGAGGCAGGATATGTGACCTGGAAACCTAAATGATTTGGCCTCTTTTTACTGGCTGCTGTGCCGTCCATTTGACTCAAAATGTTTTATCTACATTAAACAAACCTGCACAGCAAAGGAATCCTGACCTGATGCTGGACTGTGTTTGGAATCTTCTGACTGCTCAAAGCACTTTTTCATGACATGTCACATTCAGCCATCCACACCACGATCACATCGTGATGATGCCCATCCCCAACGCTGCTATGACTTCAATGTAATTTTTTTTTTTTTTTTTTTTTGGTGTGTGTGTGTGTGTGTGTGTGTGTGTGTGTGTGTGTGTGTGTGTGTGTGTGTGTGTGTGTGTGTGGTTAATAAATTTTACACATTTTGAAAGCAGTTCCCTCTTTAGGTTGTTCAGTGTGATGGGTTTTTGGATCAGAAATAAAAGATATTAAGGTTCAGATCCAGATACCTGTGACTAAATCTGCCTGTGTTGATGCAATAGATCTGAACGTTTCCAATGCACGAGTTTAAATGATTACCTGAGGCTAAGTTTAGTCGAAGTCATTTCTCTAAAAACGTTCCACGTTGTTCATTAAGTTTTGTAATAAGATAGTTTGTTGACATTTTCTGCACTAAAACAACAGGAGAAAGGTGTTTTTGTTGCTGTTGTTAATTATACGTCATAGTGCTCTGATTTAGCGGTCCGCCCCATCTGGGCTCAAACTGGGCAGTGCAGTATGTGGCTCCTGAACTTAAACAACAATGAAGGAGATGGAAAAGAAATTCAAACACATCCACTCTTTACGGTAACATGCTGCACACACACACACACAGACACAGACACAGACACACACACACTACACATTCCAAGGTTGCTGGTTTGGCTCCTCACCCTGGATGCTATTTAAAGTGATTAACAAAGGCAGCAGGTTCTTTTCAAAGCTCTTAAATCAGGTCAGGGCCACAACAGAGGGACGAGACGGAGCACAATGAGGCTCTGTGTTTAAGAGACCGGGACAAAGAAAGGGGGCCCTGGGTACAGTGAAAGGCTGGACATATGTTCACTTCCAACCAGACACACAGAGAAGTTTACAAAGTCTTAACCTGGCTCATGAAGACTTTAATACTCGGGCACATGTCTGTGAGTGTGTGTGTGTGTGTGTGTGTGTGTAAAACCATTATCCTGATTTAACAGAGTTAAAGAAGTGTAATTAGTTACTGCAACAACTTAAACTAAAGTCATATCTTTGAAGGTGTGAGTGTATTTGATTCACAGCCCCACAGTAACTCAAACCACCACCACTACCCCCCCCCCCCCCCCCCACACACACACACACACACACACACTCTGACAGAATTACAGAGGCAAGCCTCTCAGCCATGGCTTTGTCATGTGGTCTCAGTCAGGATTTAGCCTCCAATCCACTCGGAGATTAGACAGTAGGGTTACCCGCTGCACAAACCCTTTCATGGCTCAAAGACACACACACACACACATACACATAACGTCCAAGGCAAATAAAACACAAGGGGTAAAAGAAGGATTTGCTGTATGCATTATTCAAAGAAAAAATAAAATCAGAGCAAATTCTATAAAGTTCAAGACTCCTCACATATCTCACCAAACAAAGTCATCGTAACAAAAGAGAAAACAAAAATTGGATAATACAATTTTGTACCCTTCTCTGATAACAGAAATAACAATGAGGCATAAATAATTATGGAAAATAATCGTTCACATGTGAATTATATTTTATATTCTTAAATTTGACAAATAATGTTTTTTGCTTGAACACTAAGACCTTCACTCTATTAAATCCACTCGGAAGCTTTAGGTTAACAGAGTCATTCTTGATTTAAAAGTCAAACAGAGTTAAACAGAAACATTTATGAAGAATGTTGAAGGAAAATGAATCCTGAACATTTTATCGTGATGAAGATGGTGAAGATGACGGTGTGTTTTAACAGGGTGTCAGAGTTAGTGCTGAATCAGGCTGTGGGCATCTTTAAATATTAGCAGCTGATGTAATAACGCTGAATTTTGCAGGACTACGTTTGAGGCTGCGCGCCTTTTACGATCTGACATCACACGTGTTCCTCAACATATCTCAAAGAGGCTGATGTAAACTCCATGTGTGTGAGAGGAGTCCGTCTATTGTCTCCCCATCGCCTCGCAGGTGTCTCCACTACACCCCGACATGAATATACTCACAATGAATGACTTTTGCACCCAGGAACTGGAGTAGTTCATCATCCGACAGTTAAATAAACATACTAATGAGTGTATAAGCATCATCAGGCTCCGCCGGGTTAGCTCGGATACTCACGGATGCAGAGGCAGGCCACGACCTTGGCTCCGTTCTCCGGCACCGGGCACACGGGGAACAGGGGCTTGAGGAGGTAGGTGGCAAACACGTAAGCCACGATGTACTGCGAGGACGGCCGAATGATGAGCAACTCGATCCAGAGTTTGAGGAAAGCTAGCAGCGAGCCGTAGACCTCCAGAATGTAGGCATAGTCCCCACCGGACTTGGAGATCGTTGTCCCCAGCTCAGCGTAACAGAGAGCCCCCACGGTGGAGAAGACTCCGCACACTGCCCACACAACCAGAGACAGCCCGACCGAGCCGGCCTCCTTCACCACGCCGGTCGGTGTCACGAAGATGCCCGAACCTATAATCGTGCCCACGATGATTGCCACGCCGTTCAGCAGGGTAATAGTTCTTTTAAGAACGACCACGTCCCCACCCCCGTCTCCTCCGACAGCATTGCTGTGGCTCTTTTCGTCGCTTCCTGGTCCTCCACCCCGGTCTGAGTCCCCCTTTCCCCCGCCGCCTGACGGGGAGAGCATCCTCTCCGTGACCTGTTTCTCCTCCTCCCCATCAGCTGAGGGGTTTGAGTTCCTCTTTTTCAGCCCTGACATCGTGGATAAGTTTCCTCTCTCTTCGCCCTTCCTCGGGGGGGGGACACAAAGCTTGCCGCGAGTCACCCTGTCGTCCGTGGGCTGCTCCTCCTCCTGTGCTGTCTGATGCCGGCCGGGATAAACCACGAGGAGTCCGCGTAGTCTGTAGTGTGCGTCAAAGCAGCGTGGTTTTTCCTGCTCCAATGTGAGGATGATCCAAGAACCTGGAAATAAGCTCGATGGCCCTCCTCCGTCAAGGCCAGCCCCTGCTCAGAGTATGGCAGCAGTGGCTCGCTCATGTCAGAATCAGGTCTGTGGTCTGTGGGTTTTTTGCCATCTAGCGGTGGATGGCAGAACTACCCCTCACAGGGTTTTAGGTCTGGAACTCCCGCTCTGAAATGGGTTCGAGGCTGAGGTTTGGGGACCCCTTTATGGACTCCAGTCTCTCCGTAATACACCGAGAATCTAAAAAGCACTTAAGGGTATGGAGGCTGTCCAGTTTTCCCTCCTAAACCATCTAACCAGCTGGTCTGGTTTATGGTATTAAATCTCACAGAGACTAAAAATAGCGGGATGGTAGTTAATACTTGGCAGGGATGGAGAACTCAGGCATCCTCCTTCATAAGGAGGACTGCAAAGCCAGATTAAAGAAGTCAGGAGTCTGAAAAAAAAAAAGTTGCCACACAACAAACTTACACAGAGAACGAAATAATAATGTCAATTTTTTTTAAAATAATTTATCAAAAGTAAATACAAATAACAATCAGACACTTATATATATATATATATATATATATATATATATATATATATATATATATATATATATATATATATATATATATATATACACACTCGGTAGGCCTCATGACTGCGTTTTGTCTCTAAGGTGACTGGGTTTAACTGAGAAACCCTTAAGAAGAGCAATGTTTGTAATAATGGTTGAGTTTTTCAGTTTAAAAAAAAAAACAAAAAACTGATGCAAGGCACAAATGCAAGTTTAAAACTTCTGCCAACTTATACCACCCACTCAGTGCCCCAGAGTTGATGAGGCAAAGTCCTCATAGCAGTGTTGTAGTCAAGTCACCATCAACTATATATGCCATAGACCATACATTTGGACAACCCGAGGCACCTCCTGTCATATCTTCCCACACACTGTTACTGAATGAGACGGTACGTGAACAAGCTGCTGGTAAACAAATCCACCTGCCAGCCATAGCCTGAAAACTGATCTGTTTTTAGGACCTTCTGCCAAAAGACATTACTTATAAAAATTATCAAAACATTCACTGAAAAATAAGTCTGAGTCCAAATGCTACCAGAGCTTAAGTCTGAGTCCAAGTTGGACATCTGTGACTGGAGTCACAAATCCAACTTATCTGGACTAAGCAGATACCTCTGGTCTGAAAATATGAGACAATGTAGAAGTCAGCCAAAATAGGAAAAAAAAACAACTCTGTGATCCAGACTGGAGGGGGACTCTTAGTCAGTGTGGTCAGACCAGGCACGTCACCAGCTTTTATCTAACAATGTATAAATAATGTCATGGATATGAATCATGTTCTCAATGATATGAACATTTATATTTGCGGTCAGGGTCTTAAACCAAATCTAAGTCTGTCTGTAAGGTCTGACTGAACTCCATCTGGACTGTTCAGAGTCTGCTTGTCTAAAGCAAGAGATCTGTACATTCAGCAGAAACTCAAATACTCTTCCAGCTGACGTCTTTATCAGGATGTGAAAACGCGTTGGTTCAAAAAACACATCAAGAGGACACAAGACCAGATTAAAGTGATGAAATGGAGCAGAAAAATAATTCAGAATGAAGGATCAGAAATATGTGGGGCTAAAATGTTGTTTTCAATCCTGATCAAATCCAGATCCTGATCCTGCCATAAAAACCTGCTGACATATTTGTCCCATATCGCCCCCTAATGGAGAACATTTTCCTTGGTCAAAAGCAGAGTTTGATGATGTTTACGCAGCACGTAACACTGCAGAAAACTGAGCACTGATCATCTGGTATGAAGAGACACCTGAGGGACAGGTGAGACGCTTGAGGGACAGGTGAGACGCCTGAGAGACAGGTGAGACGCTTGAGGGACAGGTGAGACGCCTGAGAGACAGGTGAGACGTCTGAGGGAGAGGTGAGACGCCTGAAGGACAGGTGAGACGCCTGAGGGACAGGTGAGACGCCTGAGGATCAGGTGAGACACATGAGGGACAGGTGAGACACCTGAGGACAGGTGAGCTTTGATGTCATCAGTCTGTGATGATGGAACGAGGAGGTTTGAGCCACTTAGAGACTGATTTTTACAGAAAACACTAAAAGAAAGAGTTCAGAAACAGATCATTCAGATGTCACTTTAAGGGTTATTACATGTGTCAGTAAGAGCTGCTGGGCCTTGGTCATTTTCACAAAATCAGATGTGGCCCCCATCAAAGACAGGTTTGAGGTTAGAGCGCTGCCCCCCACCCCCCACCCCCTTGCTGGAGTTATTAAGTTGGGATAAGAGGCTCATGAATTAGACGTGGTCGTTATTGCATAAGGGGTCACGTGGGGTGGAGTCACATTGCAAATGTGAGGCGAATATTTTTGATGACCTTTAAAAAGCACATTGAGAGCTCGGTCAGCACACACACGCACACACACACACACACACACACACACACACACACACACACACAAACACACACACACACACAAACACACACACACATGCACACACACACACTCCAACCCTGTTTTTAAGCTCATTGTCTGGAACAAACATGCATTAATGTATTCAAACCACAGTGGGTCAATACTGAGATTAAACCCAGTTTCCTCCTGGTGAAACAAACAGACGGGGATACTTCAGCACTGTTGGTGGTCTCTGTAAACTCTTCTGTGAGACAAACATCACCTGAGATGTGTTAATACTTCTAATCTTAAATTTCACAACTCACTGACACATACACACACTGCCTCTCTTTCTCTCTCTCTCTCTCTCTCTCTCTCTCTCTCTCTCTCTCTCTCTCTCTCTCTCTCTCTCTCTCTCTCTCTCTCTCTCTCTCTCTCTGTTTATTTGCACACAGCTTTAAGAACATGGACCTTATCCTTGAGCCAGTTCACAAGTGACACAAACAAAACCTGCTGCTTATATTTCACATATTATTTATCAAAACTACAGAATAATGTAGAGACATGATTTCTGTTTGGGGTCATTTGAACCACTTCATTCATCTCACTGGCATACTGAGCTGAAGGGTCCAAATGGTTACTGTCGTTATAACAATAATCTATTATTTTTAAAATCTTCATATGATATACATTACTCACAGTAAGTTAGGGATAGTGTTATTTACATAACTGGTCTAAAATTTAATAGGTCCCCTTGATATTACTATTAATGAATGACAAGAAACACCATCATTAGTTCAACATGGTAAAGTGCCCTCCTGACTGGAAAAATACAACTGCTTCGCCTTCAACCTGCTGTTTCAAGCTTTACACACCCAATCAAAATCCAAATGCCAGTTGACAAATTGCAAGAAATTACATTATGTACTGTTGGAACTTAACAAGGTTCATAGAAGGGTTTCAAAATGCAAAAAGAAAAAAAAACTAATTGGGACTGAGACAAAAAAATAAAATAAAATAAAAAAAGGTGTAAGCAATTTATTGCTAAGAACACTTTAAATGAATTTGTGTGTTCATCTGCAGCTCAAAAATAAATAAATAAATAAATAAAAATACTGAAAACTGAAAACTCCCTTAAATAGAAATCAAACTTTGAAAAAAGGACTCAGTCATGAGGAGCTCCACTGATCTTTTTGACCACTTCAAAAATCTGTTTTAGCATGCTGGATGCAAGTGTTTCCAGGAGGCTCATGGGAATATTGCTCGAAGTGGTGAAGATGTCTTCATGGAGGGCGTCCACTGTCTGGACCTGACGTCCATTTTTGTAAACGTCCCTCTCCATCCATCCTGTTACGACCCAGAAAGGTGTTCGAGGTATGAGGAGGGGAGTAACAAAGAAAATGAACCCAGGACAAAAGGAGGAGTTGGAATTAAGCAAAAGTAAAGGATTTATTTACAAAAAAAAAATGTTGATTAACATAAAACAAGCTTCTATTGAGAACAGAAAAACAAGCACCAGCAAAAAAATAGAAGCCCAGGTCAAAACATGTCCAATCAAACAAAAGAAAAATCCAAAAACAAGGGCTGAACCACTCTTTCAGCGAGAACACAAGTATCACAATGTTTCTTAAATGGCAGCATGCACGCAGTCGAGGACCCACACTCTCTCTGGCAACTGCCTTCTCTTATCCCCTGTCCTGCTGATTGTCAAGCAGCTACAGGTGAGTCCAATCACCTGTAGCTGCAGTGAAGGCCAGAGCTGCACCTGTAGGAGAAAAGAGCAGGGGGGGGCACAACACACACACAGCACGTAACAATCCCCAAACGCAGGATGGTCCAAAGAGTGAGCTCATTCCTCTGGAAGAAGTCCTTTGTCAGGTAGCCATTGTGACCTGCAGCGTTGTCCTGTTGATAAACCCAGTCATTAGCACACAGAGCAGGGCCCTCAGTCATGAAGGACGTCCCATGCAACATCTTCACATAGCCAGCCGCCGTTTGACGCCCCTGAACAACCTGAAGCTCCATTTGGGCTGATCACTGACGGGTCAATAGTTCAATGAGCGTTAAAACATTTCTAGTTTCAATGAAATTCAGCACAAAATAAATGATTTCCAGAAGTCTTGAAACATCATAAATGAAGGCTTTCTATGCAAATGAGAAATTGATGACATATTCCGATAAACACTGGATAGCAATAAATTACTTATTGACTCTATATTTAATACCATTCACAGAAAAACAAAACAAAACAAAACATTTTTTCCAGTGCACACATGTGCTGACACATACTGCTGTTTAATCTGACTGACAGCTGATCCAGCAGTGATCAAACTCTGTCTTCACATGAAGCACAGAGAATTGGAAGTCTTGTGTTCTTCAACTTGTTTTTTTATATATTATTATTATTATTATTATTATTATTATTATTATTATTATTATTATTATTATTTAATCCATCTTTTCATGACCTCACATCCCTTTATTTCTATAACACAGAGATGGAATAAAAAGCACGAGTATATGCATGTGTGCAGCATATAGGAGAGATGTAAATGAACCCAGTTTGAGCACCTCCCAAAAATTAATGTCATCTCAGACTGTTGAGAAGCTGCTGGGACATTGACAGAAATGCAGCAGTGACACAAAGCTGTTGTCAGAGAAAGACTCTGATCTTAAATATGAAGTTTGAGTCAGTTTAGTCTTTGTATGTTTGAGCTGCAACAACTTCCTGTTAAACAAGACATTTCTTTTGTTGCCCCGTCACAGCTTTTTTTGAAACGTGTTGAGGGCATCAAATTCAAAATGAGTAATTATTAAAAAACAAAGTTTATCAGTTTGAACAATAAATATCTTGTCTTTGTAGCGTGTTCAGCTGAATGTAGGTCTAACAGAACTTTCAAATCATTGTTTTCTGATTTTATTTACGTTTTACACAACGTCCCAACTTCATTGGAACTGGGGTTTTCAACAAGATAAAACAAATAAAATCCAGTTTAGACAGTGAACATTATAAAATAAGAATCACATGAATGGAAGTCTATTGTCTGAAATCTCCAGAGCATCAAAGAAACAGATCAGAGAGGCTGAAGCACACAGAGACACATTAAACAGAGGGAAGATGAGGGAGAGAGACGCTGGGTTTGACTTCAGAGGGAAAGGGGGCCTCTCATTGTTTGTTTCTGTTTATCTGCCTGCTGAGAGCACAAGACGTTCGCAGCATTGTTGATCTTACACTTTGGCCCTCCCCATTAGAAAACAGAAACAAGTCCTGGAATAAGAACTCTCTTTCATGAGTTCTTTTTATGTTTCTGCTTGAAACACACAAAAAAGGTTACTACAGTGCTGACTGCAATTGAGGAATACCCTTCCTGTGTCATGCACCTGTTCACTGTTTGAGTGGTCGGCTATCAGGGTTTAAAAAATAGACCCAAAGAGACATTTACTCTTAAAATGTTTCACCTCTGTGAGGTAGAAGAGGAAGTTGTAACTAATCTTTTGGGTTGTCTGTCAGCACAGATAGTTGCCCCATTTTTGGGATTCATTAATGAAATATTCATGAATATTAACCCTTAAAACACAGCTGAACTGCTTTTTGTAGAGTTTTGAGTTTAGTTTCAGTCTTGCTATGTGGTCAAGTATGAATTACTGCTACATTATAAACATTCAAAGTAGGTTTGGAAAGATTGAAACCTGCCTTTGTTGTTAACAGATTGTGTGTGTTTTTTTTTTTTTACATTTCTGTTAGTAAGCACCTGTGTGTTGAGTGCAGTGGTCCCTCATAAATTATACACATCTCATGAAGAACACTGTACATGCTTCAGTTCTGGTTCGAGTTGTCAAAAAAAAAAAAAAAAGTCCTGAGCATTGTCCAGCTGGTGGCTTTTATGTCTCCAGTAAGTCTGTTCAGACCAACAATAAGGGGAAGACCAGCAGAGACTGGATGGGGTGTCTCTGTTCCTACAGGCCCCTCAGCTCTGCAGCTAAGCACAATAAACAGCCCCAGAGGTCAGCTTCAATCACTGGGTCTTTGATTCAGATCAGGTGGAGACCAATCACACCCAAGTCTTTAACCAGAGAGTAAACAACCCACCTTCTGGACCCCGGGCCTTTGGGTGGGGACACCAAACATCCCTTCCCTGAAGTGGGTCTGAAAATGTGTCAGGATGGGGTGGAGGCAGGAGCCAGCTGTTTATTTTCAAACCTGATCCTTACAGCCTGAGAAAGAGAGCCAGTTTAGATGGGTCAGGAGGAGAAAAGGTGTATTCCTTAGAACGACGGTTCATGTGTCTTCACATGGGAAGGTTGTTGATTGTAGTTTTTTTTTCTTAACTGTTGAAGCTTTAATGCGGGACAGTACATATTTGGTTTTGTGGAAATGAGCCAGAACCAGCAGCTCTCACTGACATATTTATTAACTGTCAAAGTAATATCTGAATGCTCTGTTTGTGGACTGTTTCTTTTAGTAATTTCTGTAAAAATGTCAAACCTCCTCGTTCCATCATCACAGACTGATGAAATCAAAGCTCACCTGTCCCTCAGGTGTCTCTAGATCAGTGCAAACTTACGACTTTCACTCTACTCCATTTCTAGGAAGCTTTCTGTTACTTTTTCCTTTCAGGCTGGGCATCGCTGCAGTCAGCTGTTGGTGGTTTTCATTATTGGCCACACACTGTGCTCCTCACAAAAGGGAACCAATCACATTCACTGCTCAAATCTGGGATTGATTTGTAAATCTGTCATTGTTGCTCTGGGTAGCAAGCACTCCTGCATTCATTCAAACAAACTCAGAAAAAGATACGGCAGGAGAAACTCAAGCAGAGAACCCAGAGCACCCATGGCCATATCTCAGCACAATGATTGAGTTGTTGGAAATCTTTTAAGGATTTCCAACATTTTTCAAACATGGAAAAATGTAGGATGGATATTGTGTGTGGTTAACAGATTTTACGGCAGGTGTTATGTTGCCATGCAGCCAAGTGGTTCAACAGGAAGATGGGTTCTTGAAAGCAGAGTATAGCTTGTTCGCTATAATGGACTGAACAATAAACTTTCAACTCTCCCTTAGTGAGTGTGTGGGGAGAAATAAAAAGGCCTCCCTTTTTTTGGTTTGGGATGTTTAAATAGAAAATTTAATGACAATAGCTGTCCTTATTGTTTTTGAATGCATTTTTATGCTGAAGTCTTTACAGGTTTACGTAAGTCAGTCCATCATGAGGTGGTTTCAGAGAGATACAAGGTTCTATGAAAGAACTGACCAGAGAAAATGTTCTCCATTCGAGGGCAATTTGGGCAAAATAAACACCTAATTAAAATTTTCAGACCAATTGAAAAATTGCACAAAGTTACATTTTGCACTGTTTGATCTTAAGATGGTTTTAAGTTAAAGTTTCAAAATGCAAAAAGAAGAAATGGGAGTGAAACAAAAAAAATGAGTGAGTAATTTATCAAATAATATAAAAAACAAAACATGCATGAAAAATGTGGATTCAGTGTGATTTCCTGTCAGGTGTTCACTGTCATGACCTCCTGATGGTGAAGGCTAAAAAGCTTTCTCTCTCTGAACGTGGTTGGATTGTTGAGCTGAATAAGCCACGCCTCTCACAACACGCCATCTCTGCTGAGGTTGGACGCAGTCAGACAGTCATTTTGAATTTCTTCAAAGATCCTGAGGATTATGGGACAAAAAAGTCAAGAGGTAGACCCAAAAACATTTCACAGGCGCTGAGCCAAAGGATCTGATTGGCTGTCTGTCAAGACACGGGATGATCCTGGACCCAAATGAAGGCCGTTACTGGAGCCGCCTGCAGCCCAATAACCATCAGACGGCGTCTGAGAGAGAAGAGCTTTAAGAAGAAAAAACCTCTTCAAAGGCCTCGTCTCCTTCAACGCCACAAAATGACCCGTTTGGACTTTGAAGAGAGCAGCAAACATGGGACACTGAAAGGAGGAAGAAAGTTTGATTCTCTGAGGAGAAAAAATGTCCCCTTGACGTCCTGATGGCTTCAAGGTTCCTGACATGACGAGGAGATCCCACTGGAGATGGTTTCTAGACGGCACAGTGGAGGGGGCGCCATCATGATCTGGACTGCTTTTTCCTTCAATGGAACAATGGAGCTTCAGGTTGTTCAGGGCCGTCAAACAGCAGCTGGATATGTGGAGATGTTGCAGGGGGCGTCCTTCATGACTGAGGGCCCTGCTCTGTGTGTTAATGACTGGGTTTATCAACAGGACAACACTGCAGGTCACAATGGCCGCCTGAGAAAGGACTTCTTCCAGAGGAATGAGCTCACTCTTTGGACCATCCTGCGTCTTCCCCTGATCTAAATCACTCTGAGAACATTTGGGGATGGATGGTGAGGGATGTTTACAAAAATGGACGTCAGTTCCAGACAGTGGACGCCCTCCATGAAGCCATCTTCACCACTTGGAGCAACATTCCCATGAGCCTCCTGGAAACACTCACACCAAGCATGAACAAACCAGTTTCTGAAGTGATGAACAGACTATTTCACTTTAAGTGTTCTTTGGAATTAATTGCTTACTCAGTTTTTGTTTGTTTTTTTTTTTGTCTCAGACCCATTTCCTATTTTTGTATTTTTACATTTTGAAACCCTTCTATGAACCTTGTTAAGTTCCAACAGTACATTATGTAATTTCTTGCAATTTGTCAACTGGTCTTTAGATTTTGATCAGGTGTGTAAATCTTGAAACAGCCATTTGAAGGCGAAGCAGTTGTATTTTTCCAGTCAGGAGCGCACTTTAGCGTACCATTTGACACACCCCAGTTTATTATGTTTTAACCAGCCAGCAGGGCAGTTTGGTGTGGTTTTTTTTCACCCAAGAGGGCAGTTAATAGTTATTCCAATAACACTTTTTTTGTCTCACTCCAATTTCTTCTTTTTGCATTTTGAAACTTTATGTAGAACTTTTTTTTAATATATATGTATATATGTATATATGTATATATGTATATATATATATATAAATATATATATATATATATATATATATATATATATATATATATATATATATATATATATATATATATATATATATATATATATAATCTGATCTTTAAGTTTTGATTGGTGTGTGTTTTATTCCCGTCACACGGTCACAAACATGCACCGTGTTTATCCTCCATGTTACACTTTATTATTTATAGTAAAAAAAAAAAAGAAGTCATTTGTAAAATGCTTGTTTCTTAAAATATTTCCTTTATTTGATGCTTCTGGATTGAATCACACATAAAATCACACATCTCTATGAGCACAAAGCTGCCTGGTTACACAGAGAGGCCATCCAGGTGGAGCTAAGCATGTTGAAGGGCCAGAGGAGCCGACTCTAGCCCTGCTGGGCAGGAATCTGGCTGACCACTGGAAAAATAAATAGCTGAAATAGAGACTGCATAGGCAACATACACCTGCTTAAATATCACACTGAGCAAGATATGCAGAGAATGCGAGACAACAACCGTCATGATAAGAGAATTTTGAAGCACATTCATGAAAGAGGAAGGCAGACTGTGAAACATGAGAAGAGGGAATGAAAAAAGGGAGGTTTTAAACTCCTCAGAGACACGTGTAATGCAGAAACAACATGGATCATCTCAAACTCTTTACAGTGATGCCACAAAAAAAACATTTAGATTCAATCAAACATTCATTTTGGAATATTCAGAAATCCACTGCATCAAAGAAACTTTATCAGAGAAATGAAAGAAACATTAAGGCAGGTGATGTTTGACGGTTCATCTGGTAAAATACAGCTGCTCAGATGAAGGCAGTGATGTTTCCATAGCAACATAAGACACTCGACATTAAATGCATCATTGGTGAAGAGAATAAAAAAATGCAGATGATTTCATCTTTCGTTCATCTCTCGTGTTGTTCTCTCTATCTTTGATTTAACTGATGAATGTAAACCAGAACCGACAGACTGAAAAAAAAACATCTTTGGGTGATCGAAGGTTGACGACTTTTCACAAATTCCTCATCTGTATTGAAAATGAAGAGGGATTAGTGACACTGATTCCTGGAGAGGAGGTTCAGAAGCTCCGATGACAGACACAACTGGTTACACTGGAAAAACTGAAATCTGTGCAAGTGTTTTTGTCTTATTTTTTGGTAAAATTGTCTTGTTATACTTGATATGAGTCACATTCAACTGAAAAGTCCAAAAACACGTCTTATTTCAAGAAAGACAAAAATGAGGTCTAAACTGGTTGTAACAAGAAAAAAAATTCTGCCAATGGGTTGAGAATAAAAATGCTCATTAAGTTCTTTGAAATGAGAATAATGTCACTGTACAAGAAACTTTTCTCCTAGTTCATCGGCAATTTTTTTTTCCTTCTTATTGTGATTCAAGACCTCAGACCTCATTTTTGTCTTGAAATAACTTGAAATAAGACATGTTTCTGGACTGCTCTGGTGAATGCGGCTCATATTAAGTCTAAAAACACATTTTTTTACTAAAACTAGGACGCTTGCTTAGTTTTTTGCAGTGTAGCTGATACACCTTGCTAACATCATTATTTGGTCCTGCTGTGTCTGCTACCTGGAAGATCTCCTTTAAATGGTTTCAGGAGTCTACAGAGGAGTCCTGTGTGCTCTGTGAGAAAAAGACAAGTTATTCCAGAGCACAACACTGTAAATCACAGCACAGTAAGATGAGAATCCTTGCACCCTCTCTCCCTATTTAAAATGACTACATCTGTCCCATCAGGACATTTCTGAGCTCTCTCCGTCCTTTCAAACTGTAACTGAAGGATATGAGTGTTCACATGCTGAAGAGCTGCAAACACCTCTGTAACAAATTAAAAACCTCTTGAAATAATGTTCACACGATGAAAGTAATGACACAAGACGAGCACCAACAGGATGAAAAAGACTCCCTGTGGTACGATGGATGAAGACGGTTTGTATGAGTCATCATTGACAAACCACAGGGTCTATCAGGAACTTTTTTCAGCACTTCACTTGAAAAAAAAAAAAAAAAGTCTGTTTGTTTTTGAACTATTTGAGGACCTAGCACAGACATGCACCTGTCACTCATATATATAATGAATTGTGGCCTTTATTTTTCGTCTCAGATTTCCGTTCGTGTCAAAGCCGAACACTCAAAGCGAGATGAGCGCTTGGGTCCAACATCACAGCTGAAACGGGCCCTGAAGAGGCAGACTCTTAAAATCTACAAGGACATCTTCACACCTCTGGAGGAGCTGGGTCAGATGAGAATAAAAACCGTTTGGGTTTTTCTGATGAAAAGCTACAGTGGAGGGAATCAGCACGTCTCACTCTGAGCCTCTGCCGTGTGTTCTGATGAAGAAAGTCCCGAAGATTTAACATGAAATGAACCGTTCCCTCTGAGTCTTTCCTGTGGATATTGTAAACAAAGGCACTTCTGGTCTGATATTTATTATCTTTGCTTCTGTAGGCTAACAAAGAGGTATGAACCTGTTTTTCATCCCCAGGAGAAAAACTCCTCACAGAAGGATCAAAGTCTCAATTTGAATTCCTCAAAGCCGGACTGTAATCTCAGAGTGCTGTGCCATAAATGTAATGATTTAACACAGGTGTGTGTGTGTGTGTGTGTGTGTGTGTGTGTGTGTGTGTGTGTGTGTGTGTGTGCTACTAAAAACAATAACCGTGCTTACTGACCTTGTGTTTTAACTAAAAGCTACAGACGCTGGACTTAAAGTCCCAGAAATTCTCATGTTTAATCTAAAAACAGTATTTATTTTAAAAAAAGCAGCACTGATGTTTCAGGCTCTTCTCTGTAGATGATCCAATCGTTGGCCCTCATCTCAGATATTTCCTAAAGACAGAACCCTCTTCCTCCTCATTTTCAGTGAATACAAAGACATGACCATTTTTCTCTCCCTTTCCTGTGAGCTGACAGACTAAATGTTCAGAAACAAAAGATTTATTAATAAAAAGTACCACAGGTACTGTTGTTGTCTGGTCCTTGTGCTTGTTGCTGTGTAAGGGGGACGTGTGGACTGGATCCAGGGCCTAGTGGCTGTGCTTGTCCTCTTCGGCGGACTGCGCCTCCTGTAGGAAGGGAGAGAAGGAGGAGCGAACGGTGCGACCACAGAGAGGCTGCTGCACACGGAAGTTGTTCACCATGCTCTTCTGTATTTCCTCCTCAGCCGAGGTGAAAAGAAGGCTCCGAAAGACGGCCAGCTGGAGGGGAAATGAGAGGAAAGCTTTAAAGACGACTTGGCTTCGACCCTTGAAGTTCTACTGATAGGTTTGCAAGACGATATGCTGCCATGCATGTTCAACCGAGAGCAGGAAACACTTGAGCATGGTTAGGCCTGCTGTTTCCTGAAGATGAGGTTACATCAGGGCACCAGGAGCCCCCCAGTGGTTAGTGTAGAGGAAAGCTAAGCTGCACAGCTTCTTGTCAAACTAGAGGTCATCAGGAGGTCGTCTGATGTGACATGATGTCACACAACACATTGTTTTTAACTCTGTGTAAAGATGAGCGATGTCCTGATCAGAGTTTTTTCCCCCCAAAAGGATCTGAATTTTTTTAGCAGTGAATATCTGCAGACACTGAGTCCTGATCTGAGTCTGTGTTTTAACAGTAATGAATAGAAAAAAATAACAGTTAAAATATGTCTTGAGTTTCTCAAGTCCATTTAACTCAACAACTGTCTGTTTGTGCTCACGTGTTTTGCAATAAAGCTGAGTGTGGCTGCTGTTCCACATCAAAGTA
This sequence comes from Labroides dimidiatus, assembly GCA_030710495.1. Taxonomy (NCBI): domain Eukaryota; kingdom Metazoa; phylum Chordata; class Actinopteri; order Labriformes; family Labridae; genus Labroides; species Labroides dimidiatus. Next base: position 3,914,178 of record CM061147.1, read on the forward strand.
CAACTCCAAATCCAGTGAAGTTAGGATGTTGTGTAAAACGTAAATAAAGACAAAATACAATGATTTGCAATTCCTGTTTAACCTATATTTAACTGAATACACTTGATATTTATTATTCAATGATAAACTTTATTGTTTTTTTTACAAATATTCCCTCATTTTGAATTTGATGGCTGCAGCACGTTCCTAAAAAGCTGGGTCAGGCTCATGTTTCCACTGTGTTCCATCACCTTTCCTTTTAACAACACTCAGTAAGTGTTTGTGAACTGAGGACACTAATTGTTGAAGCTTGTTCGGCTCGGCTAAAATGCCGATCACTGATACATTAGAAAATGCCAAAATCAGCCTCAGTCTGATACTTGTGATAATAGATCGGGTCATCCCTGGTAAAGATTGTTTACTAATGTTGTCATCACTAATAATAGGGTGTTAAAGCTCAAACTTGAATACAGACCAAACTTCAACAACGCTGAGGTGGAAACTGTTTTTAAATAAAGGGTTAAATTAGAAACACTCATGAAAATAAATAAATAAAAAAATCATACACAAACACACCTGGTCATGGCTGACTTCTATGTGCTGCTTCATCACGATCCAGGTGACGGACTCTGTCAGAGGAGGTGTGGTCAGAGAGCCGTGGTACGTCCAGTAGTCATTAATGTTGGTGGGCAACAGACAGGCAGGGTCGAATCTGGTGAACTCCACTACACTGTCCTACAGTGACACACACACACACACACACACACACACGTATATATAAATACATACACAAACAACCATACTTTGCGATGTCGACAAGAAATGGCAGCCATGAGGAATTTGGTGTATCGCTCCAGTTTTCTAACCAAAATATTTCAGCTATTGTTGAGAGATTTCACGCACAGCCAGTCATCTAGTGATGGCTCGTTGATTTGTTTCATAGTTTGTTTCATTGGCAGGGCAAAAGTAACCAGTTCATCTTTAATTTGAAATCAGGGTTTATTTGGGTTACCAGAGAAGGCTGCTGCTGGTTGCTGCTGCTTGAAGAACACCACAACACCAATTAACACACTGCTGTGAGGGCTGAGAAGTCTACTTTTTTATACAAAAACTTAAATCAGGAAGATTTGACATGAACATACACATCCTGAACTCAAAACTGATGCTCCATCAGATATTTTTTAAATTCCAAACTCCTGAATCTAATTTCAAATCAAATAAAAATAAAAGTGCTGTGATTCAAACTCAAATATTTGATTCCAATTGAAAGGCTCTGTGAGGACTTTTTGTTGTTGATCTCAGTGACACCTGTGGCCAGAATCGGTTGTTTTTCAAGGATAAAGACACCATTTCCCATGAGCACCATCACCCACTGTCAGAAGGATGTGACTTCTGCTCGGATGTCCTTTTTCTTCTGACAGTCCAGCTCCAGTGTTCACTATTAGTACAAAAAGAATCGATGAAATCTTTTCTTTAGGCCCATGTGCAGTAGATGGTTCAGAAATTACATTTAAAAATAACCACTTTTGACACTAATAATAATAATTATAATAATTTGATACTAACATATTAATCATTATGTAAATCAAAATCATGTAAAATCAAATATTTAAACGTGAGACCATTTCAACCCTTTATCTCAGGATGTGTCGGCGGGACACATTTGCGCAAGCACACTTTGAATGACCGTTATTCCTAAACGGTTTGCACAATTGGAAAAATTCAAACGGTTTGTGAAAGCAGAGACGCTGCCCTTTCAGGCAATATGTGGTTATTACAGTAATTTCACTCAGGCATTTAAGGAAGCCCGCCAATTCACACAGAGTGTGGAGCAGATGGATGACAAGAGTGCACAGAGAAAACGGAGCTGGGTTATCTAAAAATGCTCCCTCAAAAAAAAAAAAAAAAAAAAAAAAAAAAAAAAAAAACAACAACAACAAAAAAAGAGGTCCTCCAGGGTCATAAAACCTGCACTGAGGTTTCTGCACGATTTTGAGACTGGACGTACATCTGAAGGAGCAACTTCATGTTAGATGGGTTGAATCTGAGGACGAATAAGCTCTGTCTGTCTTGTCTTTACTTTGTCTACCTGATTGTACCTGCAGACTGATGCTAGGCTTTGTGCTGTGTGCTGATCTTTGTAGATCAATGTGTCGTGCCTTGTTTGTTCTGTACAGCGTTTGTGAGCAGCTTTTTCTCCTCTTCTTTCAGTTCGTCTGGTGATGAGGAGCAGACGTCCTCAGGTGGCTAGTGAGCTCAGAGAGGGAGAGGCTGTGGGGCTGCTGGAGGTTCTGCTGATGCTGTCACAGACCTTTATTTGATTTTTATTTTTTTACTAATTTTTTTTTAATATTATTTTTATATAGAAACAAAGACTCATAAATGTTAGTTTAAATAGTTTTTATTGTTCAAATTTTTGCCGATGTTTGATTGCAGTGTTTTTTTTCTTCACTAAACCTCTAAAATCCATTTGTGTTTTTCTTCAGTTTAAACTGTTTTACTTCCAAGTGTTCCAGAGAAATGGGCCAAAGCTTTTACTCACAGGACGTTTTTTGACTGTTTTATTGTCAAATTAAGAACATACATTTGGCACAGATGGCCTTGCCGTCTGGGTCACACCCAGTCAGGTTTCTTACCTTGTGTCTTATAGCTGGGAGAGCATCAACCAGTTTCTGGAGCCCTTCGTGTCTTTTTCCAACCTGCACAAAGAAAACATAAAATCTAGATTACAATGACAGTTTCTAGTCCATGTTCAACACAAACGAGGTAACATGTCAGAGGTTTAACGTTACAAGAAAAGACCCTGTCCAGATTTGTTTTTGGTTTTGAAGTATGGGCCTGGTACAGTCTTTGGTAGTGGAAACTAAAGCAATGATATTTGTACCAAATCACTTTGTTAAAATAAACATTCATTAGGATAAGAATGCTACCACCTGCTGTTTGCATGTCAGAACTTTGCAGGGTCACATGTTCCTACTCTCTTCTATCTGGTTGTCCTAACAAGTCTATTAGGACTCTTCAGCTAGTTCAGAATGCTGCAGCCCGGGTTCTGACTGGGACAAGGAGGAGGGAGCATATCTCCCCGGTGTTGGCGTCTCTCCACTGGCTACCCATAAAGTTTAGAATAGAATATAAAATTCTTCTTCTGACTTTCAAAGCTCTTAATGGCATTGGGCCATCCTATCTTAAAGAGCTTATCGTGCCATATTATCCGTCTAGATCGCTGCGTTCCCAGCATGCAGGCCTGCTCGTTGTACCCAGGGTCTCTAAAAGTAGTCTGGGAGGTCGAGCCTTTAGTTATCAGGCTCCTCTTCTCTGGAATCATCTACCGGCTGAAGTTTGGGGAGCAGACACCCTCTCTACTTTTAGGAGTAGACTTAAAACTTTCCTTTTTGATAAAGCTTATAGTTAGAGCTGGATCAGGTCTGAACCAGCTCTAAGTTATGCTGCTATAGGTTTAGACTGTCCGGGGGGAACTGACACACAAGGCTCCTGTTTCCCTCTCTCCTCTGTCTGTCAGTCTAACTTCTAACCTTAATGTCCCATTAAAGTTATTAACCATGGATCTCTCTGGGAGTCTCTGAGTTTGTCTGTTAGGTTCCTTCGGATTGTTGCTGTGGACGGCCTGCTGCCATGGACCTGACAGACTCCAGCTGCTACGGCTTCTTACAGTTTCTCCATCATCATCACAACAACACAGAAATATGGACTCTGTGTTTATATCTCCCTGTGTCTTTGTCTCTCTGCCCCCCCCCCCCCCCTTCTCTCTCTCTCTAATCCCAACACAGTCGAGGCAGATGTCTGTCTAACATGAGTCGGGTTCTGTCCGAGGTTTCTGCCTGTTAAAGGGAAGTTTTTCCTCTCCATTGTAACTTGCTAAATATTGCAAAGGTCTGTACTCATGGTGAGTTAAGATGAGATCAGACTTCTTATCTTGTCTTGATGTTGGGTTTCTGTTAATAATTTTTTTTATTACCATTTACAGGTCTAGACCTGATAACGCTTGGAAAGCGTCTTGAGATAACGTTTGTTATGAATTGGCGCTATATAAATAAAGACTGATTGATTGATTGATACTCTGGACATCAGCTCCACTGTTTTTAGATCCGGAATTTATGACAGGTCAGCTAACTTAAGGCCCATTTTAGTTGTATCTTTTAGAGCCCAGCAAGAGGCTGAAGAAAAAAAAATCAAGGCACAGTATGTTAAAATACTCAGAGAAACATAGTGTCCTAAATAAAGTCTGACTGAAAACAGGATTTCTTATTTCATTTTACTTTATGAAACGTGAGCGAGTGTGTGCTCAAGTACCTTAAGAAAAACGCCAATCACAGCCAGTCCGTTCTCCTCCATCACTGCCTCCTCAAACAAACTGTACTTGTTGGAGTTCCAGTGGACCAAATGAAGCTGAGAGCAGAAGACAGAATACACATGCTGTAAGTCTGTCTGTGTGGATCTGTGTAAACCAGGCATGTCCAAAGTCAGGCCCCAAGATTTCTTCTTCCAATGAATTCATTATGTTAGTGAAATGAATCATGCTCTAAATTATGTGAACATTTACATTTTCTGTCCAGGTCACAAAGCAAACCTTGGTACACTCTCATGAATCACTAGGAAATGTTGACAGTTCATTCAAATGTTACTTTGATGGTTCATAAAAATATCAGCAAGACTTCGGTCATTTCACAAAATCAACCGAGGCCCTGTTTGTAAAATGGTTTGGTTCAGATCTGGTGGGTCTGCTGACCAATCAAGCACAGTGACATCATGATCCTTTAACCAGCCTGAAGACTCTTCTGACGTTGAACTACTGACATACATGAACCTTCACACCATGTTCTGATTCATTGTGATGTACATTAAAGAGGGACACATTTCTCACACAAGGATGTAAGTTTTTACTCAATGGATACCTTTATGAACCACCATGAAGGGTTTGGTAGAGGATGAATGCAAACATGTTGAACAGGTAGAGCCTGTTGCAACAATAGTGTGCTCGAGTCAAGAGGACAACATGACAACTGTTGCCTTGAAAACACACACAGAAGATAGATAGATAGATAGATAGATAGATAGATAGATAGATAGATAGATAGATAGATAGATAGATAGATAGATAGATAGATAGATAGATAGATAGATAGATAGATAGATAGATAGATAGATAGATAGATAGATAGATAGAAAAAAAGACTTTACCCAACATAAAATCATGAGAGAACAATGAATACAGGTGACCTCATCAAAAAGTGTTACTGCACATATGGAGTACCTCTGCTGGGAAAAGCCTCCTGTCCAGGGTGTGCTCTGAGCCCCAAGCGTTGCACTCACCCCAGTGGAAGTGGAACTGGCACAGCCTGAATTGGTCTTGCAGGGGTCCTCCTTTCAGAGCTGCAGCAGGGGAGGGAAGGAAACATACTTTAAGACTGGTTTCTAAAAGTGTTGAAACTGTCACAGAAGAGTTCAAATGTTTTTCTTCACAAGACCTGAGGCCAAAAAAGTCCCTGGAAATATCCAATGAAAACTGAATTGTTCCCGACAATTATTTGTTTCAAGAATTAAAATACAGTTGAGGTTAGAATGATAAGTATCCCACTCATAGACTGTAAAAAAAAAATGGACGTCAACTCGCTCGGCTCAAAAAAAAAAGAAAAAAAAAAGAAAAAAAAAAGTACCCTGTTACTTTCCCTATAACTCAGGTTGTAAAATTTTGGGAATTTTCAAAGATGGAAACTTTCCATGGGAAAATTTGGGAATTTATATTATGGTCATAAACCTGTATAGATATTCAACATTTTGGTTTGTTATAAGGAGACATACATGCAAACATGTCTAATACAATTATTATAATTTACATTATAAATGAACTTTTAGGGAATTTTTCCTAACTGTGTCTCCCTGTCATTAATGTAGTCATAAATATTTGTCTTTAGCAAACAGACATGTAAATATACCTGATGTAACATTTATAAATGGCACCAATCAGTTTTTCAAACAGTGAAACTTCAATGGTTTCTTTCACAAAGCAACAAAAACCATGAATAGTGGAAAAATAGAAGAATTTTGGAGCAATGGAATTTTTAGTAAAAATCATTCAAGTTGATGGAAAAAAAACGTGAAAATTTCCAATATTCCTGAGAATTTTTTAATGCAATGTTTCGGTCATAGAGCTTTAAAGCCGTCTTAAATAGGAGTGGCAGTGTGACTCAAACCAACCGCTTTTGTGCATGTCTGATACAAAAGTATGGAAGCTAAATGTCAACATACGATCAGGACAGTAAATAGGTAAAATACAATACATAAAAACAGAGAGCAAAAAGGTGTTTTTCAAAACTGTCTTGACTTAATACAGAAGTCAGAAAAAACAAATGTCAGATATATAAGGAGACTTTTTCTAAAATTTACCTGAAATTTTCCACTTTTTTGCAAAGGTCTTGATTTTATTTTTTTTTTCTTGAAGCAGACTTAAAATACATCAAACAGACACTATTCTGAATACCTCCTCTGCACAGGTGAAGCAGCATTAATGTACCTCATATCACCTAAGCCCATCGTTGAACCCTAAAGCTGGGCCAATGATTGGCCTGAAGTCACATGTCCACATGCCCAACCCGCCTGTGCAGGAGCCCTGTTGGCTAACATGAATGGCTGCACGTGATTGGATGACCAGAGGTTGCAGCTTGGGTTTGAAGTCAGTGAGGATTTCTGTGGTTTTATAGTAGCTTACATTAACTTATTCACAGAGAAAAACATCAATGAATGATTGAAGGCTAGAGACGAGAGCATGATACTGAAAAACAAGCTTGGAACAAGCCGTGACCCCTCACAGCACTTCACACACACTCTGAAAACCATCTACTTCCTCATTCTCTGAAGGCCAGTTAATGCTGAGAAAAGGCAGAGAAAATTCATTCACAGTGTTCCCATAAGAATACTAACTTGATTTGTCTGTGGTGTCGTCATACTCAACCAGGAAGGAGTAACCGTTGTTCCAGATTTGTTGGCAGGTCTGTGGGTCGTAGCTGGTTAAAAGAGGCTTCAGCCCCGAATCAAAGACACTCTTACGCATAACGATGTCAATGGGAGACTGGCGATCACCTCCTGGTACCGCAAGAGGTCCCTGCCACATGGGATGCACTGAAGAGAGGAGAGAGGGAGAAAGCAGAGGGACGATGAACAGAAAAGTCAGATATACAGGATAAAGTTGAACAGGGTGAACTTACAAAGTCTACTAACAATTTAAATTTAGACAAAAACCTACTCTTCATGTTGTATGCCGCTGCTTCCTGCATTTTTGTATAGTCCATTTTGAGAGAAAAAATATATCTGAGTTATCACACTGACTGAATACAATCAAACAGGTTTCAGAGCTACAAAGACTGACACACACTCCTTCTTCTTCTTCCTGGAGCTGTTTGAAAAAAAAACCTGAATGGAAAAGGAGCAACTAAGCAACAGTACTTCCTTTTCGTGCTCTTACTCTTTTTTTTTTCTTATAAAGGGATTGCAAAACTAAGTAAAGAGGGCTGGCTGTACAGTTAGTGACACGCGGAATGTCTTGGCACGCCCCCAGCTCCCTCCCACAGCAGGGGAAGCAGACCAAGACCTCTGACTGGTCAACCTGCCAGCTCGTGCCAAAGTCTGTCAACAGACACGACTTTTAATTACCTGAAACTGCACTCACTCTTTCCAGCTACCCTTCTCATTCATTCACTTTATTCCCATCTGAATGAAGAGCAGAACACATTTTCTGTATTTATAAAATCTATTAGTTAAATATTCAAACCGCATCTGACTGAGACAAACAGGAAAAACCGTCAGTGAAAGAAAATGCATGAGGGCACCCGGGAATGACATCAGCAACTTTTTCTTTTCCCTCCAGTCATCCAGTGCAGAGCAAAAGTTTCCACTTGTGGTCAGGATGAAGTGGTCAAACAAAGAAGTGACCTTCATTTTTGATCAGATTTCAATCTTCCACAAGGGGGAGCTGCTGCCCCTGCTCGTACAGCACCGGTAAAGTCCAGAGAGCTCAACACAGGTGAAACACTGTACAGTGACTTCTGGCTTTTTAGTACCACCCTCAGGATCTCTTCCAGGGTTCAGCATTTCAAGTCAAAATACTGTTTAATAATCAACTATTCATCAGTTTCTCCAATTCTTCCCCACCCATCAGTGGAGGTTGTTCTTTGAAGCTGTTTTCAGCTGTTTGAGCAGGTAGTGTGAGGTGTGGAGAGGAGAAAAGATGTTCTCTGTGTATGTTTCAAAATACAGAGGATATAAAAAGTCTACACAGCTGTTAAAATATGAGCTTTCTGTGATGTAAAAAAAAAAAGAGAGACCGTGATAAAACATTTCAGGACTTATTCCACCTTTTACGTGACCTAAACCCTGTACAACTGATCTGAAGAACAAACTGAAAAACTGTCTCGTCCTGACCAGCCTTAGACATCCCACTCAGCATTTTCCTGTAATAACCAGAGACAGCTGGTCAATAGAGGGAGCCAGGGCACAGCCCCCACCAGTAGAGAATGTGTTTTTGTTTTTATTCATTTTACTTAAAAAAACAAACAAAAAAAACAAACAAACAAAAAAAAACAAAACAAACAAAAAAAAACAAAACAAAACAAAAAAAAAAACAACTATATGATAATGTAAATTTGGTCAGTCAGCGTCGTAGACAATAATACCTGAAGGGCAATTTGAGCAAATCCGGTCAGTCTCTGTGGTTGAAGTCTGAAAGCACTGACAATGATTGATGCTGACAATGTAAACACCTCCAAATGCTCTCTTCTCCAAAAATCTGTTTGAGAGGAGAACTTCAGGTGAAAAATTAGGGATGAAAGAAACTGGACTGGATCAGCCAGATATTAAAATCAGCCGACAAGTGAGAAGAAAAGGTAAAACCAGAAAGACAGAAGGACAAAGTTCCTGTAAACAAATCAACACGGACACATGCATACATGTTCCCCTTACGCGTTTCTTTGTATAAAGCTTACGTGTGCAGTATTGTTGTTGTTTTTTATATTAATAATAACACTCTTTAACAGCACTGGTATCCTGCACTTTGTGTGGAATCACATTGGGATGGCTGTTAAAAACTGAACATGGCACAGCACAGCCCCACCTAGAAGATTTTTCACCAACAGCCACTGGTAATGACTCAGTGCACCAAGCATGTACAGTTTCAAGAAAGCTCGAAGGATTTTCAGGAGTTCATGTCAGCTCAGCTCAAAGGAGTGGTACTGGACTCTTCTTCAGCTGTAAGGCAACACAACCACATACCTGAGGCTAATGCACCACCCAAGGGAGCGTCAATAAAGACTCTCTGGGGTGCAAAAAGTGAGAGACCTGCATCATTAAACATCACTGAGGACAGAAACTGCCATGATGTATGATCAGCACCTAGGATGGTAACATGAGGAAGAGGAAAACCTGGTTAACTCAGGAAAAAAAACACCCCAAAAAGAGAGAAAAAGCTATAAGATAACTAAAATCATTTTGGGACTATTAAAATAATAAAAAAATGTAGGCAAAAACAGAGAGTTTATACAGTGGGCCACAAAGGGTTAAGTGAAGTGTGTAACAAAGTATCAGCGGTGTTTGTGAACCACTCAAAAGCTGCCTCACATAACTCGAAGCCTGCTGATGAAAAGGCGACACGAGTGGTGACAAAAGCAGTATTGTGTGTAAGCCGAAATGGGAACTCCACACTGGCCTACAGCAGAAACGTCACTGTGCTCGGGGAAGGTGCTACACCCTCCTCATGATTAGTCACACAGAAAACCCGGAAAGTTTTTCTTCAGCATCAAGCAGTAATAAGGTTCAAAAAGTGTTAGAATTAAAGTGACATCAACCCCACTGACTCTGCTACAGCAAAATATCACAACCACAAATTAAACATCAGATGTTTGCTAAATGAGGGACGGACTGTTTTTTTTTAAAAAAAAAAAAAAAAGATTTATTAGTGTCTCACCAAAAACATTATTAAAACCTAACCTGACATCTGACACATGAAACTGATGTAAAGGAGAGATTCAAGAGCTTTTAGCTCTACCTCTCCTCTGTAAGCCTGGTTTAAACTTGTGAGTGTGTTGACCCTTCGCCACAGTGAACACATCAGCACAGTCGTGAGCCCCTTCATACCTCTGAGTCTTGTGTTCACATTGCTCTGCAGTACTCCTCTAAAACACACGAGGGCAGCGTGGTCTATGGTCAGTAGATCACCTGTTTCTGGACCTGCTACATTTTCTGTTTGCTACTCAAAGAGATTTGGAGCCTGGTTTAAACTTGTTTAAACTTGTTTAAACCAGGTTTAAATTTTGAGTGTTTATGTATTAATGAAGTTGATATAAGTTGGTGTTTGTCATAGAACACATATTATAAGGAAGGATGGAGTTTAGAAGTCAGAGGAGATGAAATACACGGCGGATGGCCAACATGAATTTGGAAATGATGTAAAGACAGGAAGCATGATACCAATCAGCAAACCAATCAGATGGCTTAAGTTCTGCATTGTTTCAACTCGTTAGATTTTGGAGGAGGGGCTTGTCAGGCCATGCAGACCTACAGGGCTTTTAAGTGAAGCTGCATCAGACAAGTTTCAATAGACTTTCCCTTCATGCTGTGTTCTGGTGATATAAGATGTTGTCCCACACAAGGTTTGGAGCTTAAATAGTCAAACAAACAAGTGAAAGCATTTCTGTCTGGTCATTAATGTATATGAAAGTGTTCACAGACTGTGAAGCCAAAGAATTTGGAGCTCCCCCTACTGACTGGCTTTACAACCTCAGCTGTTATGACCCACTGTATTAGGCCGCTGTGCCATGTTCAGTTTTTAACAACCATCCCGCTAGGTTTGGTCACACTGGCCAAACGTACAGTGCCCAAGCACAGTTCAGCCCTAAAGTCCGGTTTGTTTGGCCACTTCTCCTCTTTGGCACGTATACTTCATGCACGAGCAGAGGACATGATCGCCACGACCGCTCCTCTCAGCGGTTATTTTAAGCAGTAACGCTGGTCCTAAAGAGCTTTGATGGACCAAAACATCTTAACATGAGCCAAAAAGTCTCTAAAGTTGTAATCCTGTTCTCTGTGTCTCACTGTGCTGACTCTGATGAGACCGCGCTGCATGTAAACAGACGCTTCATGGTGACGTAGGCGGGCCATGCATGTACCTAAAGTCTGGTTCTTGTTGCAGTAGTGTGACTGCGGGATGTACTGGCCAGCTGAAGAGCGGTGGTCGTGCTTGAGTTCAGCATGGAATGTTTGGCCAGTGTGACCAATAGACTCATAGACTCCGCCTCCTTCACTTAAACAGATGAAACTCCTTTTTAAACATGTTTTCTTTCGTTACAGTTAGTTTTTATCATGCTGAATTAAATACAGGGGTTCCTTTTTAAATGTTAAAAAGATAACCGACAGCTCCATTGACAAACGCAGGCTCCTTTAGTGACAGGCCCTGGTTATTAAACCCTCACACAGCCATCAGTGTCACAACAACACAGGAATGTATTCTGCTGCACCTGAAATGCTTGTTTGGGGAGTGAAGGGATGTGATTTGAGCAGCAGCTCAACCAGCCATTATGAAGACAAAGTGATAAAATCAAACCACATTTCCAGAATGAAAATAACTACTGACATTGACACAAACATGAGCAATATGTGTGTTATGGAAATGAATCTAAATGTAGATCAGAGTCCCTGTTCTTCATTCTGTTCTCAGGATTAATGATTAGAAACTCTTGAAAATAATTTCTTTTGATGATGTCAATCAAACTTCAAATAGATACATCAGTTTCTGCTTTTTTTCTTGTGGCGGGAGCAAAAAAAAAGTCATTTTGACATGTCGAATGCTTGAAACCATTGGAGGCCAATCACTTATAGAGACTAGTGTTTCAGAGAAGACTCTTTACAGGTGGAAAGTGTCATTTTCAAATTGTTATACACATTTTTAGGCATTCTGTCTCCATTCTAATTGTGGTTATAGCTCCCTGTTTGGATTTTTGTTGACCCCTGGAGGATATTTCCTGTGTGGAATTTACCTCTCTCCCCCCCAGAGATTGGGCAGCTCACTCCTGCATCAGCTCACTCCTGCACCCTCACACCTGTTCTTCATCACAGCATCAGCACCAGCACTTAAAGTTCCTGTGAGGACTTTCTAAGTGCTCTTGAAAAAGTCTCTCTCCTAGATACCTCCCTGATCCTAATCCACATCTTAAAATGAGATTATCAGCACCAATATAGGTTATTTCTAAATGATGCTTCCTGATCGGGTCAGACAGGACCAGATTGATTTACGTCACGTTGAAGTCTCTATGACATCACCACACCGGCTGATGAAGTTTAGTAGTGAGAAGAGAGATCTGTGTTTTTCTCTGCTGAAAACTATTTCTGTGATTAATTTAGCAGTGATGGTGGAGACTGGAGCTGAACTGACAGACAGAAAAAGGACAGAAGAGAAGAAGAAAGATAAACAGGGGAGTGAAAGAGCACAGGCTAAAGGCTAAAACAAAAGCTTATCTGTTTGTGATAATGTTCATTCCAACCCACATGCAGCAGTTATTCTGCAGTGATCTGATCAAACTTGAGAGTCTGTCAATAAAATGAAGAGTGAGGTTACGTTAGCTCTGATTGGTAGATGAACAGGACACAAGGATTCACTAACGTTACACGATAGCCTACAGAGACATCTCAGAGCACCGAGCTGTGAAAGGCACTAAATATATCCGGCTACGAAACTCCAGAACAAACTGACAAAGTTTACTTGTTGTCACATTTCAAACAGCAGCGCTGTGTAACTGTTGATAAATATCTTACCTCTCCTTTACTTTCTAAAATTCACATTTAAACTGTGGGTCATCTTGTACCCTGCCAAGTTATTTGCCAAATTGCCTATAGTGTGTATGCTTTGGATCCACTGCAGCCCCCTGCTCCTCGGAAAAAAAGTTCAGGCTCAGGATTTTTTTTTCTTTAAGCCCTGGACACAATGCCAGCCAGTAACATTTAGCAGTGAGAAACAAGCTCAGCATCTTCTTTGCTGAAAAGGATTTCTGCTATTTAATTTGTAGTAATGTTAGACACTACAAATGGAGCTACACTGTCAAAAAGAAAAAGTAGGTTAGAGGAGAGGAAAGCTAAACAGGAGAGTGATAGAGCACAGACTAAAACATGTTAAACATGAGTGAGGCACAAAAAACAGACAGGCTGCTTACCTTCTGGACACTAAACAACAAACTGAGATTACAACATAAACTTGCGCAAATAAATACATGACCCCCTTGCACTCAACCGTGGGAAAAGTTGTCCTAAACAAAGTAAAGCAGGATTAACACGCTCTCTGTACATTGGGTAATGGTGCTCATGGGAAACTGAGTCTTACTCACTCATTTTGAATTTGATGCCTCCAACATGTTCCTAAAAAGTTGGGACAGGGTCAACAAAAGACTGGGAAAGTTGAGGGATGCCCCGAAAACACCTGTTTGGAACATTCCACAGGTGAACAGGTTCATTGGAAACAGGTGAGTGTCATGATTGAGTATAAAAGGAGCATCCCTGAAAGGCTCAGTCATTCACAAGCAAGGATGGAGTGAGGTTCACCACTTTGTAAACAACTGCGTGAGCAAATAGTCCAACAGTTTAAGAACAATGTTTCTCAATGTATAGTTGCAAAGAAATGATGGATTTCATCATCTACAGTCCATAATATCATCAAAAGATCCAGAGAATCTGGAGAAATCTCTGCACATGTTACAACATTGTGGCTTTGTAGTAAAAGAGTGCGGGTACTAGACTGGCCTGGCTGCAGTCCAGACCTGTCTCCCATTGAAAATGTATGGAGCATTATGAAGCACAAAATACAACAACAGAGACCCCGGACTGTTGATCAACTGAAGTTGTTCATCAATCAAGAATGGTAAAGAATTTCACCTCCAAAGCTTCAACAATTAGTGTCCTCAGTTCACAAACACTTATTGAGTGTTGTTAAAAGGAAAGGTGATGGAACACAGTGGGAAACATGAGCCTGACCCAGCTTTTTAGGAACGTGTTGCAGCCATCAAAGTCAAAATGAGAGAAAAGAAGAAGATCCTGTCGATGTTGGTGCGCCGAGCGCTCAGGAGAGAGAGAGAGTTTTTAGGGAGAGACACAATCCTTCTGATGTTCACGATGACATCCTGTACAAGAGATTCAGATTTTCATCAAATGGTCTGAACTTCATTTGTCAGCTGATGGATCCATAAATAAATAAATTCAGTTGATTTCATCCAAACATCAGAGACAGAGTGAAGAAATAAAGCCTTGTCACTGACCGCTCTGAAGGAGGTTTTGTACTTGTTCCCCAAGTCTGTTTAGCTCCACTGTTTGCATCTTAAATAATGATGTTAATAATAATGGTCACACATGGCAGAACTGCAGAAACAGGAATTTATGGAACGCGCAACTACGTGGGAGTTAAGAATTAATATTAATATTATTTATTAATATTCCAACACAAAATACGCTCAGATGGATTGCTGAGCCTCAGAACTCAATGGAAAACCAAAAATAAACCAAAGAAAGACACTGATGAAGAGCTCTGCTCCAAACGTCTGTGCTGTAATATAGTCAAACTGAGTGATCAGAGTGTTGTCCGTTTATATTGTCCCATGAATTAATTTTGGATAATCTCACAAATTATGCATTAACAGAATCGACAGTTTTCTGACAGCATTCCTTCCTGGATGTTGCTGCAGTAACAGTGTCACTTTTGGAGCCTTGATGAAGTGTTTAAATTCTTTGTATTCCTAAAAGAATAATTGTCTGCTCCTCCACGGTAAAGTAGGCTGCTCTGCAGGGTTTCTCCTGTCTCTTCATGTCTGTGATTGGTCAGACGCTGCAAACTCCACCCCTTTAATGTGAGCGCGCACTGATCAAGGCTGGAAGACTCTGGATTGATTCAGCAAGTTGATATCCAGTTTCGTAGTACCGCTTATCAGGACTGCGGATGTCTCGTTAAGTCAACCCAGAAAACGGAGAGAGATCCTGGATGAGTTAATCGAGCTTCATAGTACAGGCCTCTGATGTTAAGATCAGAGCGATATCACATGCATGTTCCAGCAATGTGACAAAAGAAGGATCGAGTTCTGCTCTCATACATACAATCAACTCATTATCAAGATGGTTACAGCACTTCAAACTTGTAAAAATACCTCTGTAACTACTGTGGACTAGATTGTTATAATAATTCAGTCACTTTGTGTATTTCTTACATGTTGTTTCATGCCCTATGCTGCCTTACATGTTCTTTATTCCCAGTCTTTCCATTCTGGACTCTGTTTAGCTAAAGTTTGCATGAGATTTTAAACACGAGCAGTCTGAGGTTAAAGGGTGTGGTGATACAGTTGTTGGGACTTGTCTGGCAGGTTTAAAATCCACAAAGAAACATACAACAGGTTTTTACATGAAAAGAAAAATACACTCTCCATGTTACAGTTTGAACTGTGGTCACAGGTGCATCCAAAACTGTTTAAGTGAGTAATTTTAATTAGTTTTACATCTCATGGCTCAAAATGAGACAGGGGTGGTGTCTTATGTGCCATGTGAAATAGGAGAGGGGTCTGGCTGCAGACCTCACCTCTTTTTCCATTTTAACATGTTGCTGTCAGCATATCTGTTCTATTGCAATTAGAAAAATTCACTCATTTAATTACAGTTCAGTCACTCAATCCTGAGACTCCATCTCTACGACCCTTATGTTGTGTTTTTAAGACAAAAGTAAGAGTAACAGCTGGAAAATACAGTGGAGGGTTTTTGCACAATAAAGACATGATTTGAAGTGTGAAATCTGACAATGAACAGAAAAAACATGAACAGAATGGTAGGCTAAAAGTTTTTGATGGCACACTTTGACAACACAGAGTCACAGCACCTGCAGCTATTGACAATGTGTACATCTAAACACCATGTGAAGAGCCTAAACATTCTAAGCCTATGCATGTCAGTTTTAGCAGGCTCCTACACAGCTAAGGGACCACAGATCACCATTTGTTTCATGCTTACCACACTTCAGGCAACCATGTAATTTCCTTGACAAGAAGCAGTTTGCTGATATTTACGCAGCATGTAACGCTGTAGAAAACGGACCACTTATCATCTTGAACCAAGAGACAATTCTGTCTCACAAAGCCAAAGTGGAGTAACTACACATTTGGTCTACATGGAGTTAAGACTACAAATGTACTATTTGACATCCATTTTATCTATGGGTGTCAAATTTGCCGAAACCACAAAATTCTGACAAAAACAAAGCCTTTACTGTGTTGCTGTTCAAAGCTAAAATGGAGTAACTGTTTTGACGCTCACAGACGCAACATGATTAAAAAGATGGTGGTAATGGGGATGTAAGCTGAGATGATGATAAGTAGGCTAAAACACTACAGAACTTCAAACTAAGCTAATGTCCGACTCATTCACAATGAAACGTATCTTGTTAAAGTAAATGTTAGCTTAATTTTGACGTCCCTATAAGCATTTTTTTAATATATGCAGTAGCACTAGCAAGATCTACAACCTGATATTTATGACCTGATTTGTTCGTAATGTGAAAACATCTGCCACTGGGGTAAGAAAAATTTTCTTGTTACACTTTTTGAAATACAAGCTCAGATTTAATGAGTAAAGATGTGGTTCTTGAAGAAACAAGCAGGTCGTCTTTTTGGCTTATACTATCTTTAAATGTAACATGTCAAGTGAACGTGGCTTATCTAATGTAATGAGACATTTAGTACAAGGAATAAGGCAATAACACTTGCTTATTGTTTAGTGTTGTTTAAATACCTGCAACAATTAATCGAATAATCAATTATTAATAGATTATTAAACTCGTTGTCAACTACTTTGATAACTGATTGAATGGTTTGAGTAATTATTAAAGAAAAAGAAGTTCAAATTCTCTTTTTCAGCCTCATAAATGGGCATAATTTCTGGTTTCTTTGCTCCTGAGTAGTTTTGGTTTGTGGACAAAACAAGACATTTGATGACATCATCTTGGACTCACAGAAACATTGACGTTTTTCACCATTCTCTGACATTTCATGGACCAAACAACTACTCAATTAATCAGGAGAATGGTGGATTGATTAATTGATCATGAAATTCATTGTCAGTTGCAGCCCTAGCCGTACAGCAAAGTCATTTCTTAATAAGAAAAAAGTAAAACTGGGGAATGTGACTAAAAATGTAGCTAGAGGTTTTTAATAAACATTAAAAACTTTGAAATGGGATGAGAACATTTTGGTTCAAATAGAAAAGATGAAAAAAATTAATTAACACATATATCTGGTAAATACTGCACTTTAACTTTGCAACACCTAAAGAGGTGTCACATGTTTCCAAACACAAAGTGCAGTATCGGCAATATTGGGGTCAAAGGTCACATCATGGTGTTAAGTCTTGGATACAATGACACTAATCTAACAAGAACAATTTTTGTCTGAAAGAACCAAAAACTCAAATGCCATTTTTTTTCTCAGTTTCACTGTTTGCGTAGTTCCTGCATTTTGACTATTGTAGGGCAAAATTAGGGAATAGGTGAGGTTTGATTTCATCAGTCTGTAATGATGGCACAAGTATGTTTAAGGACACTCAGAGACTGATTTTTACAGAAATAGTTCACAAATAGAGCATCCATTTTTTGCTTTCATCATAAATAATTTTTTCAGTGATCTAATGTGGCCCTGTTTGAAAAACACCCCTGTCATACTTGTTTGAGAAACTTGGAGCTTATTCTTTATCACTGTTTTCACAAACGCGTCAACAAAGAGCTGACTCCTGATCCAGTGACGAGGAAGATCCAGTCCATATTTTTCCAGCTGTCCCTATACACGTTCTACATTTGAAAACCTAAATGTATGTCATCAAATGCTGAACATCATCAAAGCTTGAATATCAATAAAACAAACCCTTGGGCACGCATGCACGGTGCAGATATTACAGCTGTAACACCTGAGATCACAGCGTCTCCGTCCCCAGTGTTATGATGATGTTTAGACATCGTATCGACATTGCAGACAAACATACACCATGACAGATTATCCACAGGTACTCACTCTGCGACAGCACATATTTACTGGAGCACGCCGTCAGGTTACATCTCCTGTCTGGAACATTCCGGAGACTCTTCGCGTTTCTGATGAGGTTTCGATGAAACTGGGAAGCCAGAGGTCGCAGCACCGCTGACAAAGCCACCATATTGATCAAGCTAACGTTATCAGCTTCACGACAATCGGGTCCCAAAGATCCTTTCCCAGCGGTCTGTCGTCGTGGATCCGGAGCGCTGGTGGGAAACTATCTACTGTTTCTGCTGCCTGTTTGTCTGTCACTGCCCTGTTTTCGACAATGGGCGGAGGAATAGGCAGGCTTTCACTCAACACACTCAGGAGGCTACTTTACTGCGGAAACAGTGTGTTTTAACCCAGCTCGATGTCCTCCTTTCCACCTCAGACTCGCTTTGATTCTCTGGATAAAGTTGCTAAAGCTGCCGATTGCTAAACCCTGGCGCCCCAGATCCGGATGAAGAGGGAGTAGACTGCAGGGGGCTGACCAATTGCAGGTCCCCAATGAGGGGCGTTAAGGACAACTGACCACGCTTAAAAAAAAAAAAAACAACATTAGCAATAAATAGACAGTGAAAACCGACACTTCCACCCTGACTGGACTGTAGTAAGAAAAAAAGTGACGGATATAGAAAAAAATAATTTAAAATCTAGAGAACCCCCCAAAGACCAGCTTTATCAAGAGACTCCAGAAGAGGGAAGCCAAACAGAGTTTATCTCAGGTCATGAATCCAGACCTAAACTCTCCCTGGGGTCCTGCATAGTCCCACAGAGAGCCACAGCAGTTTCCCACTCAGGGTCCAAGCCAACCTCCACCTCTGAAACAATAATCAGGCCAAGCCTTCACGAGATCCTGCTGCTCTGCGCGTGTATCATAGGTATTGTGGTAACAGTGTTGAACAACGGATTTAACATTTTCAAAATAAAAGCCATTTTTTATTGAAGCTCATTTACCCGTTTTCAGTTTCCCCCCGTGACTTTGGCACATCTCTCACATCAGTATTAACATTTGCACAACAGTTAGCGCATTTCTCAAAAAAAAAAAAAAAAAAAAACTAGTCCAAACTGCAAAACCTAGTTCATAACCTGCAAAAGCATGTCACCTGCCCAAAATGGATAGTTCATTCCTCAAAAGCAAGTACTCCTGTCAATGAACGTGTCAGTGTCATCAAGATGAAAAGTCCTGACACCATTGTTGATGAACATGAGAGTCAAATGGCTTTGTCATGTTTTCATTATGACGGTTGACTGTTTTCAAATTCAAAAAGGTCATATCCTTGTGAAAAGGCTTTAAAAAAGCAGTACACACTATTTGAAACTATTTAGTGAGAAAACAGCAGAAGACACAGAATGTGCATGTTTCACATGTTTACTACATATGCTCTTTGCAATTCTAATTTATTCACAGCATTAGACAAAAGAAAAACACTTATTTACAACAAACACAAGAAACACCCTTTGGGTAGAGCTATGCACAACTGTAAAATATTTTGCAGTATATGTTTGAACTGAACATACACCTTACACAGATGTTCCTGTCTGTCTACATATTTTCATCTACATCACAGCGATTATCAGCCCTTGCAACGCAACGAGGAAAGTAGGTCCTCGTGTGGCGAATCCACCTTCTGCAGGACTCTGCTGTGAGTCTTTACAGTAAGCCTACTATACATGACAATACAGTAAATCTGTCAGTCTAAATGTCAAAAAAGACAAGATGTGTAAATTTTGGATCTTCACTTAGAATAATTTGTCCTCTCTGAACAAGATTTATTTATTTATTTATTTATTTATTTATTTATTTATTTATTTATTTTAATTATACCACATAGAGAAACATATACATATAAACATAAACATAAACATGCTGAACTGCTCAAACTCTGTTTAGGAGAAGATCCAAAATTTACACATTTAGCTGCACAATATGTAACACACTGCATGTAAAAACATGGATGTTGATCACAAATCCCAGATTTCACATACATGACCATTGTGACTGTCACAGAATATCAATAAATTATTTGAGACAAATTGTATGTAAATATATGCAAATATATTGATTCCAGTGCCCAATAATATCAAATTATGTAAATACTGTATACAACTATTTATTAATGTGCTTTAGCAACAATGCTTTTACATTCATGCCAATAAAGCTTTCTTCAGTCTTGAATCAGTCTTGAGGGAGCAAACCAAACATAAAGGAAAAGAAACCAGTGACGAAGACGTTTACAGGAAGAATAGGCTGCACATAAAACTACTTGACATTAACAAAGAGGCTCCACAGATCACATATAAACACATACAAACACATGGGTAGTCATCTTATTATTCTGTACAGGGTTGGAGGTGGAGCCTATCCCAGCTGTCTTCCTGCTTAAATTCTTGCTTGTGTTGTACGTCGCTTTGGACAAAAGCGTCTGCTGAATGAAATTGCAGATTGTAAATTGTAGAGAGGTGGGGTACACCCAATGGTCTCCTGTCAATCACAGGGCTTAGTGACAGACAACCTTTAACACACATACCTACGGGTTTAGAATCACCAGTTAACCTGATGAGCATGTTTATGGACTGTGGGAGGAAGCTGGAGTACCTGGAGAGAACCCACACATGCACAAGGAGAACACGCAAACTCCACACAGAAAGGAACCAGGATTCGAGCCAGTGACCTGCTTGCTGTGAGGCAGCAACAGCGCCACTGTGCAGCCCCAAACACACATGTATGACCCATGTAATTATAACATTTACAAACTTACTTCATCTTTGGATCAAACCAACTAAAGGGAGAGGGGTGGAGGATTTTTTTCAGTTTTGAATATAAGGCAAAAGGAAAGGACTTGATTTAAATAAAAAAAAGTCTCACATGACCATTTTTAAACATAGGGAGATAACAAGGAAAAAATTACATGTTGGAAGTACAATAAGTGTGTTAAACAGCAGGAATCTCCTGCCCAAATCGGGAGCAGGTCTGCGTCACAGGAGCCATTTCATTTCAAAGGAGTCACCTGAACCCTTCAAAGAGGTTTTACCTGTAAGTGAACTGTAATGGTTGAATTTTCACTAATAGATGTCTATTGGTCCAGCTAAGTGTACTTTCTTCACCAAAGGTTTTAACTGATTTGAAATCCGTTTGGAGTTCAGTGTATTTAGTTTCTGTCACTTTTCACTCATTTTGCT